>OX393549.1:113164938-113217438 GCA_947650365.1 Chamaelirium japonicum
AATTCCAACAATTGGCATCAGAGCACGCTTTGGTGTATGTTTCATGCATGAATTCGTGAAAACATCTTGTGAATATATGATGGCATATGTTTTCGTCGGGGTTCGGCGTAGATCATGCATATGGATTGTGCTATGTATCGTCTTTTTGCAGGTGTCGCGCTGAATAGTAATCTGTGATTGCATGCATCCGGGGGTTGGACCCCAGATTTTATTTTACATTGATTATTATTGTGGATTTATAAGGCTCTAGATGGGCGAGGGTGGGGGTTGACCATCCTCGGTTCCCTGGCCATGTTTCTAGGATTGTCTTCTTTACTTTCTAGCGAAATTGTACACGAACGAGCACTTGCTCGGAGCGTGTTAGTTTTTCGATCACAGGAAGAAGAAGATGATGCTACATCCACGGTTCGGGCAAGCGGTACCATGGCGTGCAAAGACCCGGGGAAAGCGTGCACATTGGCGATGAAGGGGATCATCGTCAGAGATCGTGCAGAACGGAAGAGCAGGATATCTTTGCTGTGCTATTCAGGTTCAGGGGTCGGACCCTGGACTTGATTCAGTTTGGATGCTTTCTCTATTGTTTCTCTTTATTCAGTATTTAGAGAACCCCGATGATAATATGATTATCTTGCTTGTGAGTTTGTCTCTAGATCAGGCTTAGGGTTAGTACTAAGCTTATGGATTCATCGGTGTCTCTAAATGCTTCTAACACGTGAGAATCCGGTGGCTAGCTAAAAGGAAAGGTAGTAACCGCCCTTGTGGTAGTTCAGGTAGCCAAGTACTGTGCACCGAGATAGACGCAGTGTTAGATTTGTTTAGTGATTGTGGACGCGGAAAAAAGCGCGGGTCGTCTTTATTGCGAATCACACGAGATTACAAATGTGGCCGGGACCCGGGTTGCTCGGGTGTAGCGAGTCCGGGTTGCGGCGAGTTTTGATCAGGGGATTGTGGGAAAGATCTTCTGGGGGATCCCTTTGATCCGCGTCTCCACGTGGTGTTCGTGCGAGAGCTCTGAAGGGGCTGCCCAGGACAGGGGTTTTACAGGGAGAGGGTTTTGGAGAGGCTAAGGAATGTCCACCGTTGCTTTGTCCCTTCCGTGCTTCGCGCTTTCTCGGCTAGGGGGTTTTCGGCTTCGTTCCTCGGTCTTCGCGTCTTCCTCGTTCCTTGCTTGACCTCGGTGTCCTTGATCGTCGGTTCGCGGCGTCGATCTAGCTTTTGGCGTTGGCTTTGGCTTTGGCTTTTTGGCTTTGGCTTTGCTCCGGCGTGGCTCTGGCTTTTGCTTTGCTTCGGCGCTTGCACTTGGACGTAGCTGGGAGAGACTTGCGATGCTTTCGTTCTTCCGGACTTCGCGTCGTATCGGCTAGAACGTGCGGTGCTTTTGCTCGTGGTCGGCGTAGTCGCTTGGCTTTGGCACTTGCGTTGCTTTGGCGCGGGCTTTACTGGGGCTTTGCTTTGGCTTCTTACGTTGCTTTAGCTTTGGCGTCTACTCGATCTTCTTCTTCGAACGACGTGGGCTACTCCTCCGGTGCTTCGACGGTTTGCGTGTCGACTGGACTTCTCTTCTTCTCCGGGCTTCTTTGGCGTGATCGGGGTCGAAGAATGCTTTTGAAGATGGTGGGGGTAGCACCGATCTCCGTGCGACGGTTGTAGCGTCGGCTTTTGTTGATGAAGACGACGGGGTAGTGACGCTTCAGATGATCTGTTCCAGCCTTTCTTCTTCGTGGATGGTGCAGATGTTTGTCGAAGACGACGGGGTGATGACGCTTCGCTTCTCTCCTCCGGGCTTTGGGGCTTGATCGGGATCGAGGACTTGTTGGAGACAACGGGGTAGTGCCGCTCCTCTTCTTCTCCGGGCTTTTGGGCTTGATCGGAGTCGAAGCTTGTTGGAGACGACGGGGTAGTGCCGCTCCTCTTCTTCTCCGGGCTTTTGGGCTTGATCGGAGTCGAAGCTTGTTGGAGACGACGGGGTAGTGCCGCTCCTCTTCTTCTCCGGCCTTTGCTTCTGGCGTCCTCGGAGTCGAAGGGTTCTTCTTCTCCGAGCTTTCTTCTTCGTGAACGGAGTCGAAGGGGTGATCTTCGTGCGCAAGGGCCTTCACGTTGATGAGGACTTTCAGTAAGCCGATCCCTCGGGACAGGCTTGACTGTGCCTCGTGAAGCCTTGGGTCGATGAAGAAGCGTGCTTTCTTCTGCAGAGCTCTGGCGCTTCGTCTTCAATTTCTCGACCATTTTTTCCTTCCCCCACCCCCTCTATTTATAGGCAAAGAGGTGGGGAGAGAGATATGGAAACTCTTTAATTTTAAATCCCCTTGTATCTCTCTCATAATTACCCGGATTTTATTCATCCATTGATGAGGGGAATAACATTTAGTTGTTTTCCTTTTCTGGCGGGTGCAATTATGGCTGGATTTCGCACACGAAATCGATGGCGATCGGGCGCTTCGTCTTGTGCGTCGGATCGAGGGATCGGCGCAGATCCGCGTGTGCGCAGACGTCATACGCTACCTCCCCCCGCGCATGGCGGTATTTTTTCCTTTTCTTTCTTTTCTTTCCTTTTCTTCTCTTTCCTTTTTCTTTTCTTTCCTTTTCTTTTCTTTCCTTTCTTTTCTTTCCTTTTTCTTTTCTTTCTTTCTTCTTTTCTTTCCTTGCAGGGCCGGCCGGCCCTTCCTTGGGGTTCGGTCCCCACTAGGGCCGGCCCTATAGGGTTCGGACCCTAGTAGGGGCCGGCCCCTCTTGGGGCGGGGTCCGAGTCCATGCCGGCGCGCGCGAGTCAGGTCTGCGTGTCTGCTTTGCATCCACGTTGGCGCGAGCGAGTTGGGTCCGTGTGTCGGGTTTGCATCCGTATCGGCACACGTAAGTCGGGTTCGGGTCCGACGAAATTCGTGTGTCTACAAATGCCCCCTCAAGGACGAGTGCGTCGGTGAGAGCGTGTCGGGTTTGGACACGTAGGAATCGTAGAGCGCTTGTCCTTGATTCCTTTTGTGGGCAGGGTTGGGAGTCTATTTAAGGACCCCTACCCCCTTCTTCCGTCATTGCGTTTCTTTGCGAAGGTTCTGCCGGCTTCTGGAGACTGCTGTCGGAAGAGAGCTGCCTGGGTTTGCACGAGACTTGCTCTGTCTTCCCGGTGTCGCTTCTTTCGTCGGCCTTGTGCTTTTGCGTGACGGTTCTGCGGGCTTCTGAAGACCGTCGTCGAAAGTGTGCTGCCTGGGGTTGCATGAGACTTGCTCCGTCTTCCCGGTGTCGCTTCTTTCGTCGGCGGCGATGGTGCGCGATTTCGCGGTCGTTGCGAAGGCGGGTTCGAAGCGACGATGCGACGAGGCTTGCGGCGGGGAGGATGGAGGAGCGCGGCTGAGGTGCGGGTCGCCTTCGCCGCCTCTCTCTTCCTCCTTCTTCTTCTTCTTCTTCTTCTCTTTTTTTTTTTTTTTTTTTTTTTTTTTTTTTTTTTTTTTTTTTCTTCCTTCTTCTTCGGTTCCGGGCTGCACGGGCAGCAGCGGCAGCAGCGCCGGCGCGGGGCGCGGCGGGGCCGGCGGCGCGCGGGGTTGTAGCGTGCGGTGGCGCGCGGGAGGCGGCGACGGCGCGCGGCGCGCGCGGCGGCCGGCGTGCAGGGTGGCGGGCGCGAGCGGATCGGGCGCGGGGGCCGGGTCCGGCGGCTGCGGGACCGAGTGGGTCGGGCTCGGGGGCCGGGTCCGGCGGCCGCGGGGGCCGGACGGGTCGGTCTCGGGGGCCGGGTTCGGCGGGCGCGGCGGCGGTTTCGTCGGGCTGCAGGCGAAGAAGAAGGAGAAGGAGGGGGGTGCGGGCCCCCCCTCTTCCTTCTTTGCTGTTGGTCTCCAATTGGAAGGGGGCGAGGGGCCCGTGGGCCCCCCACTTGTTGACTCTTTTTTTTTTTTTTTTTTTTTTTTTTTTTTTTTTTTTTTTGGTGCGCTTGTCTTGACTTGCCTCCTTTCATGGTCCTCCAGGGCCCGCGTCTTCGAGAGTTTGACTTCCTCGGGCTGGATAGACGAGGATTTCTTCGACGGGAGGAGATGCCTTTGCTTTCCTTTCACTCGTGTGCGCCGTCACCGCAGCTCAAGGCGGGAAGACCTTCTGTCGTTGCTCCGTGTCTTTGTGCACGAGCGCATCACGGAAGATGGGGTCGCGGATGCGACTTGCGGGATGCTGAAATTAAGCGAGAAGATCCATACTGACGAAGGGATCTCCATGAAGCTTCTGCGGCCGAGTTTGAGTCTTCCGTTCCATCATTGTGGTGAAGAGTTCGTGCCTACGCCAGTTGTTGCCTCGAAGATATGTGCTAGGCTGACCCGATGGGGCCCCGATTCTTGGCCTCGGGGGGACGTCCAGTACCTTTGCGGCTTTCGCGAGTGGATGGACGAGCTCTACGAGGTCTTTGGCGCGGAACCTGAGATGAACTTATTGGCCAAATTTCTGGCGCCGGCTCGTCGGGAGTACAGTCGTCCTGAGGGGATGTACCGTGCGCTTTGTGAGCTTTGGTGTCCGGAGACTAACACCTTCCTTACTGGGGCGGGGGAGATAGGCATCTCGCTTCGTGACGTCCATATCGTTTCTGGGTGCCCCGAGGTACGGAACTACTACCAAGAGGAGGTGCCTGCCTTGAAGGATCTGCTGGACAGCAGCTACGCTCCGAGTTCTTGCCTCCTTCTGTTCAAGGCACATGCTATCATTGCGGCGAGGGATCAATCTGATCGAGTGCGTCCTTCTTCTTGGGTCGATTTTTGGTTCAGAGGCGAGTATAGAGCTCCAGCGCCCTCAGCTCACCCGATGTGGAAGATTGCTCAGATGCAGAGACCTCCGCTTCGCTCCTTTGTGAGGCCTATCGATTCCTTGGCTCGAGAGAAACACTCAATGGAGGGGAAGCAGTGCCCCTGGGAACTCCTTGGCCTGAAACGGGACAGCGAGGAGTGGCGATCGATTTACCGGGCCGCCGGGCTGGTCATCTTTCTTTACCGGTTCGTGCTTCCGTGTTCTGGGGAGGCCATTCGTCCGGGGACCTTCCTTGCTGCTTCCAGGATGGAGAGGGGCGAGCTCTTCAATCTAGCCCCAGCCATACTATGCGCCTTGTATCGGGCTCTCAGCGGGACTTACTGGGACTTGTCTGGCTCAGATAAGGCCAAGGAGGAGCTTGGCCGGTCGGCTGCTTTCGGACCCTTGCATTATTTGTACGGCTGGATAGCTCTGCATTTCCCGAAGGGGATCTTTGCCAGGCGCGGGCATCCAGCCGAGCTACCTTTCCTACCCGGGGTAGGAGGGATCTTGAACGCCTTTATCAGTTGGGAGCGTCCGAAAGAGTGTGCTCGTGCCCTTTTGAGGAGGATGGGGAGCGTTGATTTTGAATTTCTGTCGGAGCATTCGGTGCTGCCTTTGGAGAGGTCGACTGTGTACGACAATGACGGGCTCCCGGACAGCCTTTACTGGAATATGGTCAGCTGCCGTCCTGGCTACTTGGTCTGGCGCAAAGGAGATGTGGTGGAGGTGGAGCAGTACTCCCCCCATTGCTTTGCCCGTCAGCAGGGGTTTCGACAGGAAGTCCCTGGCATGCCTCAGCAGTTGCAGGGGCGTTTTAGTCCACAGGAGGGCTACCGTCTGTGGGCTTCTCTCTACGCTCGTTTTACTGGCAGTAGTTTCTTTCCTGGGGCCAAATCCGGATTTCGGGATGCCGCGACTCCGGAATACCGCCAGTGGGTTGAAGGGCGAGTTTCTCCTTTACTTGCGAGTTTTCCAGTCGACGTCTTGGTGAGTAGCGGGTTCAGGAATTTCTGCTTCAATCACTCTGCGGGAGTGGAGGACCGTCGCCTCCGACTGGGGCTTCAAAGAGCGCAGAGGAGCTGCAGTCGCCTTTCCAGTGCTCGTCGTGTCCCTTCTTCCGTTCCGGTGCTGGATGTCGAGCTTACTAGTGCCCCTGGGGCATTTCGTTTCCCAAAGGCCGAAGTTGAGGGTGCCCCTCCCAAGAGAAGAAAAATATGCATTCCTCGTGGGATGGTCCCGAGAGTTCCTTGTCTAACGGAGGATGCCGAGGAGCCTGGACTTCTGAAAGATGAGGTGATTCCTCCGTCTAGGACCGCTTCGTCTGACCACACAGGTATGGAGCTCTCTTCATTTTATTTGCCCTCTATGTTCAGGAAGTTTTATCATGCTGAGCACCGCTCCTTTCTTTTGACCAGATTCCGTTATAGTGGTAGAGCGCGGAGTGAGCTCTTCGAAGGTGCCTCTTGGGCATTCGTCCACCGGTGCTGCGCAGGAAGTGCCCGAACCCTGTGGGCTGGATATCCCTCCGGATGATTTGGATCTCCTCGGACTTTGCAGGGAGAACTTTTCTAGGGGTGACATTAACCTGGACGACATCGATGTCGATGCCCTGTCTTTTGGCGAGGAGGCTGAAGTCTCGAGCGTCGACAAGCGGCGTTCCCCGATGACTGTGCCCTCGTGTCCTTTGGTGGAGACGGTTGTTGCAGCGGTAGCGGCGGTTTCCCCGGTTCCGCCACCCTCGTTGGCGCAGGCGGCTCCTGTTGCGGCCGCAGTGGGGGTAAAGGTCCTGCCTACCTACTCCGAGGCGCCTCGCCCGGATTTGAGGCCGAGGAGCAGAGTCTCAGAGTTCCTTCTCGCGAGCTGTCGGCAGTATATCAAGTCGACGTTGGAGCCTTTCCAAACTGCCGGCCTTGGCGCCCTCCAGGACTGGTGGTCGACGGACGGTGCAGAGTTTTGCGCGAGCCTGGCAGAGTTCAAAGTTGACAGCTCTCTTTTCGCTGATCAGATGAACCTGCTTGTGACCGATAGCGAGGCTTATCGATCCCGGCGGGCTTTGCTGGAGGGGAGCTCCCTTTCTGAGCTGGAGGCCGCTGAGGCGAGTCTAAGTCAGTCCGAGCATCAACTTGCAGAAGCTACGTCCAGCCTATCGAAGGCTCAGAGGAAGTTGGAGTCTGCGCGCGCCTCACTTAGAAAGGCGGAGTCTCGTTTGGAGCGGGCTGAGGCCACGGAGGGCGCTTTGAAGGCGAGTCACTTGAGGCAGCAGTCGGACCTGGCAACCCGTCGCGAGCTTCTAGCTGCTCGTCCCGTGGAGCTTCAGAGAGTGGAGGCGACTAGGGAGGAGCTGCTGCACCGTCTTCAAGCTCTGGACACCTTCTTTTAGTTCTTCCTTGTCCCATTGTGGCTTTCTTTTTCAGGACTTATGAAATGTACTACCTTCGCTTCATTAATAATATCGCCTCATTTTGCCACACCCTTTCCATGGAACTTTGTTGTCTTTTTCTTTTGGTCGGACTGAACCTGAAGTAACTTCTCAGGCTGCCTACGTACCCCCCTAAGGGGGATCAAGTCGCACGTAGTTCATTTTTTTTTTTTTTTTGAACAAGGGGTGTGGCCTTGCTTTAGGCATAGTACCTTTTGAGGTACTTGCCGTTGATGGGGCCGAGTGTCAGCCCTTCTGGCGTGGTGAGGAGGTAAGCGCCGTTGGAGTAGACTTCCTTGACGGAATGCGGGCCATCCCATTTGGCGTCAAATTTCTTCCCTCCTCGATGCGAGAGAATGATGGCGCGTTTGACCGCCAGCACCAGTTCCCCTACCTGGAATGATCGAGGACGAATCTTCTTGTTGAAGGCGCGAGAGAGCCTGGCCTGATAACACTCCAGCCGCTGTTGAGCTTCGAGGCGTCTTTCATCCAGTGCTTCCAATTCTGCCAGGCGGAGCTGGGCGTTGTCATCGCTGGTGAGGCCTTCCTGGACTGCTATTCTGAGTGACGGGATCTGGAGCTCGAGCGGAAGAACGGCTTCCACGCCATAGACGAGGGAATACGGCGTTGCTTGTGTCGGCGTGCGGAAGGATGTTCGGTAAGCCCATAGTGCTTCGCCCATGCGTTCGTGCCAATCTTTCTTTGTCTTCGAGACAGTTTTCTCCAGCAGCTTGCACAGAGTTTTGTTGAAGGCTTCTGCTAGACCGTTGGCCGGAGCGTTGTACATTGTCAAACAATTCTGCTTAATGTTGTACAATGCGCAGAACTGGCTGACGGCAGCATTCTTGAACTGCTTCCCATTATCTGTTACGATGTAGCGGGGGACTCCATAGCGGAAGATGATGTCGTTCTGGATAAAGCTGATGACGGAGTACTTTGTAACTTCCCTTAACGGTATCGCTTCAGCCCACTTGGAGAAGTAGTCCGTCGCCGCCAAGATGTAGAGATGTTGCTTGGATGACTTGGGCAGAGGACCGACGATGTCGAGACCCCATCCGTCGAAAGGCCAAGACGCGATTGTTGGGTGTAAAGGCTCCGGAGGTTGACGGATGTAGTCCCCGTGCATTTGGCAAGCTTGACATCTTCTCGCGTACTCCAAGCTGTCTTTGATCATGGTAGGCCAGTAGTATCCCATCCTCCTGACGCGAAAGTGAAGCTTCGGACCGGACTGGTGCGATCCACAAATTCCAGCGTGTACTTCTTCGAGCGCGGCTTCTGCTTCCTCTTTTGCGAGGCACCTCAGGAGAGTGCCGTCATAGCTTCGTCGGTACAGTTCGCCGTTGAAGTGGTAGAACCTTAGAGATCGTCGACGGATGTCACTTCTGCGCTTCGGATCTTCGGGGAGCTTACCATGAACGAGATACTCCACAAGCGGTTGCCTCCAGTCTGGTTCTTTAACCTCGAGGACATGCACCGCGTTGGTTTGAACCGGTATTTCGGGCGGACCCTCTTCTTTGGTGATCACGAATCTCCTGCAGACGGGGACGACGAGAGAACGTTCATCTGGGAACGGGAGTGTAGCCGCCAGATTTGCGAGTGCGTCAGCCTGCTGGTTGAGGTTCCGGGAAACGTGTTGGATGGAAGCAGCCTTGAGTTTTTCGAGGAGCCTCACAGCTCGCGCGTGCAACGGTACCAGGTCTTCTTTGTTGACTTCGTATGCCCCCAGGACTTGCTGGATCACGAGTTGAGAGTCGCCAAAGATCTCTAGTCCTTGAAGCTTCATTTCGTCGGCCAGCTCGAGACCGATGAGTAGGGCTTGATATTCTGCCACATTGTTGGAACATGATTCCGAGAGCAGGAATGAGAAGGGGAATATTTCGTTGTCCGGAGTGACGAAGATGACTCCGGCTCCCGCTATGTCCTGCCTAGCTGCGCCGTCGAAGAACATTTTCCAAGGCGGGGCGATGTCGACGGAGAACACTTCTTCATCTGGGAGATCTTCCGATAACTCCCATTCTGCCGGGAGAGGGTATTCTGCGAGGAAGTCCGCGAGGGCCTGCCCTTTAACCGCTTTCTGTGGCACGAAGGTGATGTCGAATTCAAGTAGCAGCAGGGCCCACTTGGCTAGACGTCCGGAAAGGACTGGTCTCGACATGATGTATTTGAGTGGGTCAGCCTTCGAGACGAGTCTGATGGTGTGAGCGAGCATGTAGTGTCGCAGCTTCTTCGTGGCGAAGATGAGCGCTAAGCAGACCTTCTCGATTGGGGAGTAATTCAGCTCCGCGCCGACGAGAGTGCGACTTAAGTAGTAGCAAGCTGTCTCCATGCCAAGTTCATTGTTCTGGGCCAGGAGTGCCCCCAAGGATTGCTCCTGGGCGACGATGTAGAGGATGAGCGGCCTCCCTTGAACCGGTGCTGATAGGATTGGCGGCTTCAGTAGATATGCTTTGATGTTTTGGAGTGCTTCTTGGCACGCTTCATCCCATGTGAACGGCGCTCCTTTCTTCATGAGGCGGCTAAAAGGGTGGCACTTTCCAGCCAGGTTGGCGATGAATCTTCGGATATACGCCAAGTGCCCCTGGAGGCCCCTGAGGTCTCGCACTGTCTTTGGTGCGGGCATATTGACGATAGCATCAATTTTGGATTGATCTATCTCAATGCCACGATGTCGGACGACGAAGCCGAGGAATTTGCCCGAGGAGACTCCGAACGCGCACTTGAGCGGATTCATGCGGAGTTGGTACCTTCGAAGTCGTTTGAAGATTAGCTCAAGATCTTGTAGATGTGCCGACCTCTTCTTGGATTTCACTACGAGGTCGTCGACATAACACTCCACGTTTTGATGAAGAATGTCGTCGAAGATCTTCTGCATAGCTCGCTGGTAGGTGGCTCCCGCGTTCTTCAAGCCAAACGGCATTACCTTATAGCAGTAGATTCCTTTCGGTGTGCGGAATGCCGTGAGCTCCTCGTCCTTGGGTGCCATCCGAATCTGGTTGTAGCCCGATGATCCGTCCATGAAAGTGAGCACCTCGTGACCAGTCGTCGCATCGACCATTAGCTCCGTGATTGGCAAGGGAAAGTCGTCCTTTGGACATGCGTTGTTCAAGTCTCTGAAGTCCACGCACACTCGGATTTGGCCGTTCTTCTTTTTGACGGGGACGACGCTAGAGATCCATGTCGGGTACTTGACCTCTCGAATGAAGCCGGCTTCGATCAATTTGTTGACTTCGCCTTCTATTTGGGGTATCAGTTCTGGCCGGTAGCGTCTTTGTCCTTGCTTGATAGCGCTGGCTCCGTGTTTGACGCTGAGCTGGTGCACTGCGATTTTTGGATCGAGGCCCGGCATCTCCTTGTAGGACCATGCGAAGACGTCTCTGTATTCTTTAAGCAGTTTGATGTATGCGGCTTCTTCCTCAGGAGTCAAGAGCGTGCTGACGAATGTAGGCCGAGGCTCCGTCTCCGTGCCCAAGTTGATTTCCTTCAAGTCATCAACGGTGGACTGCCCCCCTTCTTCGAGGACTGGCGGGGCATCGGGCAACTCGTCGTACGAAGTAGAAGTGTCACCGTTGTCGGGATCCGTAATGGAGATATGATTGACGGCGGCCATGGGTGGGTGGGTGGGCGTTGAAACGAAGTCCTCGATCGGGATCCCTAAACGATCGAACGCCGACTTCTTCTTTGATTGTTTGACTGGCCCGAGCCTCTCGAATACGGATTTGCGTTTTCGGTTCGACCAGTCTTTACCACCTCTGGTTTGCTGCCGGAGCAAGGCTTGGCATCGAACCCGTTGTCGTCTTCTCCTGCTGTCTGGACGGCTGAGGTAGGTAGAGCATGCATCGGAGATTGTCGATTCTTCGGCCGCTTCATCTACCATCCTCGCCTCGATGTAGTTTGAGGTGAAGGTCTTCTTTGCTGCGGTTCTGATAACCAACGGAGCTTGACTGGAGCCGATGCCTCGGCGGTTCGGGGGAATTTGCTCGCCGTTTTGAAATAGCCGAGCTTGAGTTCTTGTCATCCCATGCGGAGTTGCTGCTGGTGGGAGTGTGCCCATGGCACTTTCCTCGTTGTAGCCAGCTCTAAACAGCAACTTGGCAGCATTTTGCCCCCAACTCCCTTCTGGTTTGAATCCGAGTTGCTCGAGGTCTGCTGACTTGACGGGTCTGCTCGGGTTCGGAGCTTGCGTCAGACTAGGTAGTGGCATCGTCATTCCTTGCAGAGTGATGACATTGGCCTGAGATAGCGTTGGGGCCATCTTCCTCGTCGGAGTAGAAGGCGATCGCTCGGATTTACGGAGCCACTGAGGCGCGAGACGCAGGATAGGCACCGTTTGGATTGGCAACGGGGTATGTTGCGTTGCTCTTGGCTCGAAGCTGATGCGCATCCTTTGCCTAGGTTTCGGCGTTCCTTGGATCTTGAGTCTTGCCTCATCAGAGGGTGGCACCGAATTTGCGGGAAGTGGAGTCTTGTCCTGCTTCACTTCTTCAATCTTTTGAGCTCGAGGAGCTTTAGCTGGAAGAACTTCCGCGACCAGGCCCTTTGCTTGGTAGAATTTAGCGTCGGCCAGGTGTGCCTCGGCCTCGTTGAATGGCTTGTCGTCCGCAACTATGCACCTCTCCACGCCTTCTTCGTAGTACTTGAGGCACTGGTGCCAGGTGGATACCACGACGCCGTTCTCGTGCAGCCATGGTCTTCCTAACAGGAGACGATATGATGTCTGGCAGTCGATGATGTGGAAGAGGACCGTTGTATCCAGCGGGCCGATTGACAGCTTCAGGCGAATGATTCCAACGGTGGACTGTCCGCCCTGGTTGAAGCCTTGAATGACCAACTGACTCGGCGAGAGCTGGTCGTTGGTGATGCCGAGTTGGCGCATCGTCTGGATGGGCATGATGTTGACGGCGGAGCCGCAGTCCAACAGGATTCGGTTCACTGGCTTCTCCTTGATGTATCCCGAGACGTAAAGAGACCGGTTGTGCAATCGCGTCCCGAGTTGCAGGTCCTCGTCCGAAAAGGTTATCGTTGCGTCACACGAGGCTGCAGCCTTGCGCTTCTGGTCGCCCTTCCTCTTCCTGCTGTAGCTATCCGGATCGGCCAAGGCCGCAGCCATTGCCAGGCGAGCCTTCTTCGGGAGATGCAAAGCTTCTACAAGCGGCATGTGCAGTATTGCTTCGTCTTGAGAGGCTGTGCCCCCTTTGTCGGAATCGTCTCCCTCATCGGTGGAGTCGCCTTCTTCAGAAGCTTCGCTTTCATTATTTCCTTCCGTCGCCTCATGGACTTCGACCATGCAACAAGATACCTTGATGTGTTGGTCCGCTAGGAGGAAGTGATCCGGGAAGAACTCTTGCAAAGTTGTCGGCTCTGGAAGACTCTGCTGAAGGATGTCGTCTCGGCTTGCTGGCGGCACTTTGAACGCCTTCCTCCCCGGAGCCTTGCTTTTCTTCTTGTAGGTCTTCCGCTTGGTGAATCCCCTCATCATACGGTCTTGTTTGAGCTTCTTTTCTTGCCATGGCTTTCGTCGCCGCGGTAACATGACCCATGCTTCTTCATCAGTGGATTCCCCTTCGCTGGGATGATGGTCGACAGCAGCAACTGGTTTCTTTGATGATACTTGTTCTTCCGGAGGCTCTACTGGCTCGTCTTCCGATCCCCAGCCGGTGGGCTTGATTTCGTTGATCGAAACGGACGGAGGCCTTGAGTAGAGGACGTAATAGTCGAACTTCCCTGAAGGCTGGTCTAGCAGACCGACTTCCAGATCTCCTTGCTCGTATCTTTCCCGAAGAGCGCGTTGGGACATAGCTTGACTGGAATGGACTTGCTCTTCTCGAGGCTCTACTGGCGTGTCTTCCGATTCCCAGCTGGTGGGCTTGATTTCGTTGATCGAAACGGAAGGAGGCCTTGAGTAGAGGACGTAATAGTCGAACTTCCCCGAAGGCTGGCCCAGCAGACCGACTTTCGGATCTCCTTGCTCGTATCTCCTTTGGAGCGCTCGTTGGGATGTATCATTGCTTGGAAGAGGTGCTGGCGTGAGCGATGATTGCCCCCAGGGCAGCGGTGTTTCCTCCTCGGTGAGCGCAGGAGTACGTTGACGTCGCTTCGAGACTTTCGGCCGGGAAGTTGACTTAGCGATTGGAGCTTGCCGGTTGATGCGCAGTTTGGGCATGCTTCGTCGGGCAGCGACGAGTACTGGCGAGAAGGAGCCGAAGGTGATGGACGTCATGTTGGCCGTAGCAACCTCCCCGGAGTCGATCTCTATCTTCCCTTGCTTAGCGAGCGCCATGATTCTTTCCTTGAAGACGAAGCATCTTTCGATGGGATGACTCACCACCCGGTGGTATTTGCAGAAGAGAGGGTCGTCGACACGATGCATCTGCTCGGGCCTCTTTGAAGGAGGGAGCTCTATCATCTTCTCTTGCAGCAGCTGGTCGAACATGGAGGAGACTTCCGAGTCTGGGAAAGGGTACTCCTTGGCTTCGAGCTCCTCGAGAGTCATCCTTTGTCTTAGCGGCGGAGGCGGTGGTATGGCGACTCCCTTCTTCTGATCTGGCTTGCCACCGATCTTGAGCGGCTTGGAGGTTGAAGCGACGTCAGCAACATTGACTTGTTTCAGTTTCGTTGCCGGTGGCTTGTCCTTCTTCTCTATCTTCAAGAAGTCCTTGTTCTTCAAGTCCCCGCGGTTTGCTAGGCTGAGTTCCATGTCATGAGCCCGAGTTGCGAGTTCTTCGAAAGACCGAGGCTTGATACCTTTGAGGATGTAGAGCAGACCCCAGTGCATGCCTTGGGTGCACATCTCGATGGCCGAGTCTTCAGACAAGCGGTCTCGTGAATTCAGCGCGAGGTTCCTCCACCTGTCGATGTAGTCGATCACTGGCTCATCTTTCCTTTGCTTGACGGCGGTGAGTTCGGTCATACTGACTGTACGTCTGGTGCTGTAGAAGCGATTGAGGAACTCCCTTTCCATCTGGTCCCAGCTGTCGATGGTCCCTGCAGGAAGATCAACGTACCAGTCGAACGCGTTGCCTTTGAGGGTGCGAACGAATTGCTTCACCATCTCGTCGCCATATGTGCCGGTATTATTGCAGGTCTCGATGAAGTGGGCAACGTGCTGTCTTGGATTTCCCTTTCCATCGAAGTGCTGAAACTTTGGCGGCTGGAATCCGACTGGGAAGCGTAGCTGCTGGATCCTCGTAGTGTAGGGCTTCGAGTATGCCGCCGTGATCGGAGGAAGGCTACTGCCGTGGGAGCGCATCATGTCGGCTATCAACGCTTGGACTTGCTGAGCACTCATCGCAGTCGTTGCCGGAGGTTGAGTGGCCACTGAGGCTGGCGCTGGGGAGACGACTTCCAATGGGACAGGAGCCGAAGAGAGCGCTGGAGTAACTGCTTGAATCGTCGGAACAACCTCTGCAGGAGCGGGAGTTGAAGACGGAACTGGAGCGGCTACTGGAGAAGCGACGGGTTGGCTGACTGCTGCAGCATCCTTCGCGCTTAGCTTTTGGAGCAGAGTGTT
The DNA here is from genome assembly GCA_947650365.1 of Chamaelirium japonicum. Classification (NCBI taxonomy): domain Eukaryota; kingdom Viridiplantae; phylum Streptophyta; class Magnoliopsida; order Liliales; family Melanthiaceae; genus Chamaelirium; species Chamaelirium japonicum. The sequence continues at coordinate 113,179,623 of OX393549.1, forward strand.
GATGTGACGATCCTTTTCCTCCATCAGCCGAGTAATTTGTGCCATATGCTCGCTCATCTGCATGACTTGTAGCTGAAGAGCGGACGAAGGATGGTGACGGAGAACATCTCGGTGTTGCATGTTCGCATCCTCGCCGTCATCATCAGAGATGTAGTTACGCCGACTTGCTTCTGGCTGATGATTGATGTTTGCCCCCTGCAGAGGAGGTGCAACGTCTGCTGGAGAACCCGAACGGGTTCGGGGTTGGGGCTGGTCCTCCCCAAACTTCTGGACATGGGCTCCAGGATCGAGGCTCGTTTCTTCATGCACCAGGGCCTCGTCGGTGCTTTGGCGAGCATCTTCGGTAGTAGCTTCTGGCACGAAGACGTCCGCAAGAGTCCGAGTACGCCGAGTGTAGACGCGCACCATTGGAGGAGCATCACCCTCCGGATTTACTGGATCACCGTGTCGGAGTAGAGGAGACTCGGCGATTGGTGAGAGGCTTGGAGCAAACGCATCGTTGTTTGTTCCGGCCATTGCAAACTTCAAGCAGCTTCTTCAACCGTACGGATGAAAGGAGAAGAGGTCCCCCTGGGCGTGCCAGAAATCTGTGGACGCGGAAAAAAGCGTGGGTCGTCTTTATTGCGAATCACACGAGATTACAAATGTGGCCGGGACCCGGGTTGCTCGGGTGTAGCGAGTCCGGGTTGCGGCGAGTTTTGATCAGGGGATTGTGGGAAAGATCTTCTGGGGGATCCCTTTGATCCGCGTCTCCACGTGGTGTTCGTGCGAGAGCTCTGAAGGGGCTGCCCAGGACAGGGGTTTTACAGGGAGAGGGTTTTGGAGAGGCTAAGGAATGTCCACCGTTGCTTTGTCCCTTCCGTGCTTCGCGCTTTCTCGGCTAGGGGGTTTTCGGCTTCGTTCCTCGGTCTTCGCGTCTTCCTCGTTCCTTGCTTGACCTCGGTGTCCTTGATCGTCGGTTCGCGGCGTCGATCTAGCTTTTGGCGTTGGCTTTGGCTTTGGCTTTTTGGCTTTGGTTTTGCTCCGGCGTGGCTCTGGCTTTTGCTTTGCTTCGGCGCTTGCACTTGGACGTAGCTGGGAGAGACTTGCGATGCTTTCGTTCTTCCGGACTTCGCGTCGTATCGGCTAGAACGTGCGGTGCTTTTGCTCGTGGCCGGCGTAGTCGCTTGGCTTTGGCACTTGCGTTGCTTTGGCGCGGGCTTTACTGGGGCTTTGCTTTGGCTTCTTGCGTTGCTTTAGCTTTGGCGTCTACTCGATCTTCTTCTTCGAACGACGTGGGCTACTCCTCCGGTGCTTCGACGGTTTGCGTGTCGACTGGACTTCTCTTCTTCTCCGGGCTTCTTTGGTGTGATCGGGGTCGAAGAATGCTTTTGAAGATGGTGGGGGTAGCACCGATCTCCGTGCGACGGTTGTAGCGTCGGCTTTTGTTGATGAAGACGACAGGGTAGTGACGCTTCAGATGATCTGTTCCAGCCTTTCTTCTTCGTGGATGGTGCAGATGTTTATCGAAGACGACGGGGTGATGACGCTTCGCTTCTCTCCTCCGGGCTTTGGGGCTTGATCGGGATCGAGGACTTGTTGGAGACGACGGGGTAGTGCCGCTCCTCTTCTTCTCCGGGCTTTTGGGCTTGATCGGAGTCGAAGCTTGTTGGAGACGACGGGGTAGTGCCGCTCCTCTTCTTCTCCGGGCTTTTGGGCTTGATCGGAGTCGAAGCTTGTTGGAGACGACGGGGTAGTGCCGCTCCTCTTCTTCTCCGGCCTTTGCTTCTGGCGTCCTCGGAGTCGAAGGGTTCTTCTTCTCCGAGCTTTCTTCTTCGTGAACGGAGTCGAAGGGGTGATCTTCGTGCGCAAGGGCCTTCACGTTGATGAGGACTTTCAGTAAGCCGATCCCTCGGGACAGGCTTGACTGTGCCTCGTGAAGCCTTGGGTCGATGAAGAAGCGTGCTTTCTTCTGCAGAGCTCTGGCGCTTCGTCTTCAATTTCTCGACCATTTTTTCCTTCCCCCACCCCCTCTATTTATAGGCAAAGAGGTGGGGAGAGAGATATGGAAACTCTTTAATTTTAAATCCCCTTGTATCTCTCTCATAATTACCCGGATTTTATTCATCCATTGATGAGGGGAATAACATTTAGTTGTTTTCCTTTTCTGGCGGGTGCAATTATGGCTGGATTTCGCACACGAAATCGATGGCGATCGGGCGCTTCGTCTTGTGCGTCGGATCGAGGGATCGGCGCAGATCCGTGTGTGCGCAGACGTCATACGCTACCTCCCCCCGCGCATGGCGGTATTTTTTCCTTTTCTTTCTTTTCTTTCCTTTTCTTCTCTTTCCTTTTTCTTTTCTTTCCTTTTCTTTTCTTTCCTTTCTTTTCTTTCCTTTTTCTTTTCTTTCTTTCTTCTTTTCTTTCCTTGCAGGGCCGGTCGGCCCCTCCTTGGGGTTCGGTCCCCACTAGGGCCGGCCCTATAGGGTTCGGACCCTAGTAGGGGCCGGCCCCTCTTGGGGCGGGGTCCGAGTCCATGCCGGCGCGCGCGAGTCGGGTCTGCGTGTCTGGTTTGCATCCACGTTGGCGCGAGCGAGTTGGGTCCGTGTGTCGGGTTTGCATCCGTATCGGCACACGTAAGTCGGGTTCGGGTCCGACGAAATTCGTGTGTCTACAGTGATAATTAACTAATGTCTCCATAAGAAGTATGATAACCCTAGTGGGATGCCCTTTCCCCATGTGGTCCTAGCGACCAAGTTAGGTTAGGATTTCACTGTGTGATACCCGTTTCTAGATGACGTTTGATGGTAGTATGAACTCATCACGATTTGGTTATGCCACCATTAGATTGAGGTCCGGCGGAGGTTGTCTACTATGACCATTAGATTGTGATACCCGCTTCTGCCACCATTAGATTGAGGTCTACTATGACATCAAGCATCAAATTGTGAACGAGGCGTTATCGTAGTGGGAGTCCTTTCCACGTTGACCTTAGGTTAGGCTCCAGATCTTAGGATTATGAACAAACTAGTGAAGTATCGGGATCCTTGGAATTTATGTAATGTGATCCTTGCAAGAAAGGCGAAAGCTGAGTATTCAAGGTAGGGACTATGATATTTTCCGATGATACTAATGCTTTGCGGGAAGGTTTATAATCCTAGTGGGAGCATGGTAGACCAGGGTCTAAGTCTAGGAGGTCGTGACCTTTCTAGATATGCATAAAACCTCATAAAGAAGGGATGTGTAAGAGGTTCCCTCCAAAGGGGAGCCCCTGGCCTCCACAATCAATCGGCTAAGGGTCAGGGTGGGAGGTACGCAGTTCGATATTCCCACCGGGTGAGAGCTGTGTTTCCTTCCATGCTGGTTCGCCTAGTGGTTTCCTTCGGGACATGGAGGATGTCGGTGGCAATGGGTGACGGTTTTATCCTGCACCGCGGGAGCCTATGAACCCCCTTGCCGACACCACCTAGATTTGTGGAAAGCATCCGAAAGCTTGTGTGAAGCCGTTGTTGCTGCGCACGCGGGTCACATAAAGCTGGCCAAAAGGAGACTGAAAGGTCTTTCAGTTTACCGTGGGTAATTCTGATGAAGACTGGGTCGTAAAAACCCCGATGGCAGAAGCGGTTGCATGCTGTCACCGAGATGCTGTCTCCAATTCAGGGCCGATAGTCTCAGTGCTCGAGCCTAGGGAATTTAGATTCCTGGATGTCTCCACTTGAGGTGGTGAAGACATAGCGGCTGGAGTAGACATTATCTATTTCTAAATTCCATAAAATAGATTGTAGTAGACCCTAACTATTGCTTTAAATGATTGTTTACAGAAATCATGACCAAGCTCGACCCCCTTGCCTCCATACTTAATGATAACAAACTTACGGGACCAAACTACGAGGACTGGAAGCGTAACCTAATGCTCGTCCTAAGGGTTGGCAAACACACAATTGCCCTAAGTACCCCTCAACCGGCCATTCCGGGACCAAGTGCAACTGAGGCCCAGGTAAAGGAATGGAAAGACTGGATAGATGCTGATGAGATGTGCAAGTGCTACATTGTGGCATCCTTGCAGACCGTCCTTCAGAAGCAAGTAGAAGACATGACCTTTGCTTCAGACATGATGCTCTACCTGAAGGAAATGTTCGAGGGTCGTAGTCGGGTAACTCGTTACCTGACCATCAAGAAATTGGTGTCCACGAAGATGGCAGAGGGGACTTTAGTTCGGGATCATATGCTGAAGTTGTTTAGCTATGTGAACGAGCTTGGTTCCTTCGATGTCATCTTGGATGCAGAGATCCAGATCGACATTTTCCTCGCGTCTCTGTCAGGAGTGTTTGAGGGCTTCGTTACCAACTTCAACCTTAACCGGTTGGACATGTCTAACACAGAGCTCCTAGCGGTGCTCCAGGCGATAAAGGACGGGATGAAGGCAGAAGCCCAATCCCTAAACATGGAGTGGAATTCTTCTCTGAAAGCCAAGGGCAAGTTTCAGAAAAGAAAGTCTAAGAAGCCCGTGAAGATGGGCCAGGTGCAGTTACAGGTTTCCAAGCAGAATGGTCTGACGAAGCCCAAAGGAAAATATTTCCGATGCGGCAAGAAGGGGCACTGGAAGGGCGACTGTCGCACGGCTCCCAAGAAGGCTGAGACAGGTATATCTCAAATCCATATAGTGGAATCCCTTGTAGCATCCAGTTGTTCTCCAGTTTCATGGATTGTGGATTATGGTTCCACTAACCATGCTTGCAATAATTTGCAGGGGTTCAAGGAGACAAGAAAACTGGGTGATGGGGAGATAATCCTAAGCATGGGAACTGAGGCCGTGGCAGAGGCTGAAGCAGTTGGAGATGTCATCTTGCAGTTCCTTGATGGAAGAAGTTTATTACTTAGAGACATACATTATGTACCGTCCTTGAGACGTAATTTAATTTCTGTTTCCTTATTGAATAATGAAGGTTTTTCAGTTTTATTTGATGCTTCTGGTGTGTCAATTAAATTGAATGGTTCCTTTGTTTGTAAGGGAAAGATACAGAATGGTCTCTATGTAATTAACTCCAATCATAAGCAGGATAACATAACTGAAGCTTGTGTGATTAATTCATGTAAAAGGAAAAATCCCTCAGATAATCCAACACTCCTTTGGCATCTAAGGCTTAGACATATAGCCTCAGACAGGATTCACAGGTTGGTTAAGGTAGGACTCTTAAGTCCAAATGTTTCAGAAAGCCTACTGACGTGTGAGTCTTGCCTGGAAAGCAAGATGACTAAAAGGTCTTTCCGAGCCAAAGGTAGCAGATCTAAGGAGGTATTGGAGTTGGTACACACTGATATATGTGGGCCTATAAGTGTCCGTGCCATAGGAGGCTTCGAGTATTTCATCACCTTCACGGATGATCACTCGAGGTTTGGATACATATACCTAATACGGCGGAAGTCTGAATCCTTTGATAAGTTCAAGGAGTTCAGAGCTGAAGCAGAAAAGCAGACGGGTAAAAGTATCAAGTCTCTTCGATCGGATCGAGGAGGCAAATACCTATCGGATGAATTTATTGCATACTTGCGTGAGCATGGGATCGTATCCCAGTTGACTGCACCAGGGGCACCACAACAGAACGGTGTATCTGAGAGGAGAAACCGAACTTTGTTAGACATGGTTCGGACTATGATGAGTTATGCAACATTGCCACCTAGTTTTTGGGGATATGCCCTAGAGATGGCAGCATATACTTTGAACTTTGTTCCATCAAAGTCAGTACCCCTAACTCCTTGGAAGCTGTGGTTGAAGCGAAAGCCAAGCCTACAGCACTTTAGGATTTGGGGTTGTCCAGCACATGTGCGGAAGGACAAGCGAGATAAGATGGAGTCAAAAACAAAGGTATATCTGTTCGTTGGGTATCCAAAAGGGACAAAGGGTGGTTTATTTTATGATCCTGAGGATAGAAAGATTGTCATCTCGACAAACGCCGTATTCCTGGAGCAGGATTATTTAATAGACCATAAGCCCACCAGTAAAGTAGTTCTTGAAGAATTGTTTGGTACTGATGGGAGTGCGCAGATAGAAAACGTAGTGGGAGCCGATACCACTAAGATTAACGGTATTGTAGAATCGACTCCTATGGAACCACCGCAGGTTCGTCGCAGTGGGAGGACCACAAGTGCTTTTGATAGATACATTGGAGAAGCCTTTATGGTTGATCCAGAGTTTCAGGAGAATGATCCTCTGAACTATGACGAAGCGATGGTATCCACTGACCATGCAGCATGGCAGGAAGCCATGGAGGCAGAACTGACATCGATGTCCCAAAATTCGGTCTAGACACTTGTAACACCACCTCACAACATTAAACCTGTTGGGTGTAAGTGGGTGTACAAAAGGAAAAGAGGCCCGGATGGTACCGTTGAGACTTACAAAACAAGACTAGTCGCTAAGGGTTATATCCAGCGAGAAGGGATCGACTATGACGAAACCTTTTCGCCAGTGGCTATGCTTAAGTCTATCCGGATCCTCTTGTCCATTACAACCCATTATGATTGGGAGATCTGGCAAATGGACGTCAAGACCGCATTCCTCAACGGGGATTTGGAAGAAGACATCTACATGTCTCAGCCTCCAGGCTTTGTCGCAAAAGGTCAGGAAGGTCTGGTGTGCAAGTTGCAAAGGTCCATTTATGGACTGAAGCAAGCATCCAGAAGTTAGAACATGCGTTTTGATCAGGCTATCCAGTCTTATGGATTTGAACAGAACATGGATGAACCATGTGTTTATAAAAGGAGCGATAAGACTGCTGTAGTTTTTCTAGTGCTTTACGTGGACGATATCCTGCTCATCGGAAACGATATTGGAACGTTGTCTACAATGAAGGTGTGGTTATCCTCTCAATTTGACATGAAAGACCTGGGTGAAGCGAGTTATGTTCTGGGGATCAAGGTAACTCGAGATCGCCAGAACAAGATTCTCTCGCTGTAACAGTCAGCCTACATAGATACTATCTTGGTCAGATTCAGTATGCACAACTCCAAGAAGGGACTGGTTCCATTCAGACATGGAATGAAGTTGTCCAAGGATCAGGGTCCTAAGACTCCTGAGGAGAGGGCAGAGATGCAGAAGATACCTTATGCTTCGGCTGTAGGGAGTCTGATGTATGCCATGCAGTGCACGAGACCAGATATATGCTATGCAGTAGGCATGATGGGCAGGTATCAGTCAAATCCGGGTCCAGGGCACTGGACTGATGTGAAAAGTATACTCAAGTATCTCCGTAGGATGAGAGATTATGAGTTAGTTTACTCTTCACAGGGACTGATGCCGATTAGATATACGGATTCTGACATTGCGTCAGATCCGGAAACACGCTATTTTGCCACAGAGTTAGACACGCATCTCCAAAACCCTAAATAGAGGTTTCAAAATTTATTGATTTTTTGTGAGGATTATAACCTTGCCTTAGATAGCATGTTGTAGCTCGTGTGTCCTTAGCGTGGATTTTCTGTATTCACATTAATAAAGATGACTTTGGTTATTGCTTTAATTAGAATACTACTCTGGTGTATGATAATACTCATATAATAAAAGGACCCTAGGGAACACAGTAGGCCACTGAGGCGCATGGAGGATCCATGCTTGGGAGACCCAGTGGACCAGTTCTGTGTAGACCTATAACAAGTTCACAGCTTTGGTGATGTTGGTCGCTTCACCGAGAATAAGCTGTTGGCAGGTAGAGGATGTGATGAAGTCTCCACCACGTGAACGTGGGATTCCCATTCACCTGACCAAGCACGATGATCGTGTTGAACAGGAACCAAGACGGTGCACAGTTCAGTAATTCAGACACTGGTGCAGAAACCGTCTTACTACTATAGATAATCTGTCCTTAACCCTGAGGGACCATGCTCACTAGGCCAACCAGTTGAGTGGTGCTTTGATGTGCCAACGTGTGCAGACCTTCCATAGTCTAATACCACGGTACGTTGGGTTACCCGGCTGGCGCTTGAGTGACATGTAATCCCTACAGGTTATCCGACGTCCAGTGTTGGATGGGTGCATTTTGATGAGTCAATCTGTCCACACAGTTAACCCAGGCCTGGTGGTTGTCAGTATGACTGACGATGTTCCGGATGCTAGGCATAGCACCGGAAGGTGTGTAGTGTTATAGATGACAAGTCATCAAACCCTAGTCAGATGATCGATCGGGATCTGACGGTGCTCCCCACCGCCCAAGTCGTATCATGGCACCAGTAATATGAGGGATAAGGATTATCGGAGTATAGTAGAGAACAGGGTTACGAGGGAGTAATATAAGTTTAGGATCACTAGACTTCAACTCGCGTCACACTTTGGGTGACTACGCGGGTTAATCGGATTAGGGCTAATTAACGGAACTTTTGGTGTGTCACCGGAACAGTTAATCAGGGATCCGGTTGGAGCTAGAGATCCCGAACCCTGAAGGTTCCACCCTGTCGTTGTGTATAGGAATTGTTCCCCGACCTAGTTGGATACGTTGGATGCGAAGTAGCGCGATGGAGCGCAAGCCCGGAGCCAAAGAACCTAATTCACATGTGTTACGGGCCGTAGGGGTATTTTGGTAAATACTGAAATATGGCTCAGAACATATTGAATATGGATCTTAGATTGAGCGGAATAATTCCAGGAGCTCACAGGCACTGACGGAACTCGATTCCGAGTAGCGCACCTCACTCAGTCTCACTTTCAGTTTTCCGCTTTTCGTGAAGGGCGTTTTCGTCCGGGCTTCACGATAGACACCCGGGAGACCTATATTCGACCCCCCCTCATCCCTATCCACCTAGGGGCCGGCCCTAGGCTCCTTGGAGCCATGGGAGACCGGCCCTATAAAGGAAATAGGGGGGGAGGGCCAGCCCCAAAGTGCCTCCCTCTCCTTTGTGGCCGAACCTATCATCCCCTCTCCCTCTTTGTGGTTTCGACCAAGGAAAAGAGAGGAAGAAGAAGGGAGAAGGAAGAGGAAGGAAGGAGAAGGAAGAAAGGAGAAAGAGGAGGAGAAAATCTCGAGGCTCGCCATCGTCTTCGCAACGGATTCTTCCGTCGGCTCGAAATCCTTGCACTCAGAGACGGGATTTCGAGAATTCTTCAATTCGCAAAGGACAAGGTGTTATCCGACAGTTTCCCTTGCGATTCAAGTGCGGTTCTTCATTGTTCCATAATCTCCAGATCATAGATCCATAAGATATGATGAATCTAAACACCTAAGTAGATGCATGCATGTCTTCCGTAGATCGTAGTATGCCTCTAGGGTGTCCGCACATATGCTAAGATTGTAGATTTGCATGTAGATTGTTTTGTATCACGAATTGTAATGAAACATACACCGTATGATCTTCGGATCTTTCTTTTGCTTCCGCTGCGACTCTGATTAGCAGAACCCAATTCCAACATAGCACATCAGCAAAAAATTAGCACATTCTAAAACCTATAAACTAATCAAATATTCCCTTCAATTTAACGGTTAAAATGAACGGTCGATAAAGCTCTTTAGATTGGATGCACCTAAAGGGTTTAGAATGTGCTGATTTTTTATGGATGGGATATCTAAGGGTAGTTGATCATCTTTACAAAAAATCAACAAATTCTAAAACCACTATCTAGGGTTTTGGATGATACGTGTCTAACTTTGTGGCAAAGTAGCGTGTTTCTGGATCCCGACCCTATATATATATATATATATATATATATATATATATATATATATATATATATATATATATATATATATATATATAGGGGCGTGTTAGGATACAGTGTGCGGTGTCGCATCGCAGCCGTCTGATGCACCACTGCGTGCATCGCACGCATGCAGCGGGTGCATCAGACGGCTGCGGTGCGACACCGCACGCACCGCATACCGCATTTTATCATTCCTATATATATATATATATATATATATATATATATATATATATATATATATATATATATATATATATATATATATATATATATATATATATATATATATATATATATATATATATATATATATATATATATATATATATATAAACATTAGGAAAATAAATAATTTCCATGATAAAAACACATCGAAAATAATTCCGGAAGTAGCCTATTTTTGTGGGCTATGAAGAAAACCGCTATCCTAGATGACGCCATAGCGGTGACCTTTAAGGGGTACTTAGCGATAGGTCCCAGGTCAAAAGATCAACTAGCATAAAGGACAACCAAAGTATTAGGATGGAAATATTAATCACTGCACTTTGAATTTATGTTTTCATGCCATTCATTTCTAAAACAAAATCCAACCTAAACCCTAAAATCTATGAGCCATGGGATAAATCCTAGACTTAGAAATCCTAAACCTAACCCTAAACCGAACCCCTCCGCCCAACATGGCTTCTCATCACCTCGGCGACTGCAAGCGGCTGCAACTTACGCCCGCCGCCGTCCCTACTCGCCTCCGCCACTCACGCCCGTCTATGCCACCACCGCTCAAGAGAAACATAAGAAAGGGAGCCTGGTGGATACATTTTCAGCTTTTGGCAGCCCTTTTCACCCAACCGATCTGTTGATGAAGAACCTTAGGTGAAACGCATCAGTTGCCTGTCCTTTTCACCCAATCGATCTGTTGCGGAGGACCTTACACATTAACTGCTATTCATAATAACGGTTTTCCTAAGAGACTCCCAACCTGGATAATTTTCTTTGTCAAAAGAAACACAGATGCTGCCTATGATTGGCAGAGGAGAATGGGAGAACCCATAATCATTAGAAAGCTTTAAGAACAGCTGAAAGCTCCAATCAGCATAAGATGATCATCGCGGCAGATGTCAATTACCACAGTAATCCAATTGTTCGAAAGAAATTACTCCGAAGGAAATAACCAAGGATCTCAATCAAAGAAGTGCCTCCAACTGTTTTAGGTCTGGGTCCAAGTCTTCGGGCTTGCTTTGTTCGCTCCCGGCACTTGGGATCCTATACGCGTCCGCAACCGCCTTGCCCTCGTCCAGCACCGCTGATGGCACGGTTTGCAAGAGACTGTAATTAAAAAAAAACACATCATTCAAACAATTTCACCCCTTTTTATATTACTTAGCTATCCATTAAAGGATAATGATTCATCATCGGCATCATCATCATCCATGCCGTATCGCATAAAAAATGGGGTAGGACTGTGGATACCAACTCTAATAAAGAAGGCTACACAAAAGGTTGACAAGAATTTCCTGACTGGATGCGAACCCTCTGAGATTGGTGCTGGAGACTTAGCAAGGCAACTCCGCAATAGCATGGCAACAAATTCGGCGTTCTGGAATAATTTGGCAATGGGGACAAAATTCAGAGTTCGGAAGAATCCCGAAAGCTCGGAATGAGGTCTTCAAAAGTTAGAAAACATAAATTATAAAAAAATAGGGAAATTCTATGGTACCAAATCGGTACCATACCGAAATTCATAGCGACCGTTGGATGGCCTTAGGGTGGATATCAAGCATCCGCCTAGGGTTTATCCCATGGCCCCCAGAAATATGCTCACCGTCAGATGGGTTAAGTATGGTACCAAAGTGGAACCTAAAAAAATATTATACTATGCTAACAATTTTTATAAACAAAAAATATATATTTATAATTAAAATATATCCTATAAAAAGCAATCAAAAGTGCGAATTACTTGTAAAATTCATGAATAATCCGCGGCACACCTTAGGACACTAAATAATTTAGAGAATAATTTGTTTGCCTTTAAGTTTGTGAGTCATTCGCAAAATTATTAAAAATCCAGAGAATATTGTTACTATGGGCAATAGAGGGGGGCCTACCAAGTACAAAAAGGCAGTAAGCAGGTAGGGAGACCTACCATGTTGGTTTAGCACTGTAACCTCATGCAACCAATAATTCGTTTGCCTTCAAGTTCCCCTAGACTAGGAAAAAGTTTAGACCACGGCGGCAAAAGGGAAAATTAGATACAGGAAATTGCATTAATCTCTGGGGTACAAATTATAAGCCAAAGACCTAATGTGAAGCGATATTTTCGTTAATAATAATGACTAATACTACAAAAGTATTCGTGTCCCAACCTATTTTGTGAGGACATGGCATTATGGAAAAGGATATTAGTCAGTACCTGTCCAAGGCGCTGATTGCAACAGTGATGTTGCTTCTCATAGATTCAACTGAAGCCGTCCGATCATTCCTTGATGCACGCAACAGCAGCGAGTCCAGTTCCTCCAAGGCCCTGCTAACGCAAAACGACAGAGCTTAAGCAATAACTGAAGCTAATTATTGGAAAAGCCTATCACTGAGTATATCACAACCTTAAGCATCGATCCACAGCATCAGAAGCTGCTTCTCCTTTACCTTCATCAGTTGCGTATTGTGCCACCTACAATTCCTAAGGTAATGTTCAAAGCCAGAAGAAACTCATGTCACAAAAACTGCCAATCAAAATGAACGCTGATTAAGAATAAAGGTTGGCATAAAACAAATACAAAGCTAATAACTGAACACAAACCATGATCCCATACAAGTCTTTCAGCAAGTGGTTGCGCTAACATGCAAGTTTTTGTACAACCTCAGACTTCAGAAGTACGACTACGGCCAATAAAATAAATTAAGAGAATCTAGACCTGATGATTTCTCTCTACCCATATATTCCAGCATATGGCGATGGAAGAAATATCCCATATCTTCCGCAGATCGATGGGAACCCTTCTTGAATGCCATGATCTCCACAAGGATAGGAGATTTTCTGGATGATATGAGTTACTGAATTGCATCTAAAAGGGGTGCCAGATGTCACAATAGGGCAGAATTAGGTGATCGATACCTTAGTCTTCCCTATTGAAGAGATCTCAATTGCTATTTGTATAAACAACATGCATAGAAATACATACTATGTAGAGCTCTACACTAGTAAATAGTGTAGAAATGTTATTTACATATAATAACTTAAAGTAAATAAGCTGCTGAGAACCAGACCCTCCAGTCCCTTTTGACTAGTGTAGAGCTCTACATAATACATATTTCTAGAAGTATACTTTCAGTTTTAGTAGGAGAAATAGTTATAGCAACATCACTATCATGGAGAACCCAGCAGTTGCTGTAACGTGTTTATCCTATAATTTGGATAGATCAAACTTTTAGAACCCAGCAGTTGCTGTAATTGAAATCAAAATTTGGTAGTGGTCAACTTATATTTCTTTATCGAAAGTTAGGACGCTAGAGTAAAATCAAGAGTTATGTTGGATATATATCACTCTAGGCCTTACGTTGAACTTGGAGATAGGCCCAAGTTAGCATGGAGTTTATAGCTCCCTAGATCCAAGATCTACTTCCTTAAATCGAGGTTGCTTTTAGACCTATAATTATCTAGACCTTACGTCCACATCTCCTAACCAAAGCAGTTCAGCCTGTAAGAAAAAGTGGGCCCAATTTATTTCTGACATTTTCACAATTTCCTTATTTTAGTTTCTAGTTATCAATTATGTCCTATTTTTATTTGCTTTCTTCTTTTCTTCTTTGTGTTATTCGTAAGGTCTCTAAATCAGAGATTCCCCAAAAATAGTTCAAGACAACAAACACACCTTTTCATATGAAGAATTTAATAGGATGAGTACCTTCCCCAAATCCCAAAAAAGATAGAGGTTGCACCATCTATAACCCATTTTATGAATTGAAAATTATCGCATCCATGTAAAGTATGCTATGAATGTCATTCAAACACCTTTCAAATTTCTAGGAAATTGGGTTTCCTTTATCTCATATTCTATATGATTTATTTGTTTGTCTTAGTTTGGAAAGGAAAGCATTACACAGTTTAAATAACAGATCACCTGTGTACGAGGACAAGAGGATGGAAGAACAATTCAACAACACAGAAGAAAAACTAAACAAAGACTAAAAAAAGTACTCTAAAGTTCCACATGAGCTTCAAAACTTACAGCTCGAATATTTATACGTAGAGATCCTGCTGGACCAGACCGCAACAAAGATCTGCCAATATCATACTTTGGCTGCTCAAAATCCAAAGTTTTCTCTGCATGAATATAGAAGTATGAGATCCCTTAGTGCATGTAAGAAAATGCTAATGTTTTCGGCAAGTAAATTTATAATGAACACAATAATATCAGATGGAAACGTATGTCTTTTCCCAGTCAAGTTTTTCGACATTTAGAAGAAAAAGACCAAAGTCTCCATGTTTTAAATAACTATGAGAAGATGTAACTCATGATAAAGAGATTCCGGATCCAGAGTCAAGCAGGAATATGAAAATCAGTCGGCCCATAGCATGGCTACAAAAGTTTGAATAAGTGGATGGGCAAATTTGAGAGGTCAACAAGGAGAATTAGGTTGCCAATTTGATTAACAAAGTTGCTGGAGGGGAAAACAAAGGGCAGAATTCAGAAGGTAATTTCTTCAACGCAAAACTTGAGGCTAGAATCATGAGAACATAGCTTAAAGTGACTGATGAATGAGAACATTAGTGCATGTGTGGGTGCAAAATATTACTCAACATGGTAGTATCTGAGTGGAACACTGGGAGGCAGAAGGGAGAAACGGGCAGTGGAAGATTGTAACAGCAATTATATTTTAGATTTCTAATGTTATCAACCCATGAGGCTTCCAGTTGAGCAAATGTCAGCTCATCATAGTCCACTCCACTATTTTCTCTTGTCAGACTGAATTTCTTATTGACTTTTAGTACAATATTCAGCATTTGAATCCTAAGAATTGACAGATACTAGGTCTACAGAAATATGAAGAAGCTGAAAGCATTCCTTAAGAATCATTTTCTACAAACATTCTAAAGAATATGCAGTCATCACCTAAATCTTTGAACTGTGCTTGAGTCAACAGAACAGCAGGTACATATGCCTCTAGTGGATCAAGCTTTTTCCTGATATAGAAAATGTCACCAAAGAATATAATCTCATAAACAGTAACCACAAACCTTAAAAATGATACGCTGCATTTCTAGTGGTGATAAGTCCTCTAGAGATTGTGATTGAGAAAAAAGGAAGAATTTCTGGAAGATACACATCATACCATTTTAAAATTGCAAGTGGTTCAAGTGTGGTTTGAACCTGCACTTGAACCAAAAAAAAATTTGGGTCTAAGATTTGGTCCCCCACCCGACCATTCAAGCATTGCATACTGATCAGATTAGGCCCAGTCAAGGACGGATCTGTATTATGTGGCTGACCCAATATTTTGGACTAGTTCCGGTCAGGAACATTATGCCAGCTTGAAAATTCAGGTCGGTCTAGATTTTTGAGCTCCATAGCCAAATGGAGTGAAGAATTAATACTAAAGTTAGATCACAAACCAATCAATCTATCCAGTGGAAGGTAGACTGAAATTGAATTGGGTGCAGGCCTGACCTGAGTCAGATCAGATCAACTTGAACCCTTCATCTAATTGATTGTCTTGTTAAGAAAATAATGAGGAGTATATGTATGACCCAAAAAATGTGTACACTACCCACACATACCCAAATATTTCAATGAGTAATGCTTAATCTTGACAATATGGTCAAGAAAAGATGTTTTGAATTGAAATAAGGTAAGTAAAGGAGAACTGATATCTAAATCAGTTTAAAGACAAATTTTACATCATTTTAAGCTTCAACTTCCTAAGAAAGATCCTGGAATCCGATACAGAACTGCATCAGCCACCTTTCGAGTGTTAATGTACATATAGATGGATCGGGTTTACTGTACAGTCGGGTCGGATCGTATAGTGATACATGTACATATATTGGGCTTGAGTCCCTCAATGGAATGCATTCTATTCCTCTCCAAACCCTAGCCGTCATCTCCTAACATGGTATCAGAGCTCTAGGGTTCTCTCGCGCGGCGACGTCGACGACGGTCTTCTCCCTCCGGCAGCACCTCCCCTCCGGCCTCCGTTCACCCGATCGGCAGCCCCCCCGCCCCTCCTCCTCACCCACCTGATCGGCAGCCCTCTCCCCTTCTTCCCTCCTCCACCCGACCACCCCGCCCGGCCCCCTTCCTCCACCCGACCACCTCGCCGGCCCCCCTTCTCCACCCGCCAACCCCCCCGGCCCCATCCTCCGTCCTACAACCCCCCGCCGGCCCCCCCTTCTCCACCCGCCCACCCCCCCGGCCCCCTCCTCCGCCCTACAGCCCCCCTCCTCCACCCGACCACCCCGCCGGCCTCCCTCCTCCACCCGCCCACCCACCCCGGCCCCCTCCTACGCCCTACAACCCCCTGCCGCCCCCGCCCCCCCCCCCCCCCCGGCCCTCTCCTCCGCCGTACAGCCCCCCGCCGGCCCCCCTCCTCCGCCCGACAGCCCCCTGACCCCCCTCCTCCACCCCCCCGACCCCCCTCCTCACCCGACAGGCCCCCTACCCCTTACCTTAGCCCACCCGCCCCCTCCTGCACCCCCTGAAGCCCCACCGCCCCCCCTTCTCCTCTGTACCGAACTGTCCGTCTCCTCTGTACGGACTGCCTCAGACCTTCCTTGTGCCGGTTCGCCCCCGTACTTCAGGGATATGGCTTCCTACAGCATCTCTCGGCTCTCATACTGCCTGCACACCGTCGCTGATCATCGAGTCCCTCCGTCTCCTCGTTTTGATGGTATTCTCGGACCACGCCCTCCACCACATCAGTCGACTGTGGACGTCGTCAGGGTCTCCTCCGCCATGATGGCGAGACTGCTGCTGCTGCTGATCTCCCTACTCCAGCACCGCCTGCCACCACTCCTGCTCCGTCTCGGTCTTACTCCGACCGCCTCCAGCGCTTTGAGGAGTTACTGTTGCGATACCTTGCCTCCACCAGCTCTTCGACAGATCACGGTCTCTCTGCCACTCCAGGTACTTCTGCTCAGTCTCGGTCTTACTCCGACCGCCTCCAGCGCTTTGAGGAATTACTGCTTCGGTACCTCGCCTCCACCAGCTCTTCGACAGCTCACAGTCTCTCTGCCACTCCGGGTACTACTACTCCATGGATCTTCGACTCGGGTGCCTCCTGTCACCTCACCTTTGACTCCACTGTCCTCACTGACTGTTCTCCCACTACCACCCACCAGGAGGTTCGCACTGCGGATGGGACTCTCGTCCCTATTCCGCAATGTGGATCCGTCACTACTACCTCTGACCCTTCTGGTCGCTTGACCCTACCCCATGTCCATCATGCCCCCCGTCTTAACATTAATCTGATATCTATCAGTTCTCTTTGCGACTCTGGCCTGAGTGTCACCTTCACTCCTTCTGTTTGTGTTGTGCAGGATTCGCGGACGGGTCAGAGGATTGGGCTGGACCGTAGAGCAGGAGGATTTTACCAGCTGGACCATCTCCATGTGTCTTCCGTTCCTGTTGCGTCTGTCATGTCTGTTACCTCCGATGCCGACCTGTGGCACAGAAGGTTAGGTCATATATCGAGTGATCGACTCAAAAGCGTATTCCGTTCAGGCGCTTTGGGTCGAGCGTCCTTCTCCCCTCTCTCTGTTTGTACGGGTTGTAGACTAGCAAAGCATCTAGCTCTTCCATTCTCTGCTAGTGCTTCCCAATCTGATGCTTTCTTTGATTTAGTACATTCGGATATTTGGGGTCCTGCACCTGTTGCATCCATTTCGGGTTATATGTACTATGTGTGTTTTATCGATGACTACTCTAGGTGCACCTGGGTTTATCTTATGCGTCATCGGTCTGAAGTCCCTCACATCTTTAGGAGATTCACCACTATGATACACACTCAGTTTGGTCGGCGCATCAAGACCTTTCGGTCTGATTGTGCCAAGGAGTATCTCTCCTCTGAGATGCGTGAGATTCTTCAATCTCACGCACTCTTCACCAGCAGTCCTGTCCCCACACCCATGAGCAGAACGGCGTGGCCGAACGCAAGCATCGTCATGTCCTTGAGACCGCACGAGCCTTGCTTCTCTCTGCATCTGTTCCTCACTCTTACTGGGCTGAAGCTGTCATGACGGCTGTCCACCTCATCAATATCACTCCGTCATCTGCTCTGTCCGGTGCCACCCCATATGAGCGCCTCCACTCCAGTCCACCTGACTACTCTCTTCTTCGCACGTTTGGCTGCACGTGCTTCGTTCTTCTTCCTCCCCATGAGCGCACCAAACTCTCTGCGAGATCTGTTCGATGTGTTCACTTGGGACTCAGTCGGGAGCACAAGGGGTATGGTTGTTACGATCCCTTGGCTCGCCGGATCCGTGTCTCCTGTCACGTTTCCTTTGTTGAGGGTATCCCGTACTTTTCCCCTGAGTCTCGGGATATTTCCTTATCTCCTGCGTCACCCTCCTCGCCTTCATCACCTCTCCACATCCCCGTTCTACCCCCGTTTTCTGTTGCCCCACCCACGCCTACTCCATCTCCATCTTCCCCGCCACCTCCACCACCACCACCACCTCCTCAGTCTCCACCGCCACCTTCACCACCACCATCACCTCCTCAGTCTCCCTCGCCACCTCCACCACCACCCATTACTCGTGTCTATGTACGTCGATCTGCAGCTCCCCCTCCAGAGTCGATTCACACTGGTACTCCCTCGCCTGATGTTGCTGCCCCCTCCTCCCCGGTCGTGGATCCTGCTCCTGTTCGGCGCTACCCAGCACGCGAACATCACCCTCCTGACAGATATGACTACTCTCCTGACAGGTTTGGCTACTCTGCTTTTCCCTCTGACTCTCCTGACTCTTCTGTCTACTCTGCCAGTGTCTCCTATTCACCCTCCTTTCAGGCTTTTCTTACTGCTATCCACACCCATCGGGAGCCCCAATCGTACCGTGAGACAGCGTTACATCCAGAGTGGCGGCAGGCCATGTCAGTTGAGCTTGAGGCTTTTCAGCGGACCCAGACCTGGGAGTTGGTGCCTTGTCCCTCCGGGATGGTGCCTGTTAGCTGCAAGTGGATATTCAAGGTCAAGACTCGACCTGACGGATCCATTGAGCGGCACAAGGCTCGCCTCGTTGCTCGTGGCTTCTCCCAGGAGTATGGGATTGACTACGAGGAGACGTTTGCTCCAGTTGCTCGGATGACCACTGTGCGCACCCTCTTAGCTGTGGCAGCTGCTCGAGGGGGGCCTCTCCATCAGATAGATGTCACCAATGCGTTTCTCCACGGTGATCTCTCCGAGGAAGTCTACATGGCTCCTCCTCCGGGCATTTCAGTTCCTCCAGGGCACGTGTGTCGTTTGCGCCGAGCCATCTATGGGCTCAAGCAGGCCCCTCGTGCCTGGTTTGAGCGATTTCGCAATGCAGTTCTGGCCGCCGGGTTTGTTGAGCGTCACTCCGACTATGCCTTGTTCACTCGCTCCTCCAGTCAGGGCATTGCAGTTCTTCTCCTCTATGTGGAAGATATGATCATCACTGGGGATGACAGTGCCACCATCGCCTCTCTCCAGCGGCACCTCCAGAGTCAGTTTGAGATGAAAGATCTGGACTCTCTTCGCTACTTTTTGGGCCTTGAGATTGTCCGGTCAGCTCGTGGTCTGTTGGTCTCCCAGCAGAAGTACATCTCCGACATCCTTGCTGATGCTGCTCTTACTGACACACGCACTACTGATACACCCATGGAGCTCAATTTGAAGCTTCTCGCTACAGATGGTGAGCCGCTCCAGGATGTCTCCCGCTACCAGAGGCTGGTTGGGATGCTCGTCTATCTCACCATGACCCGGCCAGACATTGCCCATGCTGTTGGCATTGTCAATCAATTTGTTCAGGCTCCACGGTCAGTACACTATGCAGCTGTTCTTCGGATTATCCGCTACCTCCGGGGCACCATCACCCGTTCACTACTGTTTCCCTCCACCTCTCCATTGGTGTTGCGTGCCTACTCCGATGCAGATTGGGCAGGAGATACAGCCACTCATCGATCTACTACAGGATACTGTGTGTTTCTGGGTGATTCACTGATTTCGTGGCGCAGCAAGAAGCAGGAGTATGTTGCTCGCTCCAGCACCGAAGCCGAATACAGGGCTATGGCTTCCACCACCGCTGAGATTGTCTGGCTTCGCCGTCTTCTGCTCGACTTGGGAGTGGTGATATCCGGGCCCACCCCTCTCTTCTGTGACAACCGGAGTGCTATTCAGATTGCTAGCAACCCGGTTTTCCATGAGCGAACAAAACATATTGAAGTTGATTGTCACTATGTTCGCCAGACGTTTCTCGACCACACCATCTCCCTGCCTTTCATTTCCTCATCGGAGCAGACTGCTGATTTTCTGACGAAGCCCCTGACGATTGCTCGCTTCCGGCATTTTCTAGGCAAACTCTCGGTTCATGATCCACCGTGAGTTTGAGGGGGAGTGTTAATGTACATATAGATGGATCGGGTTTACTGTACAGTCGGGTCGGATCGTATAGTGATACATGTACATATATTGGGCTTGAGTCCCTCAATGGAATGCATTATATTCCTCTCCAAACCCTAGCCGTCATCTCCTAACACCGAGAAAGTTGGGTTTGTGAACAGTTATGTTATGCATAATCCAAGGTCATGAGAGGGACAATGGCACTACATAGCAGCATTTAAAAAATTTGAGTACCCAACCACTAGTCAAATGGTGCATGAATAATCCAGCAGATCTACTGATGCAGGCACCAATAAGGCACACTACAATCCTGAACCCTTTTAGGGTTTTCCTTGGTCAATTACTAAGGTGTATTTATCAATATAGCACGATAGGCCTAAAAAAGGACAGCAAACACAGTTATCTCACGTAGTAATAGGAAGTCTATGCAATCAACATGAAACGGGTTTCAGACTTAACTATAAAGATGCACTATCACCACAAAACAGATTTCAGCATATATAAAATTCAATCACAGCAGAAGATATTAAAATTGCAAGACAGGCATGCATCAGATTTTATAAAAGAAAAGGGCTATGGATGCTTGCAGAGGTAACCGACAGACTAAATATATCAAATCAGATGATTAGGCACGTTATTAGGCTTCAACTATCAAAGAAAAGACCGGTTATGGCTGCGATGCGGAGCGGAGGCAATGGAAATCGAAAGAAAACTAAGCGGATGCGATGGGAGAATAAAGGAAAAGGATAGATACTGCCTGGGGTTTCCCGCCGTGGGTCGATTGCAAGGATGCGCCGACGATCCTGCACACGGAGCAAGGCCGGACGTCGGGAGAAGCCGGAACCTTCGGAAAACGAAGCCCAAAGCCTTCACGAGGCGAAGTCGTGGAATCGGCGAGGATCGGGGACTCGAGTCTCACCCGGAAGCGCTCACGAAGAGGCACAAGTTCAGCAATTCTTCAAAATCTGAAATCTCCTTCAATCTTCCCCTTTTTGTAGAACTAGGGTTTCTTTTTGGATGGCCAAGATCAAAGGGAAATCAAGGAGGAATGGTGGGGATGTAATGGGCCAAAAAAGGAAAGGAAAAGAGAAAAATAAGGGGAAAAGAGAGAGAGAAGTTAGGGGACGGAAGAGGGGGCGGATTGGCTCGGTTTCCGCACGGGCAAGGGACGGAAAAGCCCTAATTGAAGCCCACATAGCCCTAATTGAAGCCCAATTGATGCCACATCATCAAATTTAAGTTATTTCGCCATCTAACCGTTGGTTTCGAGATCTAATCTCGTCCGTCGGTGCCCCGCAAACACACACACCCATAATTTTATTAATATCATGTTGAAACTCACCCGAGAAGACCCGGATTCAATCCGAAAAGCCCTCGGATGAGATCATGGACATCCCCCATGAACTGGGCAAGAACAGAAATAAAACTAAATGCTGACATAAGGCCAAAAACAGGGAAAAACGGCCAAAAACTGAAATAACGTCTAACAAGTCCCAAACGGATACGAACTGAAGGTGCTGATCAGGTCTTCATCAATCGCTTCCGCTGCGAAAAACTCGTCCTCGAGTTTACGCCGGAAGACATCGCCGGTAGCAGGAGGGAGACCACCACCGTGGGAACGTCGCTGTGTCTGGATCTGATGATGAATTCCCAACAAGTGATGTCTCGGGCAGTCAACAACCTCTGGGCCTCTCGCGAAGGGAGTGCTGGCGTCGAGCGAGGGCCAGAAGGTACTGAAGTACAAAAACAGAAGCGCACGAGCTGTAGGTGGTCGGTCAGTCCCGACAAAGTCAAAGCGCGCAAGTGGCTTAGCTGTCTGAAGCTCCCCAACTGGCTCTGACTGTAGCTGTGATGGAAGCTCCGCGGAAGTCGGAGGCTCCACGGGTGTCTCTGCTGTCGGAAGAACTGCCGAAGGAGGTGCCTCATCTGTAAGCTCTGTGAAAGGTAGGAGAAGCCTCTCCGTAGTCACTACCGGAGGAAGTGGCTCCTCTGTAGGCACTGCTGAAGGTGGAAAGAGCTCCTCTGAAGCCACTGAAGGAGGAGGTGGCACCGCTGTAGGCACTGGAGAAGGCGGAAGGGACTCCTCTGTAGTCGCTGACGGAAGAGGTGGCTCCTCCGTAGGCATTGGCCGAGGAAGCTCCACAGGAGGCGGATGCTTCTCAAGTGGGGCCACTGGTGGAACCGGGTACTCCACAGGAGGTGGAGGCTCTGCTGGAGGTGGTGGCCTGCTGTATCGGGCAAGCCTCTGGTTCTGCTTCTCCCTCCATGCCAACTCATCCTCAATATCATCAAGTAAGAGCTGGGTTTCGATATATCTGATTTTCAAGGTTGGCACTGAAGGACTCCGTAAAACCCATTGAACAAAAGGTTTAGAAGATAGATCCAGGTCATGGGCTTGATCTCGAATCGAAGAGGAGTATCTACGTTCCATCGAAGATCTCGGGAAAAGGGTAGGACATGGCTCAAGAGATTTATATAGCCTGACAAATTGTTTATAGGTGTGGGTATCTAGTGGGTCAAGCGAATAAGGATGGGATCGGACGCGACGACAGGACATGGCGTCAGATACACGATGCAATCCTAACGCTAGACGTAAACCTAACACTAAATGCAAATCAAGCACGCAAGACGATGACCTATGCAAAATCAGCAAAGAAAAGATTAGGGTTTGCTGAAATTCAGCACTCAAAAGAAACCCGAACAGGTTCTTTCGAGCTCTGATACCAACTTGATGCAGGCACCAATAAGGCACACTACAATCCTGAACCCTTTTAGGGTTTTCCTTGGTCAATTACTAAGGTGTATTTATCAATATAGCACGATAGGCCTAAAAAAGGACAGCAAACACAGTTATCTCACGTAGTAATAGGAAGTCTATGCAATCAACATGAAACGGGTTTCAGACTTAACTATAAAGATGCACTATCACCACAAAACAGATTTCAGCATATATAAAATTCAATCACAGCAGAAGATATTAAAATTGCAAGACAGGCATGCATCAGATTTTATAAAAGAAAAGGGCTATGGATGCTTGCAGAGGTAACCGACAGACTAAATATATCAAATCAGATGATTAGGCACGTTATTAGGCTTCAACTATCAAAGAAAAGACCGGTTATGGCTGCGATGCGGAGCGGAGGCAATGGAAATCGAAAGAAAACTAAGCGGATGCGATGGGAGAATAAAGGAAAAGGATAGATACTGCCTGGGGTTTCCCGCCGTGGGTCGATTGCAAGGATGCGCCGACGATCCTGCACACGGAGCAAGGCCGGACGTCAGGAGAAGCCGGAACCTTCGGAAAACGAAGCCCAAAGCCTTCACGAGGCGAAGTCGTGGAATCGGCGAGGATCGGGGACTCGAGTCTCACCCGGAAGCGCTCACGAAGAGGCACAAGTTCAGCAATTCTTCAAAATCTGAAATCTCCTTCAATCTTCCCCTTTTTGTAGAACTAGGGTTTCTTTTTGGATGGCCAAGATCAAAGGGAAATCAAGGGGGAATGGTGGGGATGTAATGGGCCAAAAAAGGAAAGGAAAAGAGAAAAATAAGGGGAAAAGAGAGAGAGAAGTTAGGGGACGGAAGAGGGGGCGGATTGGCTCGGTTTCCGCACGGGCAAGGGACGGAAAAGCCCTAATTGAAGCCCACATAGCCCTAATTGAAGCCCAATTGATGCCACATCATCAAATTTAAGTTATTTCGCCATCTAACCGTTGGTTTCGAGATCTAATCTCGTCCGTCGGTGCCCCGCAAACACACACACCCATAATTTTATTAATATCATGTTGAAACTCACCCGAGAAGACCCGGATTCAATCCGAAAAGCCCTCGGATGAGATCATGGACATCCCCCATGAACTGGGCAAGAACAGAAATAAAACTAAATGCTGACATAAGGCCAAAAACAGGGAAAAACGGCCAAAAACTGAAATAACGTCTAACAAGTCCCAAACGGATACGAACTGAAGGTGCTGATCAGGTCTTCATCATCTACCCTAATAACTGTCACACGAACTATAACCAAGACAATTACTTCTACCACATCATACAAACTTATATTTTTGTCATCATTCTTAAGTTGCAGAGCATAACCAGAATTTATGAATGTCGAACTAAATCAGCTGTGAGAATTCACCAGTGCTAATTGTTTGTGAGCGGTGGTATCATTTTCATTTTTCAGACGGGCATAGGATCAAAATAAAATCTACATCAGTTTATCATTTTTATCGTAGGCAACCATCTCAATTATTTATCTTTTAAGTTCCATCAGCATGGAATGGTCACAGTAGTGGAGAAGCACGTATTCACTTCATCAACTGATTCCAACAACAAAAACATAATCTAACAACAAAAACAATAAATTTGGCAAACATGGTGGCTATGAATATGGCAGGTACCTTCTTTTTGTACATTATCATTTAATCAACCCTAGTATGTTTCAGCACATAATCTGCAATTCTAATTGGGAATTGACCTATTTTAGCACATCAATCAAAACTACAATATCATTCACTAAGAAACACCAGGGGCCTCTTCTTGGAGAAATATGCATATATACAGTGCTATATGATGTTTAAGATTCAGCCCAAAACTGTAAATCAAAGATTCAACAATCTATATCAATTATTACTACTTTTTACTTATTAATAAGCTTGGGGTATGGCTTAACCCCATCCTCTCCCTCTCAGAGAGGAATTGCTCAAAAAAAATAATAATAATAACATGTCTTGATGTATGTGTTGGTCCTTTACATCAAAGACTATCACTGTACACCGATAGACAATTCAAACTACTATATATCAATTTACTATTTATAGTTAGTACTTATTTTCTTTCAAAAGGGAAGTATATATATAAAGATTCCTAGCCATTAAGAGGTAGAAATCTTACCAAGGACCTAGAAAGAAAGCTATTTTTTCTTTTAATTAGTAATATGAGCTTTATGAAACAAAAAAATAAAATGTATAAAGTATGGGGACAACACAAAAAAGAAAAGAAACAAAGAAAATGTCACAAGTGTGACCATAAGATGTCGAGTGGCTAACCATTCAAACAGAACATAAAAAAAAAGTAAAAAGATGAACAGTCAGCATAGAAACCCAGTACAACTTAGTTGGATCCGTGACTACAATTTTAACAAAAGTAAGTGTCAGGACTACATCTCAGTACGACGATGTGAAGGGAGGCAATTGATATGCAAATATTGCGGAAATGCAAATCATCGGAAAAGGGCCTAGACCTTCGTCAAATAATACTACACGACTATGCCCCAAATTGCAGAAGAGGTAGACGATGATGCAACATCTAACAAACACAAAGAGAGCCAAAAGTACAAAGAACATCAGAATATTTATCTGACTCTTGTATAACCTTTATGGAGAAGTACCCAACTGAAGATTCTTAGTCATCAGACACTCTTGAACATTTAACCAGTAACACATAGATCCTCATGCACCCACCTCAAATGTGAACCCTTAAATATGTTGAAATGTCTTGATGCAGTACTATTTATCTACTGTAAACAAATTGTATTGAAATCTCGTAGAAACATGACATGTGTAGAAAGATATACATTCAGAGACAAACTTTGCTGTTTAGAACCAAAAGAGGTCATCGTTCATAATGAGACACCCGGTGAAGGATGAAAATAGAGACCATCGAAGAAGAGATATCAGTGAGCATAAACATTTCTAGTGGTGCTGACCATTCAAGGTCAGCATGGGCCGTGCAAGCCACTAGACAAGCTCCCTATTGATGTCACGATGTTGTCACCAACGACGTCAACACCAGGTCGACCAAAGACTGGCCCTGTGTGGTCACCATAGGAGGAGCCTATCATGCATGCCCGTGGGCGAGCTCCCTAGCTTTGGTTCCTTGGCATAACTTGCCCTATTCTGCCTTAGGATTTTTTTTTTCATAGTCATCATCGTGCTATTACATGGCCAGCACCTGTACCACCACGTGTCGCTCATCCTTGTAGCCCCGTGGACAACGAGCGGGTGACATTTCTGGCACCCAAAAACACCATTATTCATTGGGCTCCAACTCTCATCCTCTCAATGTACATGACGGTCAGCTAAACAACCATATCAACTGCATTTTGACCAAATCCAAATGGTCCAAGGGAAACCGATGAAGTCCGGATGAGAATGCAACTAACCCAACACTTCCAATCACATTATATTGTTGGCCCTCCACCATACCCTTGGTTGTGGCATCTCCCATGCTCTAATCGGGAGCTACCACGTCCGACCGTCGGATTTCCTTTCGGTGTGTTTTTGCTCTCTTGGACTTTCTACAAGATTCTCTATAAAAAATTTTCAATGTGACCCAATCATATAAACCCGCCTCGCATCCGGTACACTATCTACATTCACAGTTCACTACCCTCTCTTTCACTCTTGGTTTCTTCATAGCACACTAAATTTTATCCACCACTCCAATTCATCCAAAATAACTCAGTACAAGAAACAACCTTGGACAATAGGTCATGGTGGAAGGTGGCTTACCGCTTCACGTACTTGTCGAAGGGATTTGCCGCACCTGCGCCTGCAAAATTACAGGAAGAGGGAAGGGAAGGGACCATCAGCCGTGAAAAGCAAATTAAGCCGCCCAGGGGGGGGGAGGGAGAGGGAGGATGAGGTCAAAGGACGGCTCACGGTCGGGATGAGCGGAGCAGCAGTGGAGGAGGAGGAGGAGAGCGACGGACGCCGACCGCCTGCTGCTCCGGCACTCGTTCCAGTGGGGAGGCGGCGGCGGCGGCGGCGGGATCGAGGCGGAGCACCGCACGTGACCACGCAACCTCCGGTTCGAGACTGGGCATGGGAAGAGGCGGCGGGGGTAATCTGGGCGACCGAGGAGGATAGGGGGCGTGCTGAGCGACGTTAAAGCCATGGCCGCGAGGACATACGATGAGGCCAGAGGTTTCCCTCCCTCGAAGTTGGAGGGTCACGGAGAAGGCCTTATCCAATTTGGGTTTTTTTTCGGTAAATTAGGTATAGGTCCTTAACTATTTTGCAATATTAGACGCAGGACACCATAATTTACTATATTAGCTAGGTCCCTAAAAGTATTTTATATTCGTTTAAGAAAGACTATACATTCGTCATCTTTAGATAGGATAGTCCCTTTAGCTGTATTTTAAAATTGATGTGTCCTACAACGAAAAATCATCTCTATAAAAGAACTTATGTCAAACTTCCCTTTCTTATCAAAATAATATCAACAAATAAAAAATAATTTAATTACAAAAAATTAGTTATAGGTCCTAAATTATTTTACAATATTAGCCGTAGAACATCACAATTTATTACAGTAGCTAAGGCCCTTACAAGTATAGAGTCGTAAAGTATATACTCATCTCAAAAAGATTATATATTCATCAGGAGGAACTTTAACTATATTTCAAAATTAATGTCTTGCAATTAAAAGTCATCTCTCAAAAATGACTTATGTCAAACTTTCCCTTTTAATTATCATCTAACTTGAGAAAATATTTTGTGGGTCCGATTAGGGGTGGCAATTGGTTGTTTTTGGGTTGGACCCTACTCCTATCCATACCCATACTCATTAGGGTATTGCAGGGTCCATACCCAACCCATACCCAATCAGGTTTCGGGTATGAATTGGGTATAGTTATGTTTATTTTTCTCCATTATATATTTAATTTTGAGGAGAAAAATCAAGGTATCATAATGCAATGTTAAGAAGCTCTTTTGGTTTCTTATTACAATGGTTTTAAGTTTGGGTAGGGATATGGGTTCGGTTAGATTTTGGGTATATGACCATAAGTTTGGAGTCAAACTGCATTATCTAGTATACACAAGTTAGAAGGACAATTGGATTTCGGGTATGGGTATTGAGGTACCCATATCCGTACCCAAAAGTTAATTAGATAGAGTTCCTATACTCATATCCTACCCATACCATGTTTCGAGTACAAAATTTGTACCCAAATCCAATGTTTCAGGTCGAGTTTCCGATCTACTTATTCGAGGGGATAAGGTAGCTCATTAAAGGTGCTTTCACCGATCGGGTTTTCGGAGTCCATTGCCACCTGTAGGTCCGACGTACATCATGTACCATGTATCCTCCGGACCCAACGCACTATTAAAAGTTCATATTTTAGCTAATGTTGTCACCACTGATTAATAGTGCATTGGGTCGGGGGAATATACATGATTGACGTGGTACGTCCGATCCACTAAATACTTTCTATCTCAAACTCATGTGGTGTTTATGTGTCTCAGTATTCACAGTCGTCCATTGCACCCATATCCAACCCATGCATCGCACTCAGCCCCAACCGGCAAGCAAAAGGACTGTGATTGGATGCCATGTCATTATGGTTGACCATTCAAGATAAACGCTTCGGGTTGAATAGCACGTATCATTTGTTTAAAAAACCTAGTCTCTCTCTCTCTCAAAAGGAGTCAATGGTTGAACCCTTATCATCACTCTCCAAGAGTAAGGTTTAATCAAGTCTGAATCAGGCTTAGCCGACGACTCCTGCTGTAAGATCCTCGACAACTCAAACCCACCATTTATTTTTACAAAACCTAGGCCTACCAATTTAGGGTTTAGCATGAGTGGGGTTTATGATGGATCTTTCTCCATGATAGTTTTGGCCAGCACTCCTGTCGGGATTAAGAGTTTATCTTGATTGGAGTCAAACTTGTCAATCGTTGAAGATCAAATTGGTTGGCATTTGTTTGATTTAGTTCACCACAAACTTTATAATGTATTGCTGAGATTTTAGAGCTCAAAATTTAGTAGTTCTTGCTGAATATCCTTTATTTGGCATTTTTATATGAAGCCTATGTTTTGCGGGCTCGACTCCTCTCTTGTACCGAAATCGGTCAGTGATTGCCCACGCGCGTACGATGTGGAAGCAGCGGCCGCGATATGCAAGGACACTCACAAACGACTTGTGAGCTCATCGTGGCAGTTGCTTCCACATTGTATGCGCCTAGACACTATTGTCCAATTTCGTTACAAGAGCATAGTTGAGTCGAGTTCATGAAGGGCACTGTTCCCTGGGATCATTCCACTGTTTTTTTCTATGCATTTTTTGGAAGTTGTACATCGAGCTCGATTGCTACTTCTCCTGGGAGAAGTACGAAGCCCAGGCTATCTCGCCCCCTTATGTTTCCACCGAAGAGTAGATCGCTAATTTATTTACAAAGTTAAATACAACTCCGTGTTCCAGTTCCAACTTTAGCAAACTTATGGTGAATGATCCGCCTTGAGTTTGAGGAAGGCTGTTAGAGATACTTGTATATACTTAGAGACACTTGTATGCATTTAATATATACACTTAACAATTTATTGTGCATTTCCCTAATGAGAAGATTCATTCCTTCTCCCCCAAAACTCTCTCTCTCTCTCTCTCTCTCTCTCTCTCTCTCTCTCTCTCTCTCTCTCTCTCTCTCTCTCTCTCTCTCTCTCTCTCTCTCTCTCTCTCTCTCTCTCTCTCTCTCTCTCTCTCTCTCTCTCTCTCTCTCTCTCTCCCCCCCCCTAAGGGTATTGGTGATAGATTTGATTTTTGTATAACATACTTAAATGTACAAACAATAAGAATGTCAGGGTCTAATTGACAACCAAATACCTATCGGTGAATTATAAGTGTTTGGGAACCATTTAGAAAGTTGATTTTTCCAAATCAAAACCCAAAAACCACCAAAACTCAAAAGTAGAAACTTTCTGCTCTTTCGGTTCGGAGCCTACAACAGATTCAGCTTAAATCAGCAGTAAAAAAAGGTTATTTATATCGTTAATCGGGAGCTTGGCCGCCGATTCAGGTGTGGCCACAATTGTCTCCATCGCAAATACTTATTACGACGTGGCCGTTGAATTTGATTTGGCAATTGCGGCGGTTTACGATCAAGAGTCTGGCCGAGGAAATAGGGTTTAGCTGATTAAAAAAACAAAATCTAAATGGGCTCAACCCATCAACCTCATTCTTGGTCTAGCTAGACCAGCTCGCAAATATTTACCAATTCCCGGATTCAATCCCAGGTCGCTAGAAATATTAAAACAACATGCCTTACCCATCTGTGCTAGCTGTCACATGTCCCATGCTTTGCTGGAGATTATATTTATTTTTCACCATCCAGAGCGATTCAAATTCAAGGCAATAGTATATGACCTAATTAGGAGGCTGAAGAGCTAATATGGGGATTTATTTTTTGCCAAATCAGCCAAGCCGCTAAATTGGGTGACCGCTTTGCTAGGGGAGTGCAGGATCCAAACCGAGCCAAACCAAACCAACCGATTTTGATCGGTTTCGACACACTCAATGGATCGGATCAGATTGGATTAGTTTTTTAAAAAACCAACATGATTGGATCGGTTGATGGATTTGTAAATTCAAAATCAACCCAAACCGAACCGACATATGTATATAAATATAATATTTTATTAAATATACCATATCTCGTCATATACCCTTGCTACCAACAACCATTGCAATACTATAGGATGAGTCAAAATCAGTTAAAAAATATATTTAGGCCTAATGATTCGATAACAATTATTAATTTTTAAGTTTGAACTATGTCCAAATAGAAGGGGGGGAACCCAATAAGAACATGGTCCAAAGCCTAAACCAACCATCCAATCCAATCCAAACCGACTTTAATTGGATTGGAATCCAATCTTAGTTCGGTTTGGATTGGATTGAAAATCCTCAAAACCAACCAAGGTTGGATCGGTTCGGGTTTTGCCTAAATAGGTCGGTTTTGAACCGATGCACAACCATACTTTTTTGCTGCGTATTTCCTGGTGGCCGAAAAAGGTGCTCTCTTTTGTGACGGACCAGCATGACCATCGAAAAAATATTTAATTTTGACGATTTGTCCCCCGGATTTGAGTTTTGAATTATTTTATTAAAAAAATGGTTGATAATCAGCCTTTTATAAGGTGGCCGCTAATTATGCCGCCACTTAAGCCCATTTTTGTTGTAGTGTTATAAATACATAATATTACAAGAAGAGTGTATATATTATAGAGATAAAAAAAATAATATTGAGATTAAGTATTCCCTCTATGATATATTTTTCTTTCTACACCATTTTTTCTCCACGGCATTTTCTCTCTTTACAATATTTTTTTTTCTATAATTTTCTCTCTGTATTTTTCTGTCACTGCAATATCTATTATATTTTAGTAATGTTTTTCTTTATAATACCTTCAATCTCTAGAACATATTGGAATGGCTTCTAAGGCCGCAACCCAGTGGAAAAAACACCCGCCCTCTATTTGGCAGTTTGTGGAATCGAATCTCATGGGCCTCCCTTCCATCTTTGTGGCTAGTTTATCTCTCATCTTTATGGCGACTTTATCTATGCTCCTATGTGGCAATATGTTACTGTAAAAATCTCACAGATGGGAAATCGTTCTGCCTTATCGTTGCCGCCGCGATGTCTATGATGAGCCCTTCGTCGAAACAATCTACCAGTAACCCTGGTAACCGGATGCGCTTGTGACCCTCTCTTGAGCCGGTTTGAAGAAGGGAGTCCAACGCTTGAGAGTTAACACCCTACCGTCGAAAACCCAAAGACTTCCTTCCCAAACATCTAAGAGATCCTCTTCCATCTCGAACCGGAATGAGAAGAACCCATTCGGGTGGTCCATAACCTGCACCTTTCCCGTGCATGGCCACCGCTGTTCGATTTGCCGCTGTAAGGTTTCCAGGGGGATCTTCAGTCTTAGGAGTTTGCCCACCAACGCTTGCTTCCATTTCTCCTGCAAAGCTAGCAGCTTATCGGAATTCAATACCACCATACCCTCCACCAAAGCCGCCATCCTGGCGGCGTGGGACTCATCGAACCGGCCACCCCAAGCCGATCCCCTTAGAGTAGCTACACCGCTGCCACGTAGCTCCTACGCCCAGGGCTAGCTCCTCCCGGCCGGCTTCAACCCAATCGTCGTCGCCTCCAAGTAGCTTCTCCGCTTAGTGCTGGTTCCTGCATGATCCACCCCATTTGTCGCCTACGCCAGAGGAGAGGGGAGAGGTGGAGTAGAGCGCTCAAGATTCATTCTCAAGTAAGAAATGATCATGAAAACTAAACCCTTGGAGTTTGCTTGAAACCATATAATGATTTCCAAAGCCAACATACATGAGACGAGAAGCGTGAATTAGCATAACCATCATTAGTTAGGTGTGTCACAAAAGAAATGTGTTGTCGAAGTCGATTGATGAACTCATCTATGCACTTTTGTTGGTTGAAAACCCTTCACCACGAGACGGGCTTTGTACTGGAAGGTTGCTTCAAAGCTAAGCGTGGACTCTGTCAAGGTTGTCTACTTTCACCTTACCTTTTTATTATTGGATCTGAAATTCTATCCAAAATCATGGTACTCAATGAGAAGAGAAATTTGATTAAGGGGATTAACTTAGAACAGAGATGACCTATTATTTCCCATTTAATGTTTGTTGACGATTTATTCATATTCGGGAAAGCGGAGGAGCAGCAGATTGGTAATATAAAAGCCATCTTGAATTTGTATTGCAGCTGGTTGGGCCAAGTTATTAACTTCCACAAATCGACTATCCATTTTAGCCGAAATGTCCACAGAACAAGACGGAAACTTTTAGCTTATATTCTTCAGGTGCACCTAATGCCCAAGGAGGAGTTATTCTTGGAGGGACCTCTCTTTATGGGTAGATCCAGGAGATGCACCTACAAGTTTCTCGTTGAAAAGACCAAGAGCAAACTCAAGGGATGGAAAGGCAAAGTGTTGTCTCACTCGGGGAGATCCATCCTCAGCAGGTCGATCCTCTCTATCCTTGCTTCCCATTTATTTTCATGTCATCCTTCTTAATTTCTCAAGGGGTCATTGACCAATTGCATGCTACTCATAGAGATTTTTGGTGGGGATTTGATTCTGGCAAGCGCCACCTTTACCTTAAGGCTTGGGAGGGGTTTATGCAGCCTAAGGTGGATGGAGGGAAATTCTACCCCTCCATGGCGGATTATTTTGATAATTGTGGCTTGCAGGATCTTGCTTCTTGATCTCGTTGATGGTAAAGTGCACTTCATTCATAGGGAAGGAAACTTCTACGCTCATATACTTGCTCGAGAATCTCTTATGTCTAATATTTATACTTTCTCTCTCTCCCCTCCATCTTGTATCACCTCTCAGCTTGAAGAGGACATAGCGTGTAGTGCTTATGTTGAGATGAATAACAATACTTCAAACGGAACCACTAGCCCTATCCACCCAACTGATGCAGTTCCAGGTGAACTCAGTAACCAGGTGTGTCAGTTGGTGCGGTAGGGTGAGGAACTGTCTAATTTTTTTAAAAAAAAAAGAGACGGGCTTTGTGCCTTTTGATGGTGCCATCGACATGCTTCTTGATGTCCTACAAGCTAGGTTTGCACTCGGCCTAGGAGGTTGGAGAGTCCAAGACCCATTTTTGAGGAGAGCATGGAACTCATGGGCCATAGCGCGGCTTGCCAATGGTGCCAATCCTTGACCCGACCCACCAACCCGACTCAAAGTTAACGGGTTTGGATTTGGTCTAAACGGGTTCGGGTAATAAACAGGTTGATCCAACTGATCCATTTATTTATTGGGTCGGGTTTAGGTTTGTACTTATAAAACGATTGAACTGACTTGACCCGCTTACCAAATGGGTCATGTCAACCCGACCCAACCCATCCCAATGCAACCAAACCTGATCAGCTATATGGGTTCTGTTGAGCCAACCCGAGCTGACTCATTTATTAAACGAGTTAAATGGGTCGGTTCAGGTTTGGGTTTAAGTTTTTGACCCGTTTATTAAACGGGTCGGGTTCGAGTTGAATGTTTTGCCCTTTACCAATGTCTTAACCCAACCCGACCCGACCCGACCCATTGCCAAACAATCATAACCCATATCAGCAATAATACACTCTTAATATTTCATCATTAGGAGCCCTACATTTATAATTCTCACTCTCAATCAAATATCTGAAGCTTCTTGTACTCCTCTCCGCTGATGGAGGCCTCCATGACAGCCTCCGGGTTCAGGCTCCCGCCCCCCTCCATGAACAGCTTCACCATGTTCTTCGAGAACCCGCTCACCAGCGCCACCCCCCTCCGCCCCGGGGCCACCGGCGGCGTCGTCCCCGAGGCCTTCAGGTTCCAGAACACAATCTCCGGCACGCACGACCGGTACCTGCTCTCCCTGAACTTCCTGCAGATCGCCTCGTACTTGTCGTCCCACGAGCTCTGATCGAACTCCGCGCCGCTGAACACCAGCACCGTCCTCACCATCTCCTCCGCCCTCACGTCCCGCTCCACCGCCACCCTCAGTATCAGATCAAACACCTCCTCGAGCCTCGCCTTCGCCCCCCAGTTCATCGACATCGCCCTCGCCTTCTCGGCCAGCGTCCCACCCTCGATCTTCCGCAACCGCGGATTCCCGATGAAGGTGATCGCCGCCCCCTTCCACGGCTCCTCGCTCAGCTCCGAGACCAGCAGCCCGAGCGCGAGGCAAGCTGTCATCGGCTCCCCGGACATGCCCATCCCCATGTCGCACACCGCGATGCAGTTCCTCAGCGCGCCCGTCGCCTTCAGGTCCTCCACCATCCTCCGCCACTGGAGCTCCGCCAGCACGACGGCGGCGGCGTCATTGGGGTCGCGCGCGGCGGCCAAGATGTCATGGGGCAGCAGGGCTCCGGCCGCGATCTTCGCCTTCCCCTCTTTCACGCTCTTGATGAAGTTGGAGGAGTAGCCCTCGTCGTGGTTCAAGAACGCGGCCTTGTGGGTACACATGGAGACGGAGGCCACCCGGTGGTAAGGGAGGGACCCCCACTGCCCGGCGGTCATGAAGACCTCCGGCAGCTCGAGAGCCTTCCGGAGGGGGACGAGGACTTCGCGGCGGAGCCGGTCGCGGATCCAGTAGGCGTAGTGCCGCTCCTCCATCTGGCCGTACTCGGGGCGAGAGTCGCGGGGGAACAACCGGCGGGCGATGCTCTCGCAGATGAGAGTCGACCGGTCGAACGACGTGTCGAGCGTGGGGCACCACTTGGCGGCGAGGCCGATCTGCTTGAGATCGCCCGATCGCAGCCGGTCGAGGTCGGAGGACAGGAGGGACGCGAAGAACTCGGCGACCCGGTCGTGCAGGAACTGGTAGTTATGATCGCCGGCGTAGCGCTCGAGTGCCCTGATTGCCATCCGGTCCTTCTTCCGCCGCCTCCGGTCGAGTGTGGTCCGTGCTTTCTTGGAGACGGCGGAGGGCGGCGACGGTCTCTTTGGTCCGGCATTTGCGATCGGTCGGTCGTCGGGGACGTCGACCAGGCGGTGGAGGATCTCGAGGAGGTCTTTCATGTAGCCGAACTCGGCGAAGGATCCGACGTTGAGGGCCAGGGTTCTTGGGTGGTGGCCGTGGAGCCAGATGGCGGCGGTGTAGAAGCCCTCACGGTCGGCCTTGCCGGAGCCACGGACGCCGCGGAGGTGGCAGACGAGCTTGAGAGCGGTGAGGGGATCCTGTCTCCAAGCGGCGGCGAGGAGAGCGGTGAGCGTGCCGGCGGTGGTGTCGGGGACGACGTGGAAGAAGAAGTCGAGGCACCGGTTGCCGGACGAGGTCGGGATGGGATGGCGATCCTCCGATGGATCGTGGACATCTGTGTCCATGAGGACGTCGTCGTCGGGGACGGCATCCTGTTTCCCGCCGGCGGCAGGAGGTCGGAGTATCCCCGGCGGGCCTAGAAGGCGCTTGAAAGGGGGAGGAGATGGACACATCAGGAGGACGGGGTCGATATATTAGGGTTAGAGAGAGAGAGAGAGAGAGAGAGAGGGTTAGAGAGAGAGAGAGAGAGAGAGGTAGGTCCAGCTGCGGTCCGGCGGTGAGGTGGAGTAGCGGGAGGGGTGTGGGGGCTTTAAAGGGTTTGGGTTAATTGGAGCGCAAGTAACCTTTAAGCCGTGATTGGGGCCGAATTCTACTGGAACGATCGGTACTACGCCAATTCGAATCTTCAACAGTTCCAGCAACCTACAGTTGGAAATGGAGGCCTACCGATGTGCGCCACGTGGCACTAACGGTATCGTGGCTAGGTGAGATTCAGTGGGACCCGATGGCAGGAATATATAGTCAGCCCGACGGCTGCGATGACGCTAGTGCCACGTGGCACGCACCGGCCGGCTACCATACCAAATGCATGTTCTTTTTTTGGAAACCCTAAATGTAGATATGGAACCGTAGAATTAATATTCCAACTCATATTAGGCGGCTACGGCTAACCCGGCCAGCACTTAGGGGAGGTGGCGTGCAGGGATTGGTGAAGGGAGTAGGCCCCATGATATAAAAGTCTTTAAAAAAATTGAGTTCAGCGACCTACAATTGGAAACGACACTCGGCTTACGCGCGCCATGTGAAAAATATTTCACTTGTCGTGTATTACTGCCATCGAGAAAAATATTTCTAATATGGGTTTTACTTCATGCGATACCGACTCTTTTTTATGAGTTGGAATCTTCTAGATTCCAACAACCTATTGTGGTGGACGGTAGCCAGCCGATGAGCACCACGTGGCACTAAAGGCATCGTAGTCGTCGTGGTTAAGTGTGTGTGATTCACGGCGGAACCCGATGGTAGGCGTACACAACAGGTGAATCTCATTCAACCCCACGACTATATGATGATGTTAGTGACACGTGACGCACATTAGCCAACTATCTCCCCAACTGTAGGTTGCTGAAACTGTAGAAGATTGGATCAGATTTTTTATATCGTGGGCCCCACTCCCTTCACCAATCCCTGCATGCCACCTACCCTGTGTGCTGAGTTGAGGCATACAGGTTAACCGCCAAGTATTGTTTCAGTCGAACCCGCGCCAATGGCGTTAGGTTTGTGACTTGTGCGCTAAAATTCTTGGGAGAAATCGGTGTTCGGTCCAAAAATCAGAACGTGTATGATATATAATCCCACTAGTGCATGCTCGTGCCTATCGGCACAGCAACGGGCCGCCTTCGGCAGCAACACACCTGTCGGCAATGCAGCAGGTCACCTTTCGCCGCAAAACACCCCCAGGCATCACCACCCTCACCCACACCGTTGTATTCGGCGGCAACACACCTGGCCGCCTTAGAAAACAAAAAATCGACGATAACACTGGCCCCCGTCCCGACGGATCAACAACCCCAACACCACCAACATCAGCCCCTGTTAGGACATTCATTGCCACCTAAGTGGCAACGAACAACAATATGCCCTAGGCAGGCTGCTGCCTCACGAAGGTCTGAATGCGGAACAGCTTACTCGGCATCTGAAGTCATTTTGTAAAATCGGTTCCAAGTACAATGAGTGGAATGCTTAGTCTGCAAATGCTCCCTTTGAAAAATATACATTTTACCCCTACATACGATTGTATAGGAAGTAATAATTAGATTTTTGACATATCACTGTAGCAATGCAAAGAGTAACAATCGAGATTTTTGACATACCACTGAACTAGTGAACCACCAAGCACCGAACGCCGTCGGTCGCCGCCACCGAACGCCGCCACCAAACCGAATCTAACCCTACCCCCCTAAGATTTGCAGGCTATGGAATGAACCCTAGACCTGAGATCTCACCGAACCACCAAT
>OX393549.1:113222438-113418932 GCA_947650365.1 Chamaelirium japonicum
TCTCTCTCTCTCTCTCTCTCTCTCTCTCGCTCTATATATATATATATATATATATATATATATATATATATATAGAGAGAGAGAGAGAGAGAGAGAGAGAGAGAGAGAGAAAGAGAGAGATGGGAGAATTGGGAGGCTGCCACATGGCACAAAAAGCCTCAGCTTTATAAGTATTTTATTTATAGATGTGTAATATAAAGATTAGGCCGAATAAATACCAGTAGTTGGAGGTTTATCAATCTTGGGCAATCGAGCTTCAAGATCTCCAAGGAGATACAATTGCTAAAAAAAGATAAGACAACAGGTAAATAAACAATAAAACAAGAAAACAGCAGGGCAAGGGTTGGCAACAACACTAACCTCAAATTCAAACAATTGAGATTGAAGCATGCTATGTCCACTTCCTTCAGATTCGTTGACAAATTGAGGTTTAATCTAGATAAATTAAAACATCGAGCTGTAGATGGAATTAAAACCTTCTTAATATTTGGACACCCAATACAATTGAGTATCTCGAGCAAACGCTCGGGCTTCCTCGAATCCTCATCACCATTCTCCAAAGATATCAAATTGGAAGAACAGATATCAACCGGCATCTCAGATGCATGGCAATCACTTGGGCCCCAAACAAGATCATGCATATTCACACAACCATTCAAGTTCACGTTAATTAAATTCGTACACGAAGCAAGAAGCTCTGTTATGGATGTCTGCCCAACAGATGAATAAGACAAGTCTAATTCACGAAGGGCTGGGAGAGCACCTTCTTTATATAAAGCATCCAAAGAATATTTGGTGAGGTACTTGCAAGCCGAAAGTTTTAGGATCTGCAGGGAAAAACCAATCGAGGTCAGAAAATCTTCAAGTTCACATAAAACCAGAAAATCGAAATGGTAAAACCTAGCATACACAACACATATTCTAATTCAAAATAAAAAAAAGGTCGACAACCAATTGGTACAGATACAGAAAATGCTTCCCTTTTTTGTTTAGTAATAAACAACAATTGAAAAAGAAAAATGCAGCTCTATTTCTTAGATTCAATTGGAGAACCCTTTCACATTTTTATTTTCTAAATCGGAATAAATTCAATTATCATTACATGAGCTTATTTCCAATGACTGGCCATGCGAGTCATCAAACCTAACGGATCGAATATCAGCTGTGGTAACAAGTTCAACAAAATGCACAATTAACTACATGCAACTAGAAACATTCAAATCATGTGAGCATTCAAATGACTTTCTTCTAATGAGTAGATGGAAGTCTGAACACAAATAGGCTAGTGTCACTGTATCTAAGAGATTACAACTTCTAAAACTCCTAAAACTCACCACTAACTGCAAGCAAGTATCAAAAACAGGTTGCAAGTTCGTCAAAAATGTGTATGACAAATCAAGTAAAGTCAGACGTTGAAGCCAGTGCAAAGAAGAGAGCCCAACAAATCCAACGGATAGGCACGATGACAGGATCAAAGATTCAATGCGAGGGCATGAAGCTGCTGTTGTAGACAACGAATCATCCATAAATTGCCTGTAGAACCAAAAGAGAGAAACCATCAGCGTTCACGCGCAATCAAACCAACTAAGAACAATATGCAGGAAAACTCCACCTGCAAAAGGAAGCATCCAAAGACGTCAAACACGGGCAATTAATGGATGCTTGAGACAGTACACCACAACCCTTTAGCTCTAAAACCATCATTTTCGGAGCTTCAATATGTAGAATACTCAACTTCGGGCAAATACCCAGATTGAGCGACTCCAGACCAACCTGCACAAAATTATCTGCTAAGAATGAACTATACATGCAAATTTAGAGATCACAAGATTGCATCATCACGCTTATAATTAGATTACCTCACAGTGTGTAGATTATATTATAGTGAAAAGTCACAAAAAAGTGTAAGATAGTAGTAAATAGAATATTATCACAGCCAAAATGATGAATGTTGAAGTGTTTAATGAACATAAAAGAATTCATTCAATACCTGTACATATCAATTCTACCAAAGACCATCATATTATTATTATAAGCATAAAACACGTAATTAATAGGCTCCTAACATTATCTGTAAAGAACAATAATACATAAACCATAACCATTAAGCCTCGTACCATCCATTTATGATCAGCTTCAGGAATCCTTCTCCATCAGTGATACCTATTACGGATTATTTTCGTCACTACTGGCTTTTCCATTTCTCTCACTACATCTATTTACGTTATTTCATGCCTTCATATAATCCTTCTTGCCCACTTCACACTGAGGCTGCCTCTGGCACTCAGCTCTCCACCGTACATGTCCATGTCTTCTTTAATCCGTTTCCCTAATTTTGTCCTCAAAGGATGCAACTCCTACACTTCCTCTAATATATTCATTCCTCACCCTATCCCTCTAGTTTCATCATGCATACACCTAACCATCCTCATTGTCACGTGTGGGCCTATTTCCCTACATTTTGAACAATAAAACATTAAGACTTCGTGGCACAATAGAACCAGGAAAAGAAAACGAAAACATTATTGTAGTACTTGGCCATTCTTTTTTTTGTTTGAGTTCTATTTTCACTGCATATTCTCCTCCCACTGATTGGAAGTTCACAGTTTCATGTTCTATTTCACTCCCCGAGGGGGGATATTCGTTAGATTGGTGTTGGACCATCTATAGCAGGTTACACATCGATCACGCAATTCAAGTCAAAGGAGCCTACCGCAGCTTAAATTTGAATCAAATTTTTTTAAACTATTTAAGATGCAGTCCATATATTGTGTTTTAATGGTTTTTAATCCCATATCTTCCAAATCTTTCCTCCATATTTCCACTTTAGCATTTATCCTTATCCTCGTCTCACCAACACTATCATTTGCACATCATAGAACTTGGTATTCCCTTTTCAATATAGGTGATAAGTTCATCTATGACAATTGCTAAGAGTAGTAAGGCATTGACTTACTCCCTCGTAGATTTCCTCAATAAGCCACATTTCAAGCTGTAAAAAATCAGGCCCTCTATAACAGGTCTAAATAAGCATCAATAAAGGTTCATCAATGACTCAATGGTGCAGCTAAGAAGCACTGACACTGGTACGGGGACACGGGTACGACACGACACGGGTTCGCCGACACGGCAAATCCTAAAAAAGGACACGGGTACGACGAGGACACGGCAAAATAAATTAATATTTTATGTGTGTTTGCAATTCATATATATTTCAATAACCGAAAAAACCTCATAAAAAACAACTAAAATGAAAAATTAATGCAAACTGAATCGCTATCGTTAGTTACATCCAGCCCGATCGGTAAATCGCAGACAGCTCTAAATGATATGGAAAGTAACGGTTATGTTTCAGTTTTGACTTCAACTTATCTGAAACCTCAGAGGATAAGATAAGTTAAAGCCAAACCTGAATCGTAACCATCCATCATAACCATCCTGACAATTGAATCACACTCAGGCCCAAATGGCATGCAAAAAAACGACTACGATTCAGTTCTGGCTTCAACTTATCTGATTCTCTGAGGTTATAATCTCAGAGGATCAGATAGGTTGAAGCCAAAACTGAATCACCACAGCTTGTAATTCGACCATATATCGAACAGTCCGTCAACCCGCAGTGTCCCGAGTGTCCGAGGAGTGTCCGGCAAGTGTCCGAGGAGTGTCCGACCGTGTCCGGCTCCCGAAAGCAAGTAGGACACGACACATGCGTGTCCAGTGCGTGTCCGGCGAGTGTCCAACGAGTGTCGGTGTCCGACACATGTCCGACGCGGGTACGGGAGGCCTGGGGAAGTGTCCATGCTTCCTAGTGGTGCAGAGAAAGCAATAAAGTGTCGATGTTATTTAATGGTTACTCACGCTAGAGCATTATCTATTGTCTTTGGTAAGTTTGTCAAGTGGAAGATACAATATATGTAGGAACTTCCCAAGGGTGCATGCCAGCTTCCAAAAGTCAGTATCATATTTCAATCTAATTTCAAAATAAATAAGGAGAATAACTCGCCACTATATCATATATTGAGAGCAATTTATTCAAACACTCATGCAATATACCTTGTGGCTGGCAAAATATGCACCTACCAAGCCGGACATGTGGTCAAAAAACGGATCGACACATAATCAGCTCCTAAGGTAGGACATGGCTTGGCACCCTCAAGTCAAAGTTTGACTCCACGTGCACCAGAGATTAACTCGAGTAACTGCTAGATCCAGGCACCCACAAATCGGGACCACTGCTCATATTGACCAACAACCAAATTAAGTCTACCTCACTAATGTCCTGACTATGACATAATGGCTCTCCGAATCATGGGGAAAGCCCTAATCATGGAGGATACCAAGGCGCAATGAGTGACCCATAATGGTTACACCCCCATCTCAGAAATCGACCTCCCAAGAAAAAAAGACCACTCTCAAAGTAGAAACAACACTCATGTCTGTGTGGTCGGTCCCGGAAATCATGTCCTCTTTACCCAATAATGGTTGGATTGTGGGCAACGGTCAACCACGATCGAGAAAATAAACAGGAAATGAGTATAGAAGCAGGAAGCAAACTTTCGTCCTCATCCAGTGGCCCTTAGGTGGTTTTTATACGGGGGAGGGGTCCCTACATTTGTTACGGTCAACACCAGTAGAGCCACAAACAAATCTTTTGTCGTGGTTGACTATCACCAGCAGATAATGCACATGTTTCCAGCTTCCTCAGGAGCGTGCGTGACTATTGGCAGTGGCCAAAAAGCCGTGACCTCCACCCGCCACACGAACATAGGTGTCATTTCAGCTCTAAGTGTGGTATTCCCTTCTTTGGAGGCTCATTCCTGAAACAATCAATGTAATAGTTGTGGGTTGTCCATCGCACCTAGATCTCCACGATCCGAGTTTGCCCTACGATCTGGAGAGACACCTTAACTGGGACACCAGCTGGGCAGACTCAATCAGGTTGTTGATGAGTCGATGCAGTAGTACCAACTTGAGGGTGCCCAACCCAGATTTTCCTTTGGAGTCTGCTGCTCCTCAAGTTGCTCAGTGGTTTGCATGAAGTTGAACTCCGACTTGAGGGCACCTAACTCTGCCCTCTCTCAGTCGCTGGATAACCCTCAAGTCAGCCTCCGGAGTACTTTGTTGTGTCATGGGTCGATATGTCATTTGACAACACGTTCAACTCGGGTTGCTCATATTATACCACAACCACCCTATCATTCACCACTTCCCATTTCAGCACACAAATTCGCTCTTTTTTGCAATCTGCATAGTGCAACTGTACCTATGAAAAGTGTTATAGGTTTTAATAAGAATGGGAAAAACATCATGATTCATAAAGTTAAAAACAGATAATCAAGAACATGCACTCATAAAATATTTATCTAAAAAAATCGGAGACAACAAATTGTACGAATATTAAAAGACAACATACAGCAGATACACATCTCAAGAAGTGAATGCACAGGAATTTAAACCACAGTAGGGGGATGTAAAGGAAAACAAAGTCAGCTTCACTTACTGGAAAGAATGACGCAGTTTTAAGATGATCGCATCCATCAAGATTTACTTTCCGAAGGTTTGGACATGAGAGTTCAAGAACAGTCATACCGTGGCAACCAACAAGAGAGAGACTGACGAGAGAACTACTGTTAAGTCCCACCGCTGTTAGGCTCTACAATAACATAAAAAACATTGTCAGCATCCAATAACGCCTCAGATAAGAATACCAAGATGTTGGAACTATAAAAAAACTAGAAATCAGATTGCAGTGATGTGCAGATACCATCATCAGAGAGCTACATAGTGTAAAGTTTAAATTACAAATTTAATCTATAGGAGTGGTGTAGTGCAGCCCAGAATTTCTCTAGCAAGAAGGAATACTAATGAAGAAAATACATTTATTTATTGGAACAAGACAAAAAACAGATCTCAACGCACTACTAGAAGAATTACATAATGAAAAACAAACAAATTTTTAGGTTTAGGAATTCAATTTAAAAAGGACCTTAACAAAATAACACATATACAAAAATTCATTCACAATAGATATACCAGGAAATAATGCATAATTTGCGGTAGTCTAAATGGATCATGAGGCTGAAACCCCAGCGTTGCTCAGGCTTCCACCCCTCCACCGGAGTTGCTATGTTGTATGTTTGATTGTATTACATTGCACTTCACTCTACTAATTCTTCTACACTTCACTGTACTGCAAATTACTGTATTGCACTACTACTACATTCAACTGCACTCCAGTGCATTCAAGTGCACTTTACTTCATTGGAACAGAACACAGCTAAACCAGTTTGAATAAACCAGCTATTGTTGAACCTGATGGGGCTGGAGAATGACTTAAAGGTGATGAGATCCAGCCGTTGATTAATCTGAATGGCTGAGAATTCTCCTCAGTGTTCCCTATGCCACAGTAACCTATAAAGAGGAACAAAAGGGAGCCACCACTGCACACCCCTGAAATGGTTCCGATAGAATCAAAGGGCGACGATGGAAGGAAGTTTATACCTCACTGACCCCTGCAATCCATCATCGTACTCCAAAAAAACTAGAATTTCTCTCCAGCGATGACCTCTCCGGCCTAGATCTAGGCGCCCGCTCTTCGACATAACCGACGAGATGGAGCGCTCGGGAGCGCAGGAGCTTGCGCTGCTGGAGGACTTCAGGCATCAGATCAACCTTACACGGCAGATCCAAGAAGTTCTGGTGAACTACCCCGAGGGGACCACCGTCTTGAAGGAGTTGATCCAGAACATCGACGACGTCGGTGCCACTCCCCGATGCTCTTTGGCTGCACCGA
The DNA here is from genome assembly GCA_947650365.1 of Chamaelirium japonicum. Lineage (NCBI taxonomy): Eukaryota > Viridiplantae > Streptophyta > Magnoliopsida > Liliales > Melanthiaceae > Chamaelirium > Chamaelirium japonicum. The sequence continues at coordinate 113,229,232 of OX393549.1, forward strand.
GTATGCCGACTGGCACACCAACAAAGAGGACGACTTCGTCTTCAACCCGGACTGCTACCTTGTGACCACTCTGATTCGATGATCTAGTGATGACGACTGGTCCAACAGCTTCGATCTGAGGATCTGGTGATGACAACTGCTTTTCAGCTCCGTCTAAACAGAGCTCAGATCTAATGATGCTCCGATGATGAACAACTCATATCCCGTCTCAATGTTGAAGAGCAACCGGATAGGCAACTTAATGGGAGATGGCTGAGGAAGCTCCGTGACCAATACCAATAACAGAAGACACTTGGATTCAAGGAAGCCCTAAGAATCTGATATCATGATAACCCTATATATATATATATATATATATATATATATATATATATATATATATATATATATATATATATATATAGAGAGAGAGAGAGAGAGAGAGAGAAAGAGAGAAATTTGGAGTGAATGGTCATTGGCCTTATATATGATGTACATGAGATAGGGTCATCCAAGGTACACATACCCCAAGGGAAGACTAAATAGCCCATCCAAAAAAGGCTCAGTATATATGCACTAACATAAATTGAACCAGAAATAAGGCAACCAACCAGAAAAACATAATAGTTTGTGAGTGAGCAATGACCATGATGTCACCAGCCCAATCAGCAGTGAAGAACCATAACCAAAATGACAAGGGTGGGAAGAAAAAAGCTCAAGAGAGGTGACATGAATGTAGCAAACAATCTAACGCATAAGTGATGTCTGATCTGGAGATGATGAGGTATGTCAAATTGGCAACGAGCTAAATATTGGTGGCATCAAGAAGTGGCTCATCATTAATAAAGAATTAGCAGTATGATCATTAGTCACCGTGCTCGAGTGACAAGATTAGAAGTATGCTTCTGTTGGGAAAGCAGATAGAATATCGAGAATGGTCGAGGTCCATCTTACTGCGCTACTAAGATACTACTGATTGACCATCAAGTTAGATGAATAAAGACAAACACAAATAATTGTATTACCTAAATGCAGAATAGTGGCATCATGTCAATTGCACATAATACCATGCTGACATTCCACTTCAATCACAAGTAAAATTTCATTAACAACCATGACAATACATTATTTCCTTATCATTATCACAATTTATTTGGATGTTTCCAATCTCTTATTTCTTAGGGCCTGTTTGTATTCGATCAAAAGACTAACTAGTAAAGTAAATGGAGAAAAAGTTTTACTTTGGTACTGTTTAGATTCAAAAAGTAATAGTTAAGTAAATGGAAGGAGATTTACTAGTAACCAAAAAGGTTTACTCTGGAAAAGCGAAGTAAAGCTTTTGATTTACTAGTAAAAGACTTTGTTGATCATGCCACGTCAGCAATTGCATGATCGAGAGAGCATCCCCCGATGGATTCGACTCCTTTCCATCGATGATCCCAGTTTCAACCACCACGATTGATGGGCCATGGGATGAGCCCTTGGAGGATGCCACCACCACCGGTCGTCGCCTCCCCGCTGCACCACCATCGCCGGCCACCACTCTGCTGGCAGTCGCCCCGCCATCCACCACTCGCTGCCGACCACCACCTCCACCACACCTACCACCCGTCGTGCACCGCCGTTACCGGCCGGCGGCCACCACCCACTCCGGCCGCCGCCCGTCATCCACCACCAGCCAACCCCCACCACCCCCGCCGACCACCGTGCACCGCCATAGCCAGTCACCACCCCCATCGACTGCCGCTCCGTCGTCCACCACCCACCGCCGGTCATAGGCAGCTGGTGGCCGGTAGGGCGGTGGTCGACGAGGGTGGTGGACGGCGGCGGATGATGCGGTGGCAACCGGTGACCGACCGATAGATTTACTTTCCGATTTACTTTACTAGTCAATCCAAACAAATGCCCAGAAGTAATGGTTTACGTTACTGGTCAATACAAACAGCAATAAGGAAATTAGATTTACTAGTCAATCTACAAGATTTACTAGCCCACATCTGATTTACTAGCCTTTACTTTGCGGATCCAAAAAACAAACACGCCCTTAGTGAATCTTTATTAGGGACATATATAATGTATTAAAATTTCCACCATTAACTAATATAATCCAGGTATAATTCATGGAAAACGTCAGTATCTATGCTAAGATTTTCAAGACCTTAGTTGCCAACACACATGGGAAAACAGTTGACAAAGATATAGAAAAGATGAAGTAGGGAGAAATATAAAATTCAGAATTTAAATATTATAGCTGCACTGGATTAAAGAACAATGATAATAGCAAACCTCGCAATTGTCAAGGAGCAATGAATTGAGCATAGGGCAACCACCCCCATCACTAAAAACTTTGCATACTGAGTTTGTCAAAGATTCGCAATCACTGAGATCCACCTCTTGCAAGTTTTGGCATTGCAATGATAGTCTAGCCAAACTTTCCTGCTTTTGCAATACCAATTTCTGCATGATCCAGGATTAGAATTTTTGAATCCCAAAACAACAAAGAATATATCGACAAATCAGATAAAAGCTGACCTGTAGTGCATTTGATGTGATGCTGATGCTATGGAGCGCTGAACAATTAGAGACTTTTATGTATGAAAGCACAGGACTCTGCAAATTAAAATCAACCAATCTGCAGAGAAACAGGAACATGATTTAGTATATAGCCAACAAATAGGATATGTTTAACAAGTACAAAAAATGTGTTATACTTGCGACAATGCACCAGACTGATTTTCCGCAGGTGAAGCAGATTCAATGAGACAGATGTTAACAGGCCGCAGTTATCAAGCTGTAATGCCTGCAAATGTTTACAAAAGTCTGTCATGAAACTCGCATTCATTACAGGTCAACCAAGACAGAAAGCTCCAACCTCCAGCAAGCGACTATGGGATATTGCAGACATTGATGCAGACACTATTCCCTCACAGCTGTGGAGTTTCAGATCTATCAACGCTGGCAGTCTCACACACTTCAGCAGAGACACAAAAATGTGTAAGCTTAAACAAAGCAAACAACAGTAACTACAAAAGCTCCACAAAACTAACCTCAAGTGTGATGTTTGGACAGTATGAAACATCAAGAACACATAAATTAGGGCAAGCAAGAGATATTTCCCGCAGAGTTTCATCACTGACACATGAACATGATGACATATCTAACGATGCCAATAAAGAGCATGATGTAGCAGCCGTACGAATTCCAGTATCAGATAGCTTGTGGCAGGATGACATATCCAATTCATGTAATTGGGGGCAACTAAGCAATACATGAGCCATGCTGGTGCGCCTTAAAGACAGACTATGAAGTTGAGGGCATCTGCATATTTTAAGGGATTTTTAAGGGTAGAAGATTGATGCATAATTAATGGAATAAATGAAAGTTAAACTTTGGATCATCAAATTAGAAATATCTTCACCTGACAGAAACACGGAGAACACGACACTTCATAATATGAAGCTCACGCAATCTCTCATGATATACAGTTATCTCCTGCATACTATTACCAAGAGATGCATCACAGATGCTCAGACTCTTCAATGCAGGACAATTCGTCAAAGCATGGAAAAAACTATCGCCCAGCTGCCCCTTTCCCAAGATTAGAGTCTCAAGCCGCCTGTGTACCAAATGTTATCAGAGAAACTTCAACGGAAAATTATGAAAATTAATGAAAAAGTATACAAGGCCAAAATAAAAGAAATAAGAGGAAGAACCTGAGAAAAACCATTGCTCCCATAACAAGCACATCAGAATTATTAACTCCAAATAAATTCACCTCTGTAGCATTTGGGTACCGATGACAAATGGCGTCAACTGCAAAAGCCATGGAGTAGCAAAACTTGTGGGAACATACTTCTTTCTAAAGAATAGTACACAGGTTATGAGGTTATCAACTTTTTAGTTGGTTTATTCACAAGACAGGTAGTAAATCATGGCTAATCAACCACAAAGAGTAGGATACATTTTGTTCAATGTTTAAAAAAACGCTAGACGGACCTAATGCGGTGGGGGGTTCCAAGGCGGTAAGGCGGAAGGCGAGTGCCCAGAGATTAAGACGGAAGAAATTCAAAATAATATTTTATTTTAGAATTTATATATCTACTATGTTTTCATTGTCATCCTTCTTTTAAGAGTTCACAATCAGGGTTTCAAATCTCGGCCGGTACCGGTACGTACCGGATTTGGCCGGGCCGAACCGAGTCCAGCACCCGGGACCGAAACAAACCTGAACCGGCCGGTACCAACCCGTACCGGACCGAACCGGCCGAGTCAGGCAGGTACCGGCCGGTACGAACCGGTACCGGCCGGTTCAGTTCCGTCCGACAGCCATTATGGGGTGGGTGGGCTTTGGGTCACTTTTTTTATTTTTTTATGTTGGATTCCTCCCTCCACATGGGCTGAACATGCTTTCCCAGCATTTGCATGTGGAGGGGGGGGTGACATTTTTAGTTTTGGCCCCTCCAAAAAGTATTATTCCTTAAGTGGGAGGGGGGGATTTGAAGGCTATATAAACCCCCCCAAACCATTCCATTGCAACTCCAAAACCTTCCATCAACTTGTAAGAAAATAGAGGAGAGAAGAGAGAAGAGAGAAGAGAGGAGAGAAAGAAAAAAGAGAGAAGAGAGAAGAGAGAAGAGAGGAGAGAAAGAAAAAAGAGAGAAGAGAGAAGAGAGGAAAGAAAGAGAAGAAAAAAAGAGAGGAGAGAAAGAGAGGAGAGAAAGAAAGAAAAGAGAGAAGACTGAAGAGAGGAGAGAAAGAAAAGAGAGAAGAGAGAAGAGAGGAGAGAAAGAAAAAAGAGAGAAGAGAGAAGAGAGAAGAGAGGAAAGAAAGAGAAAGAAAGAGAGGCGACGAGCGGGCCGAGCAACACACCGACACAAGCCGCACGCCGACGAGTGACGACGAGGTCACGACTCACGAGTCACGAGACTCACGACGAGCGGCACGAGCACGAGCGGGCCGAGCGGCGAACTTAAGAGTGAAGAAGGTAAAACGATTACTGCCTTGAGTCAGTTCAGTATACATGTAAGCATAGTAATCTTCTAAAAAAATAGTAAATTGAACAGAACCTTATTTGACGACCTCGACCCTTCTATATAAAACTTGCATAACTGCATTGTCGAAATTACATCCTGAAGCATCTCAAATGGATGCGCAACTATTAAATCCATAATGAAACATTGGATTAAAAGAGGTAGCTTCGTTCACCATTGCTTATGACAGCACTTCTGTCCTCGGTTTTGTTTAGAACTGTCTTGAATAGGAAAGAGAATTCATAATGTATTGTCTTCCTTCAGCCTTCAGGACAATCATTTTCAGCATGATGTGGTCCAAAGTTTTGGACCATAAGTAATATCCAATAAGCTATTAAGAACAAATCTTAAACCTGGGTATGTTCTTTTTATAGATTCTCCGTAGCTTATGCTTGTATGTGCATGCACTAGTGTTACAAAATCTGACTAAAGTTTAAACATATTTAGTGATCAAGATGCTATCAATCTATTTAGCATTTTCTTTCTCTTAATCACATCATCGACATTGATTGATAAATCACAAACTATGAATGTCGTAAACATTTTTTTGCAGCATTTTGAATTTTTAAATAAAATACTTATTTTCCTTTTGCATCTTTTTCACTTGTAACATAAACCCCTCTTACGGCCTTGGTAAGCAACTTTGTTCGTGAGGCATTTTGGTATGTTCTACCCAGTCGTTTAGTATTTTGTTGCATATTATCTTTATAACCATCACCATCAGGCTTTCTCCCAATTACTTCTTCTTGGCTGGTCATTTATAGTGAGGGACACCTCTGTTTTAGTTGCAAGTTTTTCCATTTCTTTTTCGTCGGTAATTTTAGGGCCTCCCCTCTTACTTTCCCCCTAGGAAGCACGGACACGCCTCACGTAGATTCGACTTTCGAGCCATTCGAAAGTCGAAACTTTTGCAAAAGTGAGCAAAACTGCAAAAGTCGAAACTTTCTAGTTTCTAGTTTCTACTTTCTACGTTTCTAGTTTCTACTTTCGAGTTTCTAGTTTCTACTTCTAGTTTCTAGTTTCTACTTTCGATTTTCTAGTTTTCACTTTCTAGTTTATATTTTCGAGTTTCTAGTTTCTACTTTCGACTTTCGAGTTTATAGTTTCTACTTTCTAGTGTCTACTTTTGAGTTTCTAGTTTCTCCTTTCTAGTTTCTACTTTCGAGTTTCTAGTTTCTACTTTCGAGTAGAAACTAGAAACTCGAAAGTAGAAACTAGAAAGGAGAAACTAGAAACTCGAAACTCGAAAGTAGAAACTAGAAAGTAGAAACTATAAACTCGAAAGTCGAAAGTAGAAACTAGAAACTCGAAAGTATAAACTAGAAAGTAGAAACTAGAAAATCGAAAGTAGAAACTAGAAACTAGAAGTAGAAACTAGAAACTCAAAAGTAGAAACTAGAAACGTAGAAAGTAAAAACTAGAAACTAGAAACTAGAAAGTAGAAACTAGAAAGTTTCGACTTTTGCAGTTTTGCTCACTTTTGCAAAAGTTTCGACTTTCGAATGGCTCGAAACTCGAAAGTCGAATCTACGTGAGGGCCCTACTTTCTAGTTTCTACTTTCTACGTTTCTAGTTTCTACTTTCTACTTTTTACTTTCTAGTTTCTAGTTTCTACTTTCGAGTTTCGAGCCATTTAAAAGTCGAAACTTTATAGTTTTTACTTTCTACTTTCTACGTAGCAAAGCTGCAAAAGTGAGCAATTACTTTCTAGTTTGCTAATGCTTATTTATTTTTTGACTTAGATAATGGCACCAAAATCGAAAGAGATAGACGCTGGATGGCTACATTGCAAGGCAATTGAAGGCAACAAGCGGAAGGCCATATGCAACTACTGTGGCCGGACCATAAATGGTGGTATCACAAGAATGAAGGAGCATTTAGCGGGCAAGAAAGGACAAGTGACTGGTTGTGAGCACGTTCCAATAGAGGTACGGTCTCAATTCCAGCAATTTTTTAGAGAAGCAAGTAAAGATAAGAGTACTGCTCCTGAACTTTCTGCTTCTAGAAGACCACCCCTTACCAAAAGTCAGTCGGTAAGGGGTTATAGAGATATAGATGATGAAAGTTTTGATGATTCTTCATCTGAAGAGTTGCCGGATGAGGATAGGGAGATGAGAACGGCAATGAGACTTTCTCGTGAGGAAGCTCGTCGTCAAGAAATGAGAGAAAGAGGGGGAGACCAAAGAGGTAGATGGTCAATGAGTGGTCCTGGTGGTAGTTCCCGTTTTCTTCCTGGTGATATTGGTGGTAGTACTGGTGGAGGTGGACCTGGTGGTAGTAGCAGTGTTAGTGCTAGAGGAGGTAAAACTAGCACTGGCGGCAGTACATCTGTGCAGTTACCTCTAGACGGATTTATGTTTAGGGAACGTGGCCAGAAACAAACCAAATTAACAGCTGGAAAAATAAAACAAGCGGCCAGTAAAGTGAAGAAAGCAGTGGCCAAATTTTTTCATTTCAATCATATCCCGGCTAATGCAGCCGCGTCGCCATACTTTAAAAAAATGTGCGACACATTGCAGTCGGTTGGACCGGGAATTTCTCCCCCTACCCCATATGAAATTGCTGGGCCACTTTTAGATGATGAGGTCTCCGAAATAAACGATTATATTAGTAGTTTTCAAACTCCCTGGGAGGAGAAAGGTTGCACAATTATGTGCGATGGATGGAGTGGCCCTACTAGAAAATCCATAATTAATTTTCTAGTATATTGCTCAATTGGTACAGTATTTTACAAATCAGTCGATGCATCAGCCAAAGTGCATGATGCAATATATCTTGCTGGACTTATGAATAATATCATCGACGAAGTTGGAGCTAATAATATTGTCCAAATAGTGACGAACAATGGCTCTAACTATAAGAAGGCCGGACAAATCATACAGAAGGAACGGAAGACTATATTTTGGACTTCTTGTGCCGCACACTGCATCGACTTGATCCTAAAAGATATAGGCAAATTGGATCATGTTGACAAGGTTGTAAAACAAGCTCGAAAAATAACAAAATTCATTTACAACCATAACTGGGTAGTTGACTTGATGAGGAGGTATACTGGGAAGCGGGAGCTTCTGCGTCCAGCAATCACCCGCTTTGCCACTCACTTCATAGCATTGGAGAGCATTTTTAATCAGAAGGATGCTTTACGGAAAATGTTTACCTCAGATGCATGGTGTCAATCAAAATATGCATCTAATGAAGAGGGCAAAGAGGTGGAAAATATTGTTGTTGGAAAGGAACTCTGGGTCGAAATTGACAAGATAATAGTGTGTATCCAACCTCTAGTGCAAGTTCTTCGACTGGTAGATTCAGATGAAAAGCCTGCAATGGGGTATATCTACGAAGCAATGGACAGAGCTAAGATGGTCATTCAGAAGTCGACAAAGGTTGGAGAAAAATCAAAAAAACAATATTTTAAGTTGATCGACAAAAGATGGGAGAAGACGCTACACCATCCATTGCATGCAGCAGGTAAATATTATCGTCAAGTGTATACTCATTATTTAACAATTTCAATTTTTAATCTCATTAGTCATTAGACTCAATACTTATTTCTTTCATATTATAGGATTTTACTTAAATCCCCAATACCAGTATAGGGTAGAAGTTTCACAACACCCAGAAATAATGATCGGGCTTAAAGAGGTGATCCGAACCTTGGAGCCTAGCATAGCAGCACAAAATAAGGCAATGGAGCAAATGGAAATCTTCCGATATGCTCGTGGTTCCTTTGATTCGGAGAACGCAAGAACATCTATCTCGACCATGCAGCCAGGTAATACGTCGATAAGTTGATAACACACTTTAATTATACAATTATCCAATTGTAATCAACGAATACAAACTGAATGTTTTATTTTTTGACTAATTTTATAGCTACTTGGTGGTCCATTCATGGTGAAAGTGCTCCTGATCTTCGCAAGATTGCTATCCGAGTATTGAGTCAGACATGTTCGGCATCGGGCTGCGAGAGAAACTGGAGTACATTCTCTCTCATTCATACGAAAACTAGAAATAGATTGTCATCATCTAAATTAGATAAACTAGTTTTCGTACATTACAATATGAGGTTGAGGGTCCGCGATCAGGGAAGATTAGAGGACCAAGGTGATAATCCAATCAATTTGGACTATATTTTCGACGACGATAACCCTCTAGCCCCTTGGTTGACGGAGAGAGAGGATCCAGTTCTTGACGGTCAAGAAAATACATGGTTGGAGAAGGAGTTAGGCAAGGAGCAAAGACAAGAACAAGAGGGAGCAAGGTTGAGGAGCGGCAAACGAAGATTTCAACATGTTAGCCAGGCAATGCAGTAGATAAACAGCGATTCAGATGAGAGTATTGGCAGTATACCTTCCGGATCTAGTGATGGTGGAGGAGAGTCATCTCAACGGATGAGAGAGCATGAGAGAGCTTCTTCACCTCCTAGTGCTCCCACGTACACCGGCGTCACTGGACCACCAGCCCCACCAGATCCACATCATCCACCACTGTCACCACATGATGGAGCAGGGGCCGGGCCTTCTGGCACTGTTCATGAAGCTGCATATGTACCACACTCGTACGGATATGATCCACCACTAGGTCCACCATCATCATATTACCGAGATTCTTATCAGCCGATGTTTCCAGAGCAAGAGGAATCGCAAGGAACATATGGAGATTCTTCATCATCTTACGGCTACGGAGCATACGGTTATGGTGTCCAGCACGACCAGGACATTGGCCAATCAATCTTCGGTTATTCTGGGCCTTCCGACGGGTCTTACTACTAGCAGCACTACTCGGCACCAACTCCAAATGAAGACGAAGAAGAAGCTGATCGCAATAATAATCTATGGAACTTCTGAGTTCTGAGTTCTGATTCTTCTGATCTGACTATCTGAGCGACTGAGCCAGCCAGGTGAGTTAATAATTTTAATATTGATAATCTGTATTTTGTGGAAGTTGAAGTGTTGAACACGTCTGGAATCTGGATTATGAAACTTATTCTATAATTTGTATTGTAAATTTATAATAATAAAAAAATTTCAAAACTTTAAAAGGTTGTTTTATAAAACCTTTTAAAAACCTTTTTTAACTTCGCCAAGGCCGGTCCCAAGCCCGGATAAAGAATGAGGGAAAAAGGATATAGGAAATTAGGAATTAGTAACTTGTTAGGTGTGACTTGTGAGTCGTGTGACTTGTCACTTGTGAACTGTGAGTCTGTGAGTCTGTGACTTATAACTTGTAACTTGTAAGTTGTAACTTGTGAGTCTTGTGGTTCAGTTAGGTCTCTACTGTCCAATCATTCACCTCGGGGAGTGGTGATTCGACAATAGTTGACAAGTTCATCAAGATTCTTAATCATACACCTCGGGGAGTGGTGGTTGTGAATCTTGATGAATGATGAATCCAAGACTCTAAAGTCTAACCTCTAAAGTATGAACTCTGAGAGTCTGAACTTTGAAGTCATAACTCATAAGTCATAACTCATAAGTCATAACTCATTAGATAAGAGTATAAGACTCAAGTCATAAGTCATAAGTCATAGTCTGAACTCTGAAGTCACATAAGATAAGACTCATAGGCCTAAAACTAACCCTAGCAGCCTAGCCTAAGGCTCTAACTCCTAAGCCCTAACCATAACTCCTAAGTAACTCCTAAGGTCCCTAAGCCTAAAGGACCTAAAGGTCCTAAACTAGGGCCCTAAAGGGCCTAAAGTACTCTAATATTTATTTTCTAATTTTTTATATTTATTTTCTAATTTTTTAGAATTTTTAAAGATTTTTTTAGATTTTTTTACAATTTAAAAAAAATAAAAAAAAGGGGCCGGTACCGGTTCAACCAGAACCGGCCGGTACCGGTACGAACCGGCCGGTACGAACCGGTTCGGTGCCGGCCGATACCGGTACCGGTACCCGAGTTTTAAACCTTGTTCACAATGGACCAAGTGTCTCATTATCATCTTCTTTCAGGTAATTATGGTGGGCCAAGGGAGCCACTATATAGTAGTAACATAGTAAAGTACTAGTTAAAGAAGAAAAAGAGATGAAGAAACTGAAAAACATGAAAAAGGAGATGTGAGAAAGAAAATTTGCAATGATTCGACTGTCACATCGATGACCTTTCTCCTTTGGACGCCGAAGAAAGCGGTCCCAACTTAGGCGATTCAGTCTAAGGCCCAAAATGTTAAACGTCTAGGTAGGCGCCTGACCCGTTTTTTAGAATTGTGATTTTGTTACAAATTACAATCATTTCGACATAATAATGTTGGGAAGGTATGTCAACCAGCAAGCTCGTGTCCAATTTGATAAGACAACCTAGATCTGGTTACTCTTGAGTTTTTGTTTTGGACGTGATGACATACTCCCTAGGTGTGATTTTCTATGCCACTATGTCCACCTCAAGCAAACCATACAATACTACCCAGTCGATAAACCACTATTTATGGAATGCAAAACAAGTGATGCATAATCAACAAAAGCCCAGGTTACTATTAGGTTGAAAAACTTTAAACTATAGACCCTTAATATGAATTTATCAATTAAACAGTTCAAATTAACAGGCTATTCCTTGGTGATGGGAGGTGCAATACAACTACGAAGTATAGGTAATTACAAGGTTTGCAGTTTCGGCCGAAACTGATCGGTTTCGGTCAGAACCAGTCCCAAAACCCTCCAGTTTCAGGCTTCAAAACTCAGCACTAAGTAAAAGCAGGACAAGATTCAGGATAAGGTGTATTTCAGCATGACAGCTTGACAAGCATATTTACATTAAAAAAATATTTAAGTAAATGAGTAAATACCCCCCATTTGGATTTAATAAAAATATCAAAAAAATCAAAACACAAAGAAATCCAAATGTAATTTTTCAGTTCATATACAAAATCAGACTTTACAGCTTTTGGTTAAAAAAGAAAATTCGGTGAAAAAAAACTTCAAAGTATTTTCGACCGGAAAAATCTTAGAAATCTTTTAATCTAGAAGTATAATAACAACTTAAAAACCCAAAGTCCGGTAAAATATTAACAAAGTTATTTCCCAAGAACTTTTTTCCTCCAGACTTAGCCAAAATTCAAAATCACGATTTTTCAACTTTTTGAAAAAAAAAAAATCGGGGTTAAGCTAAAGCCACACTCTTAAAAACAAGACCACTATGAAGTGGGTACCGATATAATTATTTTATACTGTTTTTATATTTAAATTTAAAAAACGAAACCGAAACCACCGAGACCCTGATCCGAAACTGACTAAAACCGATCCTCAGTGGGCAGATCGAAATTACAAACCATGGGTAATTATACTATTTTATAATTTATAATTATTTTAAATTTAAAAAATGAAACCGAAACTCCGATCCAAAACTCTGAAACCAATCCTTGGTGGGCGGACCGAAACCAAAACTACAGACCATGGGTAATTAATCAAGGGGATCAGATCACAAGAGCACAAGTAGAACATGTAACTTGGTAGCTTAGTACAGCATCCCAACCACATGTTAAATCTTGGTTCTAGGAAAACACAGCCAACTAATTTCTAAGATTTACGTTCTTCCCTCTTTTCATTATGCAGCTTCCAAACTTTAGGAAGCAATCTCCAGTCTTCTTAAGTCACTTGCAAGTTGTGATCGTTAGACTTAGTTGGAATTGTCATTTGAAATTCACAATTAATTAAAAAAGGACCTTTGTAGAATTTTATCTAGTCCCTCTTCATGTAGGGGTATGGGGACTTTCGATGAAAGACAAGTTGTACCAGCATTTGGTTCAAAATATAATGTCACTATCAACATTTGCATTCTCTGTTATTGAACTTCAAATTCATGACATCCTGCACAAAGTACCCAAAAGACGAAAGTACCGATTGGTCTCTTGATGGGACATTTATGCACAGTAGCGACAACAGATCTCACCATAAAAGAAGACAAGCAAGAAAAAGATACAAAGCTGGAATAATGGATAGAAAAAGAAGTTCGTAGATATGCTCGATAATATTCAATTCAAACATGGCAGCTGCAACATTAATGCTTTCACCATATAGAACCCTCCTCATGAATATGTCTCTATTGTTAGCCTTGATGGTAAAATGTAAATTATGCATTCGATCCTGTCAAAACTAGTATCAATCAGTGGGTGTTGCAATGTTTGCCCAAAGGCAGGTCCAAGAATAACAAAGGATTGCGAGCACATAAGTTGATTAGAATGCAAATAAAGATGACAAATGCCTTAAGAGGAAATAAGATGAACACTTAGACTGTTCTTAAATGTGTGATGTATCAATTATAAGTGGAAAGGTGTAAATGTGCGACTGAAGAGTGCAATTGGGTAAAAAGCACATAAGTGAATTACACTGTAAATGAAGGTGACAAATGGCTTAGAAGAAAGAAGATGAACACTTAGACTGCTAATACATGTGTGAAGTATCAATTAAGTGAAAAGTGTATATGTAGTACCAAAAAATGTTAGAGCAAGTTTATACCAAATGAATACGTAAGTAGCCATAAACAGTGGATTGAAGAGTTAATACAATAAGATAAAATACTGTGGAGACAAGTAACGAAAAGATGAGAAAGACCACTTTAGAAAGGAAACTAAATGACAAAATAGGATGCAGAGTTGGTAATGAAAGGATTGGAGAGTGAAGGAAGGCAACATGTAGTTTGGAGGCTCATGAAATGAGCCAATGGTAGAGCTTGAGGCTTGCTTGCTTCTATTAGCGAGAAAAAAAGATTCACAACGCAATGCAGACATAACGGAAGGACAAATGAGCTCTAGTGGACGCTCCAAAGCTTCCAACGCACCTAAAGGTTCAAAAATGGAATGACTTGGCTTTCGAAAGAGGAATGCAGGATAATGTCACCTTCGGTATCACACAAACTCATCAGCGATAATGACGAATAAGTCTGGTGCCTGCGACAAACGGGCCGCCGGACGACAACTTCAAGCTCTCCTAGAGTTCACAAGGCAAGCCCCAAAATGGTTTTTGGCATGTGACAAGGTCCACTACAACGAATAAAGGTGTGCATTGTGGTGTAAGGATGAACGAAGTGACTATTCACAGCACAATAAAATGATCAAATCGTGATAAATGAAAGGAGCTGATTTTCTAGGGAACAGATCCAAGAATCCTGGAGAAGGTCCTGGCAATAGTCAGTGCTCTAATACAATAACATCCTGGAAGAGTTATAGTCTTATAGATATACATAAATAGGGTGTCATCACCTACATGCTGAGAATATCACTCAAAAAAATGAAAGAAAACGTTATAGTACATACTAGATGAAGTTATGCACACCTAACTTATATCCCATAGGAAGGTTGAATTTTCTGGCACTTTGTATTAGAAGTTTAAAAGTAAGTCTTTGTGTTCCCCTCCAAGTTGAACAGCACGATCTTATGTTCCCCTTGTTCTATGAGCCAGCCTTTTTATGAATAAAAGATCTAGGAGTAGTGTTCTATTTCTTCAAAATATATGTAGAACTTCAAGTCTCATACTCAGCTTATATTTCTGTTCTCCAAGTTAGGACTCACCTACTTCTATCTATGATACTTGCTACTCAAGCCAATTAGGGGTCAACTTGATTGTCTATCTTATCTAAACCAGTATTTCCGGATTTATATTTTACAAATCAGCATTTAAATAAAGGAATGCAAAGATTTAACATAATTCATACTCCCTAAATAAATAAAAGCTGTAGGCTATGTTTTGTATCCATGCTGCCTTGCTAGCCTTCTAGGTCTCGTGACAGGCCCCTGGCCCCCTCTTACGAAGTTACATTGGTCAAGTTTATACTTTATGGAACCCACTGGGGAAGGAGGAGGAGGGGGGGATAGTCCGTTTTTTTTAAGAGTTCTCGTAATAGTCGTGCTCCTTTCTTGACCCACGGTGAGTAGTTTTAACTATAAAACGGTAAAGAAGCGAAAGGCATACAGTTGTGCTTTGAGATCTCTGTATTCTCAAAATTTAAACACTTCCAGAAATCCTCATGCGTGCTAGCTGCTTGCCAATGTTTGCAGGTGGCACCAGCTTTACATAAATCTTTTTGGCCCAAAAAAGAGAAAACCTGCAGCCAACGAGATTACATCAACATGATTTCAAAGTTTAAAAGAACTCAATAATACTTGTTGGGACATACCAGATGTAATAGATCTTCTGTAAGATCCATTCTGATTTCTACTTCCTCTTCCATATTTCTAGGACTAGACCGGTCTATACCAACACTACCGCCATCATTAGATTCCCTATGCTTTCGACCACAATCATCATTTGAGAGGGAGCAAAGAACCATCTCATTTTCAGCTGGAACTGATGAACTATGAGAAATCCTGGTGTCAGGTGGAGCAGACACTTCAGCACCTGAAGAAGATGCGGCGGAATAGTCGGCTAACCTGCATAAATAAAAAATAAATAAGCATTTAAAAGTACTCAAATAAAGTAAACACATAAACAATCATAAATTTATTACGAAATTCTTGATGGAGGTTCTACATAAAACTAGCCTTGCCACGTATCAAGTTTACGGTAATCATCTGAATACTATCCAGTCACCTTCAAAAATCAGGAACTACAAATTGGGGACTACTGTATAAGCATTGGTGTTGCTATAATGATGATATCAAAAGATAATATGATAAATTAGAAAGAAGTATATTCATTAAAAATCACAGACAGATGGCCTGTTTTCTTAAAGATGTGGACATAAGCCATGGTAAATCAGTAACTAAAGCTGGGCAAAAAGACATTCCGAGACCCCAAGAATGCAATTCTATAACCTAAAAAACATATGAATTTCATAATTTCAAAAGAATTATCTATCGTAAACAAAACTTCCAGTACAAAATTACAAAACAATTGCCAGCACTCTTACCAAAAAAAACAATGTCCAATTATCTTAAGAACTAAAAATCAGCGTTGGTACCTATTTACAATACATTGTACCAGTGCAATACTCATGTCATAAGTGGGGTACTATGTGCTAGCGCAATGTTCATGTTAAATGTGACAGGAATAGATTGGAAATTTATGTCAACTGTTATAAATGATTTATATCTTAGTAACTACACTTCTAGTGTAGCTTATGGCTTTGTTTAAAGAGGTTTATTCGAGTCACGGAGAAATGTCTAGGGACGCAATCATTTTTTACATCTGTTTATAGTTTGCAAGTGAACAAGTTATCACACTTAAATTTCATAAGATTTCCAATTTTAAGAATGGAATTTGAAGAAAAAATACATTTCCTTTTATAGTTTATAGATTTTATAGAGAAACTCTGCATTTCTTTAAGCTTCCCTAATCCTATGATATGTAGACAAAGACACAGGTGTCGACATGGACACGGGAGTTGGACAAGGCAAAAAGGCACGGAGACACGTGGGTGTGTGTATGTATATATATATATATATATATATATATATATATATATATATATATATATATATATATATATATATATATATAGAGAGAGAGAGAGAGAGAGAGGAATATTACTACTGCTCCGAGGGCTCAATTAGATATAAACTACACTATTCATAAAAGCGTGTGAAATTATGCCTTTTCTTTGTATGCATATATCAATATTTGATCAACTTAATATTAAGCATAGACTCCTAAATTTTCAAGTCCAAATATTCAATTTATTTTGACTATGTTTATTTCTTTAAAATTTAGACACTAGCAAATGTACAATGCATTCACGGTAAATCTATTGAAACATGTTAATTGCCTAAGAAGTATTCTCATATTTTACATGACCCAGTCATGTATTTGAGATGGGTGGTTCGAACCCAATCATCCTGGATGGAAAAACCTTGCGTGGATTGGTCTAGTCCAAAACACAATGTTTCGGACGAAAAACATTTTAAAGAACCAAGATGGAAGTGATTTTCAGAAACCGCACATCCTTGTTTATGCCTCTTTTGGCTTAGTTTCAAACGGAACACCATGATTTCATCAAAAAAGAAAACAAAGTTTAAGATTGAACCATTGTTTGTCTCAAACCAGTTGGCGCAAAACTCATTCGATAGAAATAGGCTCAGCTACATCGTTTTTCACCATAGTACAATAGTGGTGTGAATCACACACCAGGGATACAAGGGAAAATTCGATGAGACAGCTATCAGGCCAGTTGTGTTACTTGTGTATAGAGCATAATGTTGGGTACATGCAAGATAGATTTGCAACAGATATGATGAAGCCCAGATGGATGTGTGGTAAAACTAATAAAGATAAACTTAAAATGAGTGATTCAAATGACATCTACAAGCTATGAGAGGATACATATTTCTGTCATGGAATATAATGGGGGAGGAGCATGTTAAGAAAGGATCCTGAAGATCCATATTAAATATATATCCTAATATAAGAGATCCGAGGGGAAAAATGGTGTGCGTGTGTGTGTGTGTATATATATATACAGAGAGAGAGGGAGAGAGGCATGTTAAAATGCGGTGTGCACCCACAACAGCACGATCAGGGATGAGTGGGGTGCATCGGACAGTTGCAAGGCAACACTACAAACATCGCACACCGCATTTTATCATTCCTATATATATATATATATATATATATATATATATATATATATATATATATATATATGGGTAGGGATACTCTTACTAATGGAATCTTACTAATGAAAGTTACAAATCGCCTTTTATAGGGAAGGAGGTTTCAGAATTTGATGAAACTTGGTGGGGATGCTCTCTATGGAAAGTTAATCATCCTCACCAAAAATCATCAAATTCTATAACCTCTAGGGGCATCAAATGTTAGAAGCTTTATCGATCGTTCATTTTAACCGTTAATTTGAATAACATATTTGATGCCCCTAGAAGTTATAGAATTTGATGATTTTTGGTGAGGATGATCAACTTGCCATAGAGAGCATCCCCATCAAGTTTCATCAAATTATGAAACCTCTAGATTAGGTAAAAGACGATTTGTAACTTTCATTAGTAGGATTCCATTAGTAAGAGTATCCCTCCCCTATATATATATATATATATATATATATATATATATATATATATATATATATATATATATATATATATATATATATATATATATATATATATATGAGGGGTGTTAGGATGCGGCGTGCGGTGCATGCGGCGCACCACAGCAGTAGTCTGATGCACTGCTGCGTGCATCGCTCGCACCGCAGCAGTGCATCAGACGGCTGCGGTGCGGCGCCGCACGCACCGCACGCCGCATCCTAGCATTCCTATATATATATATATATATATATATATATATATATATATATATATATATATATTGCACAAAAACTATCAATCGTTTTTTAAAATATCATAGTAAACCAACCAAATCTCCTAAAATAACCCTAATAAGCATCATTTTATGACAACATCTGTCAAGAACTATGACCATTACTCAAATTACACATTCTGATGACTAAACACTAAGGGATCCCGTCTTTGAACCCCTTTCCAAATAATACATACCTACATCAAAGATCATTAATCTTTGGCAGCAGCCTATTTGGGAATGATTCTTACCTGATGTATAAACTCAACCTGCCTATAAGAAAATCTACCATTGAAGGAAAATATCTTGAACTCCTAAGACCCAAATGGCCCACTATTTAAATCCAGTCAAAACTCTTGTGAATTACCTAATAGACAATGTAAAGCTCAAGTTTATCCTAAATGACCCATCTCTTGCCACAATTGAGACAGTTGGATCAGCCATATAAACCCAATATCAAACAGACATATTTCTATCTATCTAGTGCCATGACTTATAAGTTACAACTAGGCTTACGGTCAATAATCGCCACCCTAGCGTTTCAGAGAGATGTCCAAGCATATCTACAGAAGAATCGAATTTAGAGAAGATCCAAGCATGCAAAACAATGCAAAAATAAGGAAATAACTTCAGTAACCAAAATGTTTCTCCAAAAAAAAAACTTCAGCCAATACAAGCCGTGCTTAAAATGTCCATTTTATGTTATTGATAACAAAAAACTTCACTTTGAGCATACTAAAAGCAATCAAAATTAAACATATACTTGGACTATGAATCCACAAATCAACTAAATACACAAGTACGCCTCTCTAAAACAACCGCAGCTGTTATTAGAACAGATACCTTCTCTAATGGTAGCCAAATAATATCTACATGATACAGTACTTATTATAGTAACATATTTATGTGTACATCCTATAAAGATGGATACATCTTAGATCCCAAATAAGGTTATAAGAGACCGATTAGAACATTTAGGTAATAAAATCTTAAATTACATCAGGACCAAGTCACCGATCGGTACCGATACTTGGCTCGTATTTGACGATACCAATGTTTTAAAAAGCATTAGGCGGAACTAAGGCGGTAAGGGAGTTTCAAAGCGGTAAGGCGGAAAGCGGATGCCTAGACGGGCGCCCAGAGATTGAGACGTCCAAAATTTTATAAAATATTTTATTTAGAATTTGCATAATTATTATGTTTACAACATCATTCTTCTTCCAAGAGTCCACAATAGGGCAAGGGTGTCGTTATCATTATTCTTTCAGGGGGTCACAGTAGGTCAAGGGAGCCACTACACACTAGTGTACTAGTTATAAAAGATTAAAGATAATTAAAATGAAGAAAGTGAATAAGGAGAAGAATGGGACAAATGAACTTTCGAATGACTACTTTTGACGATAATTTCGATGACCTTTCTATTATGGACATCGAGAAAAACATATCTCAACCTACGCGATGCGGTCTAAAGCCCAAAACGCCTAGGCGGACATCTAGGCGAGCGCCCGAAGGCCCCGAACTGCTTTTTAGAACAGTGGACGATACCGAGTCGTATTGGTCCACATCAACCGACTCAACCTTGTATCGGCCCATGCAGCCAATACGTATCGGCTAGGATCAACAAAATAAAAATAATTTTTTATTCAAAAATGGCCAATACTGGTACCGAAAACGTCGTACACCAGCGAGCAAAGAACTCAAAAAGAAGTTGGCAAAGCAACAACGCAGAGACAGGACAGGTGAATAGAAAACACGACTTTCAAGTTCCTTAATGTTTAGCCATTGGTAAAAAAAACTATTGAATCAATTGGATCTCACTGAATTTCAACCGGTCGATACAGAGTCAACTCGACCGAGTTGACTCAGTTTGATCTGGACCGATACCACAACCAATACCGCGTTGACTCGGTTTTGTCCAGACCGATACCACAACCAATACCCGGTTTTAAAACATTGCAATCAGAAGTTGTCCCCACTAAAGGGGTGTCTGGATCACCCCAAAATTCATATGCTGGTGGAATGCATGCTTATTGTTTTAGATATAGCAAGATTAATCAATGTCATCAATTTGCGGCATAATACATGTAGTAGCAGTGTTGTCAGGGCCAGTGTTGTCAAGGCGCAGTAAGGCGCGCGCCTGAGGCGCGCCTCGAGGCGAGGCGCAGGTATGCGCCTCAGGCGCATGCTGGCGAGGCGCACGCAGCAAGGCGCGCGCCTTAGGCGCCTTTAGCGCCTTTGGCACAAGGCGCAGGGCGACCGAGGCGCGCGCCTTGATGCATTTTGGGTTTTGGTCTTCAAGTTTTTTGTTTTTTTTTGTGATTTTGGTTTATTTCGGGGTTTTCTCGATTTGTTTTTAGTTTTTTGGTTTTTTTTTGGGTTTTGGTTTTTTTCTTTCGATTCTTTTCGGTTTGAATAAAAGAGCGCAACTCTCCTTAGAGTCAGACTCGTTCGTTTTGTTACTCAACATTGTTTATGAGTTCTCATTTATCAGTTATTACTTATGAGTATTGTATGTATTTAACTTATGAATATGATGTTGGCATGTTGCATGATAACTTGTGAATTATTATTTTCACTAAAATTGTTCATTTGATGGCCACTAGTTATGAGTTACAAGTATTTATGCCTTTATTGTGTTGATTTAATTGAATAGTGGTCATATTTCTCTTTTGTCATGAAATATAATTTTTTTATAAATTTTAGATTTTTTTTACAATTATTATTAATTTTTTAAAGAAAAATATATATTTTTGCGCCTTACACACTAAGGCGCGCGCCTTATTTGCGCCTTGCGCCTCAGGCTCCAGATGCATCTTGCGCCTCAAGTGCGCCTTGTCGCCTTGACAACACTGGTCAGGGCGATGAGGCACGCCTAAGGCGCAAGGGGTTGTTGGAGCCTAAGGCGCAAGGCGCAAATAAGGCGCACGCCTTAGTGTGTAAGGCGCAAAATTTTATAATTTACTTTAAAAATTAATAATAATTGTCAAATATATATATATATATATATATATATAATTTATTAAAAACTTATATTTTATGAATGATTTATTCATATTGATTGGCTTGCTGCAGGACCGCGAGTACCCGCAGGCAGCAGGTCCTCATAGGGAGAGAGAAAGGAAAGGGAGGAGGGAGGGCCCGGAGGGGCCACAGGCACCTGCACACACAGAAAGAGCGAGAGGTGGGCTGTTGGTCTTATCTAGGCTGGTAGCCCTCACAATGAGAAGAGGAGGGCCCGGAGGGGCTGCGGGCTCCTTCACAACACAAAGAGCGCAGGGGAAGGGGCTGCAGGCGGACCAGGGAGAGAGAGAAAGAGAGGTCGCGGACTACAGGTGGACCAGAGAGAGGTCGCCGCAGGTCGCGGGCTCCTTCACCACGCAGAGAGCGCAGGGGAGGGGGGCTGCCTGCGGACCAGGGGAGAGAGAGAGAAGGGACCGCTGCTCCTTCACCACGCATCGAACGCAGGGGAGCGGGGCTGCCAGCAGACCAGGGGAGAAAGAGAGAGAGGAGGGGTCGTTGCTCCTTCACCACGCAAAGAGCGCAGCGGAGCAAGGCTGTCGGCGAACCAGAGAGAGGAGGAAGAGGAGGAACTCACCTCGGTCCTTGATCGTAGAGAGCGCAGGGGAGGGCAGAACTCACCTGGAACGCCACGAGTCGTTGGCTGAACCCTAAAATGAATCGCACGATTCGCATCCTCAATTTTATTCAGGTCTAAAAAAAACCAAAAAAAAAAACCGATAGAAGCACAGGCGCAGCAAGGCGTGCGCCTGTCACCGCCCGGCGCCTACGCATAAGGCGCTGCAGGCGCACCCAGACCCTTGGCTTGCTGCGCTCGTCTCACCAGAAGCCACCTGAGACGCAGATGGCCAATTCGCCTTGAGGCGCGCCTTAGTGCGCCTTAACAACACTGTGTAGTAGTTCAAGAGGTGACTAGTGTCATCATGCGGAGTGAAAGAATCTCCATCATGTATGATTTGCATGGTTTCTTGACTTCTGTCTCCAACTCCTAACACTAGCACAGTAGCACCTCTAGATGACTATGCATGCTATCCTTGTATACCATGCCAGGCCATTCAAACATCCAAAAGGATCTTATTGTAGATCCTATTATGCAAGACCAACAAACTAGGAAATAATATTAGCAACTAGATCACACTAAAGTTTTCAATTGATATTGCGAATAGAATAATCCATATTCAAAGTCACTATAATCCATGTCTTATCCCACTATAACGGGTAAACTATGGAGCACAACTGTATTTAAGAAGGCTCCACAAAACCTAAACTAACAACTATTTTTTCAACCAGTCTCTTCTTTTTCTCCTCTTCTTCATTTTAGTCTTCTATTTTTTCTTCTTTAGGTGGAATATTGTTTTGTATACAGTGGCTCCCTTAGCCCAGTGTGACCACCTAAAAGATGGCTCCCTTGGCCCATTCGAAACATCTAAAAGAAGGAAGTTAATGATCACATAGTTGTTTGTTAGGGTTTAGAGTAGAATGAATTGTATTTCACAATGTGACAATGGCCCAAATATATACAAGATGTGTTGTGAGTCCACCATTTACAAAACAAACAAGAATCCAACGCTATATATACATCTAAAATACTCCTTCAAAGTCGCGGTAGATCAACCACTAAGAGTTTGTCAGGCAAGTATTGATGACGCACTTGGTGAAAAAGTCGATGAGTTGCTTAGTAGACGGAACGAAGGGGAGCGAAATAGTATCAGGATAAAAGTTGCAGTAAATCTATGTGTGCTTTGTTCAGTCATGAAAGACTGGATTACTTGCAACTTGAATTGCACTTTGGTTGTCGTAATAAAGCGAGGTAGTAGTGAATACAACACCCAGGTCGGAGAGGAGACGGCGAAGCCAAATGACCTCTGCAGCGGTCTGGGACATCAAATGATACTCAGTCTCGGTACGAGTGAGACAATTGCATGTTTCTTGCTTTTCCATGAAATCGAACTCCCAAAAAAAACATAGAAGGACGTGGTAGAACGACAATCAGTGGGCTCATCGACCCAGTCAGCATCCTTATAAGCATGAAGCTTGAAAGTAGAATAGGCTGAAAAAAAGGTGGAAGCGAGTGATGATCTCACAAAGGTGGCGAAAGATATACAGAACGGTCCCATAATGAACAAAGCGCAACTCGCTGACAAACAATCTCATCACACAAAACAGCATGTACAATTACTGATATAGAGATGGTCTAGTCGACAAGACCATCGACAAACTGTCAATATATCATAAGATCAGAAAGTGGCTCAGCATACGTCAGATAAACCTTCAAGTGGGACTCTATTGGGGTATTAGTGGTGCATGAGTCAATAATCAAGGTTGATCAGATCAGAGGGATACTGCTAAAAGGAAAAGTACCTCAAGGAGAGAAGGCAACATCAAAACTCAAGAACTAATATAAACGGCCAAGGTACTTCATCTCAAACTTAGATGGTGATGCTGCTTCAGATGATCAATAGAAGCAGTATCACCGGTACCATAAAGTAAAACAGTTAGTCTGGAAGAAAATCAGTGTGTAAATACTAAATAAGGCAAAGTCGTGATAGCTCTTGATGAAGCCAACCCTAAGAACTATCTGACGAAAACGCACAAACCATGCCTGATTTGCCTGCTTAAGCTCATAAATAGCTCGACAAAGAAGACTGACTATCCAAGAAGGATGGAGAAGGCCAGGAGGAGGCTGCATGTAGACCTCCTCAACAAGATCAACGTGAAGAAAATCATTATTTAAATTCATCAAATAGAGGGACCATACTTGAACAATAACAGTCAAAGTTCAAACAAATGTCACCTTGGCCACAAAGGCAAAGGCCTCCTCATAGTCAATGTCATATTCATGTGCAAATCCTCATGCAACAAGACGAGCTTTGTAGAGCTCCATACAGCCATCAAAGTTGCTCATTAGTTTGTAGACTGAAATATGTTAGGAGTCTTCCCAGAAGGCAAGGGAAGGAGGTCCCATGAGTGAGTCTACTAGACAATATGAAGCCAATTTGCTATGGTTGCCAACCATTATGGAACCTGAATGGACACTTGATAGGATTAGGGCTCCCAATGCGAATGGATGGCTGAAAAAAAGTATTGAAACTAGAAAAATTAGTGGTGAGTAACAAGCTAACCATAGCGATCAGGGGGCATGGCAAGTCGAATGTTAGTATATCAACGTGAATGTCGTTTGGAATAAACAGACAGACCATCAGAAACAAGGGGCTGAGATACAGTATCTGCAGTAGCGTCAATATGCGTAGACAACGAGCAAAAGAATCATAGCAACAATAACGTTTGTGTTCAGAAGTATACCCCAGAAATAAACATCGAACCGCTTGAGGACAAAGTTCGGTGCACTACCAAGGCTCATGCACCCGAAGTGTAAATATGTACATAGGTAAGAGTGAAGTAGAGATGCTCATAGGGCATGACTTCAACTAACATGATAACATAAGTGCGATTGATGAGGTAGGTGGCAGCGAGAAAGACTCAGCCCAAAACCTATAACCGACAAACGCCAAAAAAAGTATTGCACAAACAATCTCATGTAGATGGTGATGTTTTCTGTCGAAAATATTGTTCTGTGCAGGCGTGGATGGACGTGACTGTTGAGGAAGGGTGCCATAGGAGAGAAAAAGATCACGAAATTCAGAAGAGAGATACTTACATGCATCATCTGAACAAAACACTTGGAGAAATAAAACTGAATATGAACAATTGCAGCAAAGTCACGATATACATGAAAAACATACCACAACGATGCATGAGGTTAACTCAGGTGCATCGCAAGAAGTCATCAGCAAAGTAAACATAGTAAGCAAATCCACCCATCGAAAGTGAAGGGGTAGTGTTGCAAATGTTAGTGTACTAAGTTAAAAAAAGCCAAAAACTTTGTTTTACTAGATGAAAAGGGGAGAGCCAAGTGTTTGCCAACCTACAACCCATACAAAGTGGCAAAGAGGAAAAGAAATCCTGACCAAGAATGCCATAATGAAACATCGACTAAAGGCGGGTCGAAGGCACATGACCTAACCTCCGATACCACAAGTCTGATAGAGAATAAGCGGTGGCACTACATATAAAACTGACTAAAATAGAAATAGAAGAGATCGGAATATAAGGATGCTTTAGTTGATAAATTCCCCCAACCCTACACCTAATCCAAATCCTCTGGCAAGTACGTAGATCTTACGTAACACAAGAGAAAGGTGAGAAAGAGAGTAAAATTATAAGTAGTAAGTTGTTGACTAACAAAAACTAGCTTCATAGACAGATTGTGAACTTGAAAAAACACTACATAAGGCCAATCTAACTTCTAGGGTCTGCGCGAGAGGTAATAAAACATTCTATGAATTTTGAGCGTCTAAGTCTCCGGACGTCTGCTTATGCACCTGCTTTCCGCCTTGCCGCCTTGTAACTCCATCACTGCCTTAGGTCCGTCTAGTACTTTTTAAGGCATTGAAAAAGAACATATCTATATAACATACTAAGGTCGTTTGTGTTATTTACAACTTTACCACAAAAAGGAACTTTGAGTTAATTACTTTTTTACCACAAAAATGAACAAAAACAAAAAGGAATCGGCCAAAACTATAGTTAAACCAGTGACCCTCAGCTGCCAAATAAATACAGTGGGGGTGGGGGTGGCGATGCCCGGTGGGTATGTTGCCGCCAAAGACGGCCCGCTACAGTGCCGACAGAATTGGGCATGCACTAGTTTAATATATGCTGGAGTTGAGAAGAAGAAGCAAGAGATAAAGAGGATGTAGAAAAAAGAAGGCTTACATGCACAGTGCAAATGTAGCGGAGCTTCTAGATGAAGAACAGTCAAAGCTTCCGGCATCGGATGGTTACAGACAAACTATCGGATGGTTGGTACCGTCCCACAGCCAGATGATAGCAGAGGGACTACCGAAGCCGAATGGTCGCGGCCACGGTCACAATCGGGCTAGTAGGGTTGTATGGTCGCAAACTCGCAATAGCAGTCGAGAGGAAGGGGATGCCCGCAGTCAAGACGGATGGTCGCATAATGGTTGTTGCCTGCTGGAGGCGGATGGTCGGAGTCGTAGCGTTCTTGAAGAAGAAAGGGGTGCTTGCTATCGCAGTCAAGGCCAAGAAAAGGGGGGACTTTTGATTGGAATTAATTTATGGAATAATTTTTTAATATATAGGTCAGTCCAGCTAGGCATACACCCAACCAGGTGTGGCGCAAAAAGCACACCTTAGGCACCCAGGACGTGCGCCCAGTCAATTACGTGTACGCCGCGTACCCCCAGGCAGTTGGATTGTCATAAATTGTGCGGCCTAGTGCATTTCGGGCCCGTCTAGCCTCGGCCCTCAGGTGAGTTTTTTTTTAACTCTGGTCTAGTACATTCCATTTTCTATCTAACATGTGTTAAGCCCGCAATACTTGTGACTCTAAAGACTTGTGCCAAATAATAACTATATATAATATCGATCTCGAGATATATCACTACATTGAGTTATACTTCATTGGTCATGGAGAATAATCACCATCCCATGCCCTAGAGAAATGTCCACCAAAGTTGCGAATGAAGAAAATTGGTTGGGTAGTTCTACAAAGGAAGACAAACAAAACAAGGAACAGCACTCATAACAACAAAATTGCCAAAAGTTTCCGTTTCAACTGAAAAATGAATTAAGTTACATTTCTGCTGAAAAAACTGAAAGGCTAAAATGAGGTAGTGAAAGATGTAAGGAAAAAAATAGAATCCCCCATAGCTTAGGTATCTGCTGGAAAACTAAAAGGCTAAAATGAGGTGGCAACTTACATTTTCTGAAAAAAAGATGTGAAGGTATATATATATATATATATATATATATATATATATATATATATATATATATATATATATATATATATAAGGAGTTAGGGCATTGCATCAAAACATTATAATTGTAAAAATACAGAAGGAATAAAGGAGGTTCTTTCAAGGGTCCTAACGGCGAGGAACTCACTCAGCATAAGCAAGAATTTTCGGCCGCTTGGACTGGAACTCACTATCCCTATCAGAGCTGGCTTTCTCCTTCCCAACCAAGCCCACCTCTTTCCGATTCGCTCCACCGTCTACCGAGAATGCCCCTTCCCAATCGCCATTCAAGGAATCCCTGCCCAAGTGTTGCGAGCTCCCGAAGGCCAGGTCCCATGGGAAGAGCCAGTCCCTCCTCCCGCCATCCGACGACGACCCAGCGGTGCGCCCCCACCTCCCCAAAGACAGCCCCAACTCCAACCCCTCGGGCGGCGCATGGTCCTCATCTGCAAGGCGCCAGGTATCAGTATCCTCCTCCGAGCTGCCATCGTCCTCCGCCACCGCCTTCAAGCGGCGCCGGTCTGCCATGCCGAGCAGCACGATACCCCCTCTCCAAGCAGAAGAGCTAACCCTAACCTAACCTCGGCGCATCTACTCCCCCACGGGTCGGATCGCAGAGAAGCCCTAGCAGAACATGTCGAGCATTGCCGTTACAAACCCTGGAATCAGGATCCCAAGGTTAGCGGCCAAGATGCAAAATTTCGATTTTCACAAGAAATGAAACGCCGTCGGGAGCGAATCCAGTGGCCAATCGGCCAGAAAAACGCGATCTTTGTCCGCTTTTCATCAATCAAATCAAAAAATATATCAGAAGAAAGAAAAGAAAAGTACAGAATTCTGACGGATCTCGCACGGATCCCCTCTCGTCCCCCTCTCCTGATATCGCACGGAGGCCGAATTACTCCATTTTTTCGCTTCGATTCGACCCTTTATCCCCGGGATCTCGGAAACTCGAGCGGCTTCGGGCGGGGGCGAGGAGAGAGAAAAAGGGGAAATGTTAGAAAGAGAGAGAACGAGAGGAGAGAGAGAAGGTTTGGGAGATCTTAGGAAAGAAGTAGCGCATGTATGTATGAACAGTTAAAAGGAGGACTTAACAAACCCACCCAATCGGAGCTTAACAACTGTAGTCAGTACCTGATGGAGAGGGGCCCACACGTAGACTTCTCCTCGGGCAGCGTGAGCATACACGAGCGGAACAGATGCTTTCGTATTGGCGACGTGGACGGTAGATCCGAAACCCGCATGTGCTTTTCATGCGGGCGGCCGGGAGTGATTCGATATGTGAAACGGAAATGCGAATCGATTATTCAGCGACCACAGGAATCGAGATCGCCGAGAATCTATGGGCCACGGAGAAACTGAACAAAAAAAATACAGGGTTTACCTGAGACAGCCCCTCCTTGCAAGTTGCAACACGAGTTTCTTGAGTGTTTTGAAAAACCGGATCGGACCGGGCGGTTCGACCGGTTTGGATCAGAATCGGAACATGTTTCGGTTACGTCTTTAAATAAACCGGTTTATTAAAAAATTTTAATAAAAAATAAATTACACACTATTTCTTGAGAAAAAAAGGATGATTAGGCTTTGAACACATAACCTATGGTTTAAAAACCTTTAAACATGTCTTATTAGTCAATGAATCATAATTTTCTTTAAAGTATTTATTAAGTATCTATTTTAAAATACCTAATTCTCAAGCGGTTCAAACGGTTGAACCAACGGTTTGAACCGGTTTGGACCGGACCGGATGCCTTTTCGGTTCGTCTTCTGGTCCGTTTTTGAAATCATTACTTTCTTCCAGAGGTAACCCCTTCCCAAGAGCTCCTTCATCCCCCCCCCCCTCCTCTTTTTCACCTCTTCTTCCTCCTCTTTTCCTTCTTCTTCTTCCTTCTCTTGAAAATAGTGACACTCGCCCATTCCATCTTCTATGCTTGGCCTACAAGCCATTGGTCATTAGATTGCATTCGGCTATAGAGGCCGAATGCACATAGGTGCACTCGGTCTGATATAGCCAAGTGTCGCTATTTCCAAAAGGAGAAAGAGGAGGAGGTGGAAGGAGGAGGAGGAGGAAGGAAACGGTGGTGGTGGGTTATTAGTAGTGGAGGTGGACCTGGATTACACTTAGCAAAAAGATTAGGGATCAAACAAAGATGTATTGGGTTTTTTCTTCAATTTTAATTCAGGGTTGTCTTTAGTAATTGTGGGTTCTAAATAAAATCTCCCCATGATTTAATCACATTAAGAATGGGGCTTTCTACTAAATAACATTATCAAAAGTTACTTAATTGATATTGATCAGATTATATTTTTAAAAGTGACCCTCTGACTTGTCGGTTGTATTCTTTTTAAAATTTCGTGAGGGCACCAAAAATCAGCATTCAGATTGTTAGATTCTGAAATCTCGGATGATCTTAATCAAGGGAGGCTAGCCCAACTGGTTATATCTAGAAGAAAAAAAAGGACTCCGTCTATCAAATAGTCTGCCTTATACACTTCGAAACCAAACAATCTAAATGTCAGGTTCAATAGAAACATAGTGGAGCCAACGCTTGATTTTTGTTCAATGAAACCTTTATAAAGGTTATTTAGTGACTAGATTTACAGAAAACAAGAATCCAGCCATCTAAATAACTTCTTTTTTTTTTAGATCGGCAGGTGTCAAGCCTTTCGAGCAATGGATCCACTTCAGGCTCGGACTAATTCCTCTGAGAATACGCACTAACCTACTTGAAAGTTTCCCTACGCACTCCTGGGTAACTCAAGGGGGAGAGGAGTTGAACCCACAACCTCCGTGCCGAAGCATCAATTGCTTTACCAACTCCTCTATCCCCTGGTGCGTCGAATAACATGTTTAAATGGAAACTAGACAATCGGTTATAACCTAACAATAAACTTGGTAATCTTAACATCAGGTTTAATGGAAACTCTATTACCGGCATGTAAATGTTTGCTTTTGTTTGGATGTTGCGTATATATAATGTGTCTTTCTTTGCATATGCATTATTGTAATGTGTAAGCAAAGAAACACATATACATAGTTGTACTTGTTTGTCTTTTTTCTATCATTTGTATATATTTGTACATATGTTTATAACTCCAATGGAAACCATATGTACAAATAAGTGGTGAGGTTTCTATTTGTTCATGGGGTGAGGTGAATTCTCAAAAGACCAGCTAGTAGCACATATTGGAACGTGTACAACCGGTTGCACTTCTAAAAAAAGAACAACCAAAGATAAAATTTTAATTATACCTGTGCAAATAGAAACACACCCCTCTTTGCACAATATCCAAACAATACTTAAGGCTTTTTGACATATTGGCTTCAATATTAAACTAAAAAATATAGTTCTACTTTTGTTTAGGATCTAGTGTATCGGTGGTTTAAATTTCAGGATTTTAGGATTTAGTGTTTAAGTCTCCAACTGATAGCTCAGTTGGTAAGACAAATGCAACCCATGGCCTTGGTAAGAGTTCGAATAAGTGGTATAGCATATTTCCTCATGCTTTATCGTGGCAGGCCTCCATCTCGTCTTAGTGACAAGATTTCCTTCTTGTGGGGTTATTTTTTAAAAAAATAGGATATTTCTCCCCCTATGGCAAGTTTCGATGTTTGGTCTATCTTGTGCTGACACACTAACAAGTGATGTACTGACCACTATGGCGGTCCCTTAAAATAAAAATGATTTAGTGTTTATGTTTTAGGGTTTAGTTTTTTTTACTAAATTTTAGGGTTATGGTAAGTTTAATATATAGACCACATATCTTATTTTGAACTAAATTTTGCTAGATCTCGGTTGAATTGATATTGGATCTAATTGTTGGTCCGAGCACGTGGTGGAAGCGTGTTTCGCCACCCAAAAGATGGCGTGTGAATTAGGATTCTGACTATCCAGCGAAAAGTCGGGATGCGAAAATTTTTGTGTCGGATCAAAACCAAATTTGCACCATAGCTATATAATAATTAATTACGAATTATCATGGTCTCAGAATAATTAATTTTAATGTCTAGCATTATCTATGGATTATTAGAAGTTTACCTCTTATGACTTATAGATTGCTAAAGTTGTAGATCTGATGAAGACGAATATTGAAGATGAAGTTGCGATCTCGCTACCGTCTTGATTCAATGCCTATCCCACGTACACGAGCTACGATTGTAGACTTATGAGAATCTTCTCCTTCTCCTAGATTCTCACGAAGAATGCTCAATAAAGACGAAATGATCCGTCATGTGGAAGCCCGAAGGGGAGGAAGACCTTTCTTCCTTCTCTTCTTTCTTTTCTCTTTTTCTTTCTTTTTTTTTCGGCTGAATCTCTCAAGAAGAGAGAGGAGGCATAGTTTTAGCATGGTCTAGGGCCATAGGAGGCAATTAGGGTTAGTTTACAGGCCGAAAGCCCCTTTAGGGATTCCCTGTTTTGGGGGGGTAGAGATCCATTGGATCTCTATCCTCTCAACCTCCTATGGATCTTATCTGTTAGTTAATTTCAGTTAGGGCTTATCCCTTGGCCAAAATTCACATAGGTAGAACCCATAGGGGCTGGCCAACTACACCCAAGTTGCACCCACATATTCTGGCACCCACTTAAGTCGAGAAAGGCTTGCACACTTGTTAGCCCGATTTGACTGCAGTCAAATCCTAACTTGCGTCATGGCTTCTCCTAATCCAACTAGGCAACCAAAAAAATAAAATAATTAATTATCTGTTAATATCCACCTTGGATAATTATGATAATACCCATGTACTCAGGGGTTATCTCCTTAGTCCAAGAGAAGAAGATTGAGTCGTACTCCATCCCGGGTCACTTATGGCACCTCCTATATTTTAGGAAAGTCATTAAAGTCCATTTAACTAGGCTCTAATGACTTCTTCTAGAATATTCGAGATCTAACTTAGCCCTTAGTTGACACTTACGACTTTTTTGAAAAAAGTCAACCTTGTCAACTTAGTCAAGACTTAGTGATCTTAGGAAACCCTATAGATCATACATGACTAACTTCCATACAACAATGTTCATATCTTCATTTCACGAGCCTGAGGCCCACCAGGTGGGTCCCATTGAGGAACCCTAGTCAAACTAGGTTTTCTTCGTACGAGGGCTCTATAAAAGAACCACTTAGGTAAATCTAAGCTTTAACTCTTGATCTATTTGCACCTAGGTATACCAGTCTCCATGGTGTTACCCACTATCAGTAAACCCTGAAGGTACTAAATCAGGTTTGCTAGCTGTTAGTGGTGGCTAGGAGTTGGAATCTTCGGGACCTTAATAACCTTAGCTCCCACTAGTGCCATCGCCTATGCCATACCAGTGAACATTATCTACAACCACCACTAAGACACCACTGCAATTCGAGGTTATTAGTAATTATACGAGTACCATTTACCCTACTATGCTGCACTTGAACCCTTCCAATCTGGTATCCATGAAACTAAGATCAGTACAGATTGTCCCTCTCAGATCAGTTCACCCACCTGAGTCCTGACTTCTTAAAGATTTGTGATCACCATCTTAGTGCGAGTACGACTGCCCAGCCTTAGTGATCAACTCTTCATGAGAGTCACTCAATGAGACACCTAGTTATTCTAAGGGGAATATATAATTCTACGGACTGCTTCTGTTCTCTAAAGCCTAATATAAACCATCCAATCTACCCAAGTTTAGGTTTGTGATAGACCACACTGTTTGGCAGATCAAAGTGGTGAACAATAAACTAAGAGTTAACAATACATCATAAGATTATGGTTCTAGTCAATTAGTAGTAAAGGTCCTATGGTCTTAAGTGATAGTTTTTAAGATTAGTTTTCTCTCTTGATTTGGTTCGATGCATTCCAGTTATATCAACACTACATGACTTGGTATCTCATACCGTTGGTCGAGATACACTATCTCTCTTTTGGAAAAGGTCGATGTGTTACAGTTTTACAAGCTAGGTGTCCAATTTAGCAATCGACTGCGAACCTACATGAGTGTGTACGGTGACTCACATCTTCTATATACGTATCTCATCCACATACCTCAGTCACCTCGACTATAGTAATGTGGACTGGTGAATTTATGCATCTCATGCACTATGATGTATGAGTATCAGTGATGTGATCATAATCAAGTGTTATCATTGCAGGAATTGACGTATAGGACATACTAATCCCAATACTAATGTCTCTATTCTTGCGTCTGAATGTGTGATATCTAGTCTTGGGTAGGGCTTAGAGTTGTGATGCCATAGGGTTTAGGTTTTTAGGATTTAGGACAAAGATTGATTTGGGGCTTAAATTTTGCTAGGACAAAATCTTTGATATGTTATTAATTTGTATTTTGGATAAATTTTATGTCACCTATAAGATTGAGATCAAAAGTGAGATGAGACCAAACTTCACTTAACTTCGCATATTTTGGATCAATGTTTCTTTATTTTCGACTAAAGTGCACTAGATCACATTTAAACTGAGTTTGGATCAATCGTCGCTAGTCTAATGCTAGAATATGTGTTATTTAGAGGTTTTTTATAGCTTAAGAATTTTATGCCTGATCGTTTAGGGTTTTAGGGTTTGGCACCAAATTCATATTTTGAGTTCGAACTTCAATAGGACAAAGATTGTGATATGTTTTCCTTATTTTGGACCTAATTTCATTATTCATCAGTAAGATTAAGAAAGAAAGTCAGATCGGAAACAAACTTCACTATTTTTTCGTATTTTAGATTCTTTTTACTATATTGCACTAGGTCATAGTTCAATTGAGATTGAATTAGATTTTACTTGTATAGCATTAGAATTTATGACATTTAGTGTTCTTTTAGGGCTTAGATTTAAAGGGGGTTTATCATAATTCAAAATTTGGTCACAACTTTTTCTAGGACAATATATTCTTATTTTGCAGCATTTTTTTCTAGTTTCGCAAGAGATCAAGACAAAAGAGATTTTTGGAAGAAAAAAAATAGTTTATTGTATTTTAAATATAGATTGCCCTAAATTCCATTGAGTTTGGATCAAGCGTCAATAGTCTCACGCTAAAATAAGTGATAGATAATAGTTTATTTAAGGTTTACGAGGGTTATGGTTTTATTTAGAATTAGGGCTTTATGGTTTAGATTTTTGGGTTTTAAGGTTTTAGAAGATGTTGAGGTGGAGGATTCCCATGCCCACAACTATGGAAGCCACATTCACCGGGTCATATGCTTGTTTGTTCTCCGGCCTCAGGAGTCGAGAAAACTTGATCTCGGGAACTTGTTGACTGACTTTTGAACATGGGTGAGGTAGGAAACAAGGCGGGTATCGTGTACTCCCTATTGATCTGACTAACAATCAGGTGCAAGTCACTCAAGATGATGAGTTATTGAATAACCAAGTCGGATGTCATGTCCATGCTCACTAGGATGTCTTCGTACTCTCTCGTTGTTGGTCACCGAGAATCTCAGTCGCATTGCCTTCTTGATTCGAAGATAATCAGGAGAGATAAGCACATTGGTAATTTCAGCACTATCGAGTTAGAGAATCCATCGATGTAGAGCACCAACTTGAGGTCACCCTTTGGGAAGGATCGGGTTGGGTATTCACTCCTTTAAGATTGTGGACATACTATGGCCGGGGTTACCTCGTAATGTTCTTCATCGTTGAGTAAGAGCTTAGAACTTTCGATGGGAATATTACTAAGGAAGTCGGTCAACGCTTGGTCCTTGATGGCTATGCGGGGGACGTATGGCGGACTGAACTCTTGGAGTTCAGTTAGTCACTTGTATATATGCCTAGCAATCATTGGACATAGGAGAACCTCCTTCAATGGGTTCTTGATGACGATCCTGTCGGATGGGCCACTAAGTATGGTCGAAGCTGGTGACCTGCATGGATGAAATCAAAAGTGGCCTTTCTCCAAATTTGTGTATCTTGTATCGACTGGCAGCATGGTCCTACTTAGGAAGTAAATAAGACTCTTAATTTAGTCGCATTCGCTGTGAGGATGGTGGTGATCATCGTGTCTGTTTCCGACAAGTAGACTCTGAGCTCCTCTCTTGATTTGGCAATAACTAGGATTGGACACCACCCCGAGATAGTGCTTGACCTCTTGGAAAGCATGCTCACACCTTTATTCCCAATCGAAGGGAGTGAACTTTTGGAGAAGTATTAATAAAGGTCTACATTTGTTGAATGACTTAGAGATGAAGCATGTGAGAGCAATGATTCTCCTTGTCAACCTCTGGAGGCCATCCTGGTCCTTGGGAAGGGTGATGAGTTATCCTTGAAATTATTTTAAGGTGACTCCGAAAATGCACTTGGCCAGATTAAACTTCATCTTATTTGCCTTCAAGTGTTGAATGTTTTGGTGAGATCAACTAGACTGTTGTCCTCCTTACTACACTTGATAAGGAGGTCGGCGGCTTAGAGCTCAACATTTCACCTGATTTTGTCCTTGAATATCCCCATGATGAGCTTTTGATAAGTCATCATGGTGTTCTTCATATCTAAGTCATGGCTTTGTAGAAAGAGGCCTCAATCATCGATGATGAATGTCATTTTCTCTTAGTCACCTAATGCAACATAATCTTGTTGTAGCCATAGTACTCGTTGATCATTTCCAACCCGACTAGTATCTTTAGCTGATTTGGTTATAGTTATACGGTTAAATACTGGTATCGTCTTCAAAGATTGCGCAATGGTTAACTAGATTCAGGATATACTTTTTAGATTGATTTAGTGAAATGAGTTTTATTTTGGATTATTAACTAAATAAACAATGATTAAAGAAAGCTAAATTAATGATTAGATAAAACTAAATATCAATTGGAGTTGATCTAGGGCGGTGAATCTTCCACTAGCCATGTAGATTATTTTGTGCTAATTAGGATTATCCGAATTTGATCTAATAGTTGATCACTCATGACCAAGGCCATGACAGATCTCAAGAAAGACCCTATGATGCTCAATGACATGGGTCAATTGTGGTTAGCACGATCCGTCCTTCTGAACACGGACCGTCTACCTTATACATGACCTATCTGAGGGATACATCATAGGTGCAAATTATATATGATCTTACTGTCATTCGCATGGCATGAACTGTCTTTGGTAGACATGATCCGTCCTCCTATTCACGAATCGTCTTTCCTTGACACTGTGCATCTCTCGTGCGACGATAAGCCATGAAAAACAATAGCATGTAATTCTAGATCTAATTGAATCTTATTAAAAATATCTCATATCATCAACATCTTCAATAAGAACAACCAACGAAATGAACGAATAGGAGATTGCATGTATAATTCGAGTCAATTGCATAAACACTAATTAAAGCACAAAATAAAACTATATAAACAAAACTGATGTTACTTTAACCGAGCATGATGACAATTGCAAGGAAGCTCTGTGACATAACCATGGATGTAAGCTCCGCTCTCCTCCTCTTCGCGATGGCTTTTCGGCTCTAAAAGATATGTTTGACGGCCCCAAAACACCTATTTAAAGGATTGGGGTTTGTCCTAGAGTTTTTCCAAAAGAAACCCCATCAAAATATGCAAGTAAACAGCTTCATGTTGTTATCTTGGCCAACTATGACTGATCGATCGGGCTTCAAGCCCGATCGATCGGTCATGCACTGTTCACTGGTTTCAGCCCAGCAGTATAAACTTGTTTTGGCCATAACTTTTGACTTGGTTATCGGAATTAGTTGTTTTTGGGATCGTTTCAAAGCTCTTAACGAACCCAATCTTTCTATGGCATGCTCTCATCCAACCAAAAATCCAAGGTTAGCAATAAAATAGTTTTTTTCTTTACTACTTTTCTAATTTGTTCTGTTTTAACTGTTTTTCGTGCAATAACTTGATTTCCTACAAAGTAGACACCCACGCATAAGGGCACTAATAATGATATGAAAGAGAGTGATAAAGCATAGGTTTATGGACATAAATATGGTGCATTTATATACCGATCACTCGTCCATAAAAAGGATTGTGGCGTCCACTAGCTGGTTGATCCATCGGATGGGGAAACTGTCCTTTGGGCATGCCTAGTTCAGATCCGAGAAGTTGATGCAGACCCGAACGTTGTCGTTCTTTTTGTAGATGGAAGTTATATTAGTGATCCAATTAGAGGATTGGGCTTCTCCGATGAGCCCGGTAATTAGGAGATTGTCAATCTCCCATTGACCCATGGCGCGACCTTGGCGTGTACTAGGTGGCAAGGCTTCTAACCTATCTAATGTTGAGGTGATGATAGGCAACCTTCGACTTGATGTCTGACATGCTGTTTAGGATCTAGACAAAGACATTTTGGTACCCTATGAGGAGCGTCTTCATGTCTTGAGCCTCGAGCTCGGACTTGTCATCCCAATGGTGATAACATTTGGATTGTGGGGGTCATTGAGGTTAACCTTAGTGACGCTCGGTCCAAAGCTTTGTACGTATCTTAAATATGTAGCAGGTGTATACTAAGTAGTGTCTTGGCTTGGTTAGAGTATCATGCTTATGATCTAAAGGTCATAAGTTCAAAACCTATATGAGCCAGTTTATTTTGTTTCTCTCCCTCTAAGGAATTCAATAGGCTTAGCCTAACCTACCCAGCCCGAAACTTGAACCGAGAAGGATCGAGGTCCCACCGAGCTACTATTCCTGGACATAGGCCCAGCCCGAGCATAGTGTCATGCCTGGGCTAGCTCCTCTCAAGCCTGATCTGGCCCAGTCTGACATTGTTCTGATCCAAATTGACCTAGCCCGCCCTAATTTACACCCATATTTGTGTCCATTATATTAGAACGATATTATGCATACAGGTTGTGCACGTAGGTGTTACATCTTCGCCATCACTGTCATACGATTGATGCGGTCTCAGATACAGTTGCATTCTTTATTATGTAAGGTCTTGTTTCTACTTTTCATAATACTATAAAATACATTTGAGTGAAAACTGCAAATGTATGCAGATGGATGATAATTCTGAAATCTAGAGTTATTATTACTTTGTGTCTAGATATCAAATGTATTGCACCGGGACATGACTCTTTTTTTTTAGCACTGGGACTAGACTTATTTACATTTGGTGAGTTTTTATAAGGGATTTTTTTTTCATAATAACATTTTAAAATTATTAAAATATCATTACAACTTTTGTAATTTCAAAAGTGGTGCTCTGACTGCCACGTACATGACTAGTCAGCGCCGAAAAGCACTTCGCCACATTAGTTGCATTTATTCTTTTTTGAATTCTCGAGAAACACTGTATCCCGATTGTTGGGTTCATTAACGACACTAATAGGTTTTAAGACAGTCAACAAACTCATGTTGTAAGCAGTCAAGACAAAACACTGTAACCAGATTGCCGCTTTCCTAAACACTGCATCCCAGTTATAGGGTTTATATAAAATCCTAATTATAGGGTTTATACACGGAGGCTGTTCTTTTTTTTTTTTTACGAAAACCCTGTAACCGGAATACATGATTTATTTGACAATGAATCCGAGCTTCAGTTTGCACTAAACCTGGCAACATAGATGCCTTATTTTTTACGTAAACCCTATAACCGAAATACATAGTTCATTTGATACTGAACTGGAACGATTAGTGGTTAATGAACACTGCATCTATAATAGTGTTCCTCGATAATTTAAAAAAAAATACAACTGACATGGCGATGCTCTTTTTGGCGCTGACTAGCCACATGACAGTCAGAGCACCACTTTTAAAATTACAAAAATTATGATGATATTTTAAAAATTTTATAATTTTAAAATATTATTATGAAAAAATCCCCTTTTTATAATTAAGTCAAAATTACTTTACTTATTATTGGGAAATACACACATGACCTAAATTTATGCAGTAAGTGATGAGTGTTTCATAAAATCTGTGAGTATAATTAATCACCAAGCTACAAATTGTTGATAATGTTTCAAACCATATTGTTGACTTCTCCTCTTTGGTTTGTGTTTATATTTGGGAGTTGTTAAGTCGTAAGATAACGTATACTTGATTTGTTTCGTCTCAAAAAAGTACAAAAACAAAAGAAAAGTTTGACTTCGCTTTCATATATTTGTTTAGATATTAAAGTAAAGTTACTGCCAGCCACCATCACCACCACCAGTGTCACTGCCATCATCACCCTGAACACCAGACATGTCTCCACTGTCGGTCACCACCCCTACCATCGCAACCATCATTACCACCACCAACATGGCTGGTATCGCTGTCACCACTGCCACCACCGACTGCCACTTCACCCACAGTTTTAAAATGATAATGGCATCCGGTGCCAACAGTAATCTCTACGCAACAATGATCTTATTACAAGAATTTACCTATAATCTCCGACACTATTCAATGCATTTAAAGTCTCGTGAGTAACTTTCTGGATAAGAGCGACGACTCTGCTCTCCCTTTTCCCCCTTCTGACCCAGGGTTAGTGGATCCGATCTTGGCCTCCTCGGACGCCGACGACGGCTATGGGGAGGCCAGGACCACGTGGTGGGGCATCTGCGGGATGTGATCTGGCTCTCTCTCCTTTCCCTTGTAGATAAGGGCTACTCCGAGTGGCCGGCTTTTTGTTCTCGTCTCGCGGCGTTGCGTGGCGACCTTCTCTCGGGCGGCGGCCTCCTCCACTCGGCGTCGGGAGCACGGATCTATCGCCGGAGAATAGATCTGGCCACAGCCCCCTTGTTGGAGTTGGTGGATTTCCATATCTCGTCGATGCGTGGGTCCCATTTGCTGTAGTGGTGGTGGCGTTCGCCAATGGAAGGGTGGAGCTGCTGCAACTCCCTTATTTTGGCCAGGCTGCCGGAGTTGATGGTGGTGGATCACGTGGTATTTTGATTTTTTTTAGGTTAGTTTTATTTTGTTTTCCTGATCTAGTTCTCTCTTGTTCGAGAGCTGTGATGTCTCTGTCGGTGGGCGGAGTTTTATGTTTAGTCGGTTGAGTGCGCTGGTGTTGGCGACTTCCCTCGCCTGGTGTTGGCGGTCTTGTTCCCGTCAGCGGTGGCGGTGGTATCCGCCGGGTGGTGGATTTGTAATTGCGCCGGCTGTGGTGCCTCTTGGAAATTAGGTTGTGATCTCCCCTTTGATGAATACCAAAAAAAAAAAAGTCTCGTGAGTTTTTTTTCTTTGCCAATGAAAACAAAAATAATGAGAAACATGATTATGCTCTAAACTAGATGATATAGGTTGTACCGGGTTTCGAGTGGCCCATTTACAGCTCCTAGGTATGACCTGTTAACATAATAAGAGGGGAAATTCTACTTAGGCGGAAAGTAGCTCGAATCATCCCCGATCTCTTTGAAATCACAAGGAAAGAAAGAAGAAAAAAAAAAGAGATAGCAACAAGATTTTACATGGAAAAACTTTCAGAAATGTGAACGAAAACCCCACAGACCAAATCCGAGCGGTTTTTCTTTTACTATATAGGAAGCAGAATATATCTTTTTAGCTCACGCATTCAGAGTTAGAAAAGAAATATCTCAATTCTACTAATAAAATTAACTATGTTTCACTTGCTTGAATTTTCAACCCCTATAGTCCATGGCAGTTGTCCTGTACTTATAGTCTTCCCGATCCACTTTGATCAAATGTTCTCTCCATTGGGTTGTGGCGCCAAAAACAGTTACGATTGTGGGCACCCTAGAGGGATATTGTAAGAAACTCATGGTTACACTATCTGTCTATGAAGGTTATATGAGATTCATAATTAGCATCGGGTTCTTCGAGGTGATTGATTGCACGCCGGATTGCATGCTGCCCAAGAAGTCGATTCTTTTTTTTTTGGTTCATAAATGGGGGAGGTCACAATCGGACCTCTAGGAGGCGCCACATGCTGGCGCAAGCAAGGGGGAGGAGACTGCCACCACCGGCGCACTACAAGGCCGCCAACCGGCAGGAGAAAACACTGGCGCACAACTTGACACCCAAAATTCAACCTAAAAAAAAACCTAAACGGATGGACACCATCTCTGATCACCGGCGGAGAGCACGCCACATTCGGCGAAACAGATGGCCAACCACCACCACAAGCCACACAAAAAAAACCAAACAAGCGACCACCGCCACCATCACCCGCCGCCGACCAAGATGGAGTCGCAGCAACACCACTTGCCTCCATCAAACCCCACTGCCACTCCAGCGTCGGGACCTGTGACGTCGGCCAGTGGAGGAGATGCTAGAAAATTGTGGCCAACAACACGAGGGGCTGGGGGTAGACCTACCGCTCCAGCTGCTTCTGGCGACAGATCCACACCCCCGCACCCGAAAGGAGGCCGTCAACCGAGCCGAGGGACACCGGCCACTTCGACGCCGGCGTGACGTGTAGAAAAACCGGCCGCAAGAATAACCCCTATATTCAAGGGAGGAAGGAGGGGACTAGATCCCTCCCCGAGAGCAGGAGATCGAGTTCCTGGTCCCCTCGGAGTCGCTGCCGGCATCCAAGGATTCCAAGAAAAGGTTGGCAAAGCCCTAACCCTATGGGAGAAAAGGGGACAACCAACAAGCATTGCTGATAGAGGAGGTAGGTTAGATCATTCACAATTGAAGAGGTTGAAGAAGTAGATTCATGTGTTCTGATCCTATCGTTAACTATTCCTCAATACCTCAGAATTCTAGAACTGGTTGAGAGACAAGATTATTCTGCTTGGCCTGAATTCCCTGGGAGGCAAGTGAGTAACGATGTGATGTTCTTCTGCAATTGCTCGGGATTTCTGGGTTTCTGAGCTTGTATCCTATGTGCCATTGGTCAAGTGTTAGGATGGGTGCAAATAAAATGTTGATTGAACCAAAAACATATTTTTACTGCTTTTATGAGGCGCTTCCCTCATCCAGTTTTTCAGGCTGTTATATGGCTATCAGTTATTTTCGAGATATTATCCCCGCTCAGGAGTATGGGAGTAGCAAGTCTCTGACCAAGAATTCCCCGCATTGCTCTTAGATGCTCATGCACTTTAATATTTGAAACGAGCAAGTCCCCGACCAAGGATACACGAACTTATGGGGCCCTCTAGGATTCGTGGTGTGTGAATCATGTACCAAGGACTCCAGGATTTACAAGACTACTTGTACTCTTGGCTAGTTGTTCATAGCTCCTAAGAAGTTGGAGCCCTAGGCCAGGGATTCATGGATTTACACGCCTGCCCAAGTTTCCAATGGACGCTATCATCGTGCATTTCGAGTTAATTGTGAGTATCTCTGCAAATTCTTTTTTTTTTTTGGTAGATCAAAGGGGGAGGTCACAATCGGACCTCCGGGAGGCGCCACAGGCCGACGCAACCATAAGAAATCGCCACTCCAGTGGGGATGGGAACACTACAACCCATTAGAGATGGAAACACCACACGTAGGCGAGAGATTCCAAAGAAAGGGAGGAGAGAAGATGCCACAATTGGCGACGAACAAACACCACTCACTGGCGGGACACCCACAAACATCACCGCACCACGACGGGCGTACACAGATAAAAGTCCCAACCAAGGGATCAAAACAAACCAACCACTCAAAAAATTATCAAAATCTGGACTACCGCTAGCTCCAACAGCACGACCAACTCGAGGAGGAATCACAGTAGGTACCCCGAGCCGTTATCAAACCCGTCTCCACCGCCACGAACCACTGGAAGCCACTCGACGGAGGTGATTTGGACAACCACCGGCGGAATCTCGATGTCGAGGCCAGATCTTCACTTTGCCCAAGCCTACACCCCCGTCGCCGAGCGAAGCCGTCGTAGCCCTTGTGATCCCATTTAGACAAACACAAAACCGCTAGCTGGAGAGATACCCTTATGCACAAAGGGGAAAAGGAAGGGGCCAGATCCCGACCCCACTGCAGCCCTCTCTGAATTTTCGGCCTCCTCGGAGCCACCAACGGCATCCAAGGAGGCCAAGAGATGGGGGAGTGAAACCCTAACCCTAAAGGGAAAAGGAAAAAAAGATTTGGCGCACAAAGCGTGGAGTACTCAGTACTAAGGAGATGCAGAGCTTGCTAAAGGCTTAGTATCTATGCAAATTCACTTGAACATAGTTCAACTCTCTTTGAGGGCATAACATCACTATCTTCAAGAATATCTTCAATGGTTTTTGTATGTTCGCGTTTCATAAATTGACCTTGTTGCTTCAAGATTTCCAGGAGCATGGAAAGATGATTGTGTTGCTTAAGTGATACCTTTGGATGCTGCCAAGTGTCTTGTTGGAAATATGCACGTGGACTACTTAAAGCCCATGTTCTGTGGAAGGCAGGCCTACTCTAAAGGCAACACACATTTTCCCCAAGGGCAAACTTGTTCTATAAAAAACACCAAATTTTCTTTTTCTTCCTCTGTTGTGACTGTACAAACAGCCGCCTAGCGGCCCCATCGAAACCATCGTCACCGTCTCCTTCCTCCTCATTCCCTTCTTCTTCTCCACCCCCTTCCTTCTTCCCCCTCCTCCCTGAAATAGTGACACTTGGTCATTTTAGACTGCGTGTTTTTTTTTTTAAATGCATTTGGCCATGAAGGCTGGATCTATTTACCGAACGTTCGTCATTGGGATGCACTTAACCTCCAATGACCAAATGTAATTTATACGCATTCGATCTCCATAGCCGAATGCACAAAAGATGCACTCAACTTGGAATGGTCGAGTGTCGCAATCTCTAGGAGGATAAGGGAAAGAGGAGGAGGAAGAAGGAGAAGATAAAGGAAGAGGAAGAAAAGAAGAAAGAGGAGAAGGGAGGAGGAAGGAAGTAGGATGATGATGAGGCGGTCGTGGATTGAATGGGCTTAGTGGCTACAGGGACGAGAGGCAACCTGCATAGAACCGGCAATGGTGACGGTGGGCAGAGGTTGCCCTTAGCAAAAGGACTTGGGACGCACCACATACATATTGGGCCTATTTAAAGAGTAGTGATCCTATAAGGTGTCCCGTAAAACCGTAAGGTGATGGGACTGATGCATCGACCATCAGTCCGACTAGAGTGACATTCACCTATCAGGTTGCTTGCCATCGGACGGCTCTGATGCATAGACCCGCCAAATCAAAGTAAGGGATCCCCTAGTGCACACAGCACAGGGCATGTAGCCCTAAGATACGGGTATCCCTTATCGGATCGTCTCCTCTTTTTCAACCTCTAAGTTGGAGCAGTGTTTTCAAAACCGGACCGGACCTGACGGTTCGACTTGTTTAGACCGGAACCGGAATATATTTTGGTTTAGTCTTTTAATAAGCCGGTTTGTTTATTAACCCAGTAATCAAACTTTTT
Source organism: Chamaelirium japonicum (assembly GCA_947650365.1). Lineage (NCBI taxonomy): Eukaryota > Viridiplantae > Streptophyta > Magnoliopsida > Liliales > Melanthiaceae > Chamaelirium > Chamaelirium japonicum. Next base: position 113,273,521 of record OX393549.1, read on the forward strand.
ATTGAAAAATTTAGTAAATATCTATTAAAAAAACCAATTTCATGTGGTTCAAACGGTTGAACCATGGGTTTGAACTGATTTGGATCAAACCGGATGTCCTTACGGTTCGTCTTCCGGTCAGTTTTTGAAAACATTGAGTTGGAGATGCCTGCCTTAGTTAAACGTAAGCTGTAAGTAGAATTTTCATAAATGTGAGTTGGAGATGCCCAAATTAAATTTTCAAGCTTGGCCCAAACCCGGCCCAAAATCTTTTTATGAAGCCCAAGCCCATATCCGGCCCAAAAAGCTTGCATTTCCAGCACGATATATACCTAAATCTTTTTTTTCTTTTCTTGATCATACAATAAAAATAATAAATAACATTAATTATGATATTCATTAAAAGGATATATGTGAAATAATGCTCCTAATGTCCGAGGCATTGATTTTGTAAAGTGGCCATGGGCACTTTTAAAATTGCATATTAATTGCATATAAAAAATAAAAAAATACAAATTTCAGGCTTGGGTTAGTGGTTGTCTATACCTGGTTCATAACACAATCGGACTTGAATGTTCGAGCCCAATTCGGCCCAAAACCCAACCCAACCCAACCTAACTCTGCCCAAACTAGGCCCAAATCGGTCTCAGCCCGATGGGCATTGTGCTGGCCCAAACCCATTAAAACCTCTATCAACCACTTCCAAGCAAAGTTTTAAATGTCGTTTTCGGTGTCTATATCGATCGGCCAAAAAAAGCAAATTTTTGTTTTTCGATAGTTTTTCGATGAAAAAATTATAAAATGGAAAGACAAATTTTGATAAAAATATTTCATTTTTGGGTCAAATTTTGATGTTTTTTAATTAAAATTTATTTTTTTCGAATCGGATTTCAATTTTGTTTATTTGCTATGAAAAAAATGAAATATTTCAGCAAATACTTTAGGATAAAGATGACAGTAAAATATTACCTATTATAAAAAAAAAAAATCAAAATTAAGAAAAAATAAAATTTTATTACTGATAAAGATGAACTTTGTTTTGTTAAAAAAGATAAAATTTTTCAGTGAAATTGTCTAGAAAAAAGACAAAATGTCGGATTTCAGTAAAATGTCGATCATTTCGGCTGACATTTCGTTATGTCGGAAGGAAATTTGGTACTATTAAAAATTCGATCAATTTCTATATCGTACCCTTTAAAAAAAGATATATTTTGGTGATTTCATAAAAAATTTATCGAAATTTGATTGCATGGTTCCAAGACAAGACGGAGAGAGAAATACAATACTAAAAAGTTGAGCCCTTGGGAGTCCGGTGATTGGAAATCAGTAGAATCAAGAAGACCCATCACTTGCTAGAAAACACTTCTTTACACCCATAATCTGATTTTCGGCGGGAATCAGCTTCTCGGGTTGTAGCCAAAAGCTCCTTTCCCCATAATCGGATTTTCGGAAGAATCTAAAGCGACTATGAACCTGCAGAATCAAATCCAACCAGGGCCAAAACAACTGACAAAGAGGAATTCATAATGCCGACCTCCAATATTTGGAACAAGAAATTCAAACGGCAATTGTTCCGTCTGAAAATAGGGAGAAAGTACTCTAAAGAAATTCTTGCGGAGAAACTATTCTAGGAGAAAAATAGAGAGAAATATTCTAGAAAGAATATTGTAGAAAAAATATTCTAGAGAGAATGTTCTAGAGAGAGAACGGTTTTACACATAGAAAATATTATAAAGAACAGAGAGAATTTTGAAGAGGAAAATTATTCTAAATAGAATATTCTAGCAAGTGAATATATTCTCCAGAGAAAATTTTCTAGAGAGAGTACTGTACAGAGAATTGGGTGTGGAGGGAGAAAATATTATTAGAGAGAATGTTGTAGAGAGTGAACTTTGAAAGTGCCTAACTATGAACTAACCCCTCCCTTGAGAACATTAAAGCCCATGGACACTGATGTTCCTGGGAGGTAATGGATGCCTGATTCATGTAACTCTAAGTTCATCAACAAGCATGATCTAATAATCTGCATTGATTCTGAATCAGCACACAATCTCAAGTGAGAATAGAGTTCCCCTGAATCAGCAGTTGTTTACTTCTCCGAAAAAATGGTTTATGCTCTCAAATAACACAAAGCCCCCTTATGAGAAGGCTATAAAAGCCATTGATATACCTGCAAAGAGGTAATAGAGTGCAAATTTTGAGTTAGGGAACAATTTTGCAGCCATTTGATTTGCATTAGGCGGTCATAATTTGCGGAAAAAAAGGATGCATAGTAAGTTTTTTTGTGTGGTTAAAGTAACTAAACAATTTCGAAGAAATTATGCTTGTGGTAGCAACATGCTTATACACAATCCCGCAATCTTGTACCTTAATGAAGATACACTATTGGTTGTTTGAAAGGAGAATAAGATGCATGAGTTCACCAACTCATTTATGATATATAACATGAAATATGATTAAGAAAATATAATTTGAAAGGCTTATATGTTTTGTTTCATACAACTACATCGGGTTGTCAACGCAAATAAATGCTGAAAACTTGAAATTATTGTGCTAGCTTGATTAGTCATTTTGTGATTTGGTTTGTCTTCTTTTGTAATCTTTTTTGTGGTCAAAATCTTTTTTTTCTTTTCTTTTCTTTTCTAGAGAGCTCTATAGAAAGAATCTTCAGAAGTTTCTAGATAAAAAATCTCTAGAAAAATCCACATGAATGTATCCCAAGTAGTCTAGAAAGATATGCCAAGGCTTATATATACCTATGGGGATCTCTTCATGTTGTTCAAGTCAAGTAAGAGTCTCCTATCTCCTGTATTGTGAAGTCATCTAGAGTGAATAACATTGTGTTGTTTTCTTGCTTCTCCATCTTGTTTCTTCTTCTTTCTATTGAGTTGCCTATCCCTTCATTACGATCTTGGGCAGGTAGTTCATGGATCTAGCTACATTTTAGAGTGGTGCTACACTACATGGTATCAGAGCTTTGTTTGAAGGCTTGGCAGAAGCTCCTTTTGGAGGAGACCTGGTCACCTAGAAGGCAAGATCCAGAAGAAGAGCATCTCTTAGAAGGGGGTTCGTGTTGCCAAGGTTGGACATCATGGTCTCCAATGTTGGCAGCTTGAACCATTTTGGCGTGAAGCTCAACAAGTCCAATTCTCTATATTGGAAGTTGTGGATGAAGGCCTATCTCCCCGGGCAAGAGCTATGGTAGATCGTTGTCAGAGCCAACACGGTGGTACTGGACGACCTACCGGAGAATGCGATGGTAGAAAGAAGAACACGGCAAGGCTCCAAATGATAGAAAATAAGCTTGCTACCACAACCCAATGTAACATAACTATTGCTCAATATTTATTGAAAGTAAAGATTTGTACTTTGAAATATCCGAGTTAAATCTGTATGAGCCGGTTAGTGAGACTTGATTACGACAGTATTTAATTTGGGGATTAAGAAAGGAGTACTTGCCATTTTTGACATCTATACAAGGATGGACAACTCAACCCACAATTGTTGAGTTGGAAAATTTGCTCACTAATCAAGAGATTCTAGCAACCCAAATGGTCAAATTTTCAATTTCCAGAAAATATGAGGCATTATTTTCTAGAAATAAAAAAAGGCATGTAATCAAAATTGAAAAAGAAAAATTATAAGCAGCAAAATAATACTCAAAAAGAAAATGAGCCCCAATGCCATAAAAAGGTTCGGTGTTAAAATTGTAGAAAACTTGGACATCTAAAGAAATTTTGTAGATCCAAGAATGTGGAAAGAAATGCAAAAGCATCAAAGTATGAAAATGAAGAAAGTGTTCGAGATTGGGACACTTGCCTTGCTACAATGGCAATCAAACGGCAAGACAATGAAGAATCGACACTTACTTCCATTGAAGCGACATCTAAAGAGGATGCACTGACAACGATTGACTACAAAAGTGATTGGATTATCGTGTCCGGCTGCTCTCATCAGTCATCACTTGACTGAAGAGAGAACATTGTTCTCAAGATTCCGTACGTACGACGGCAATGACGTGATGGTGGCAACAAACAACCAAATACATTTAGTCTAGAATGAAGGAAGCGTCAAGGTGAAGACCGAAATATTGGATGAACGTGCCATAACCTTTGGAAGTGTCTACCATGTTCCAGGTATGACCAAAAAGCTTATCCCTATTTCACAAATTTTCGATTCCGGTGGATATATCCTATTTGAGCCAAATGATGTTACAATCTGGAGAATGTCAAAAGCCTTGATGCCAATGTTGTCTTGAAAGGAATGAGGGTTACATCCCTATATGTTTAATTGGCTAATGATGCATATGTGGAGAGGACTAGCCGACATGATAATGCACTAGGAAGCACCGATACGGATACGGGGATACGGATACAGGGATACGGATACAGGGATACGTGGATTTTTAAAAAACTAGGATACGCAGTACGGTGGGGATACGTTTGTAATTATATATATATATATATATATATATATATATATATATAATATTAATAATTAAATATAATAATTTTTGTGCTAGAATATGAATAGTAAATAGTTTGAAAACAATTGTACCTTCAATTCGTCTAGCAGAAGAACAACAATGTGGATTTCAGCCAGATTGTTAGGGTTTCGACCGAAATCGTCCATGTTTCGGCGACTGAAACCCTAACAATCCGAGCGAATCTCACTCAAGGCTTTGGATTTTTAAAAATACCCTTCGATCATGCCTACAATCATGTGATTTGAAAAAAAACCCAGAAAAAGTAACTGTGCTTTCAATCCGTCCAGCAGAAGACCGACAAGGTGGGTTTCAGCCTAATTGTTAGGGTTTCGGTGGCCGAAACCCTAACAATCCGAGCGAAACTCACTCAAGGCTTTGGATTTAAAAAAAAAAACTTCGATCATGCCTTCAATAATGTGATTTGAAAAAAAAAACCCAGAAAAACAACTTTGCCCTTCAATCCGTCCAGCAGAAAACCGGAAAGGTGGGTTTCGACCGAAATTGGCAAGGTTCGGCGGCCGAAACCCTAACAATCCGAGCGAAACTTAGTCCGTCCAGCACAAAAGAAGAAGAAAAGGAGAAGAAAAAAAAACCCGAGCACTGGTCGTCGTCGCCTGGTTGGTGTGGTCGCCTCGTCGTTGCCTGGTCGGTGTGGTCGCTGCCTCGTCGTCGTCACCTGGTTAGTGTGGTCGCCGCCTCGTCGTCGCCTGGTTGCTCCCCCTCTCTCGCTCTCCAACAAGGTTGGCCACAAGATCTCAGTCTGAGCGATCTGAGGTTAAGTTATAACCTAAAAAAAACCACAGCCATCTATTACACCAGTTGACGTGGCATCCAATTAGTGCGATTCACCAGATGGGTTTGACCCATTATCACTTACACCCCCTCATGTTTAAAACTCTACAAATCCCCCCCTTCATTCTGAAAAATACACCATTTGCACCCCCTCCTGGTTCTGTTTTGGGTTTTCAAACTATAAGGGGTGTAAGTGATCATCAGTCATAATACAGGGGGTCTATGTGTAATTTACCCTATATAATATATATGTATAATATTATATATTTAGACCCAATACATATCCCCAACGTATCGGGCCGTATCCCCGACGTATCGAGCCGTATCCCCGGCGTATCGGGCCGTATCCCCGACGTATCGAGCCGTATCCCCGGCGTATCGGGCCGTATCCCCGACGTATCGGGCCCGTATCCCCGCCGTATCGGATTTTTTTTTTGTTTTTTTTAATTCTGATACTTGGTAGCCATATCGGATACGTATCCCGCCGTATCGGGTCGTATCGAAGTATCGGGAAGTATCCGATACGGGTACGGCACCTGTTTTGAAGTATCGGTGTATCCCAGATAATGCATCTCTTTGGCATGCTCAGCTACCCCCATGTTGGCTATGAAAAACTCAATCTAACCTCTAAGCATAAGTTGGCGAAATGGGATCCCAAATTTGGGAGAATTCCGAAAGGATATCATATGAGAAGGGTGTCAATATGGTAAGACACATTGCCTGCCATTTGGACTATCTTCCATAAAAAGTAAAGACCCTTGAAGTTAATACACTCGGATGTGTTGAGCCCATGTAGAACCGCGACCTACAGAGGTTATCACTACATGCTTGTTGTTGTTGATGATTACTACCGATTCTCATGGGTGTTCTTTATGAAAGAAAAGCCCGCGATTCTCTTCCATTTTAAAGAATTCAAGAAAAGGTTGAAGGTGAGCTTGGGAAAAAAAAAATGACAGAACAAATAATGGAGGAGAATATATATCAAACGAGTTTTTTTTTTGCTATGAACATGGTAGTGTTGCCGAGCTTAAGGCAAGACATTTGGCAGAAGTATGCATGAGTTGGATTCATGCCAAAAGTTTGCCTAAGGAATTAAAGGTGGAGGCTAAGAGTTGTGTGTGTCATGTGATAAATCGACTTCCTCTTTGATCTACTAAAATGAAATCACCATATGAGCTTGCATACAAGGAGAAGCCATCAACGGCTAACTTTAGAGTTTTTGCCTTTTTGGCTTACATGTTATGTTCACGTTCCTGATGAATAAAGAACAAAACTAGAAGCAAAGGCTAAGTAATGTGTTTTCGTCGGATATAACACGCAATAGAAAGGGTGGTGATATAGGACCAAGGGACTCATACAGTAGGCACATCTCGTGATATTATCTTTGATGAAATTTCTTCTTATTAACTGCAGCCTTTACTAACCCCATATGCAGCTCCTATAAATGATGGCATCGTGGAGCAAAGACATGGAATCACTTCCACCATCTTCTCCATATGGAGTGCCGATTTCATTATCAAAGGAGCTCAAGGGGGAGCATCAAAAGAAATGGTCAAAATCAATGAAGAATCAATTGAAGAAGAATCAACATCACAAAGGCCGAGCAGAATTCGGAAGAAGCGAGAAAAATTCAAGAACTTCTATATGGAGAAAGATCATTGCAACCCTGTAGAATGTTTCCTTGCAGGTCTAGTAGATGACTGTGAGCCATCGATTTATGAAAAATAAAAAAGAGTTCAAGAATGGGAAGTAATGGAGGAGATAAAAGCTATTATAAAGAATGAGACGTGGGATTTAGTATCAAAACCAAATAGAGTTCGTCCCATTTTATGTAAGTGGGTCTACAAGGTAAAGCGCAAGGTAGATGGCTCAATGGAAAGATGTAAGGCAAGGCACGTGGCCCGTGGATTCTCACAAAGATATGGACTAGACTATGAAGAAACATGCAGTGCAGTTGCCAAGATGACATCAATCCAAGTCATATTATCATAAGCGGCAAGCAAAGGGAAGAAACTTTGGTAACTAGATGTGAAAAATGCCTTTCTATATGGCTAGATTGATCGTGATATTTAAATGGAACAACCACCAGGTTTTGAGTCCAAAAAGTATCCCAATCATATATGTTAACTCAAGAAGGCGCTTTATGGACTTAAGCAAGGATCATGGGCATGGTATGTGTAGACATAAAAATTTTCCAAGTCTGGAAGACTCCAAATTTTCCTAAGTCTGAATGAGTCCGAATTTGACTAAGTTAGAAAGACTTAAGATTTTTATTAAGTCTAGAAGACTTCTGAATTGTGGCCAAGTCTAAGAGACTCAGAATTTGACCAAGTGTGGAAGGCTCTGAATTTCGCCAAGTCCGGAAGACTCCAAATTTGGCTAAGTATTGAAGATTTTGAATTTGACAAAGTCTGGAAGATCCGAAAAATTGACCAAGTCGATGAGATTCAGCAAGGCAACTAGGGCCCCTCATCCCTAGTGCTGACTGGGGCCCCTCGTCCCTACAAGACTTAGAATTTTGACCAAGTCTGGAAAGTCCCAAATTTGGCTAAGTCTAGGAAACTCCAAAATTGGCTAAGTATGAAGACTCATGAATTTTCTAAGTCTGAAAGGCTTCAAGACTCCAAATTTATTAAGTCTGGGAGAATTCAAATTTTGGCTAACAAAGGAGACTCACTTTAGACATTGGAATTTCCTAAGTCTGGAAGACTTGCATGTATCGGATGATACAGTCAGTAGCGTTGCAAACGAGCCGAGCCGAGCCAAGCCGAGCTTTGATATGTTTGAGCTTGGTTCGGTTAGGAGCTTAGTTGTTCAAGCTTGGGCTTGGCTTGATTAGTAATCGAGTCGAGTCGAGCTTTGGTCTGTTTGAGCTTGGCTCGTTTAATAAATGAGCCTACTTGAACGAGATCTTACCGAGCTTGTTCATGAACTCTATCATGAGCCAAATAGTGGAGTATATATATTTGGTCTATTCATGCCTTTTATGAACTTATTCACAAGCCTATTCATGAGCTTGCTCACAATCCCTATACGAACATGTTCACGAGCCCAACCGAGCCAAGCTTTAGTACGTTCGAGCTTGGCTTGTTTATTAAATGAGCCTAAACTCTAGGCTTGGCTCAAATTGTAATCAAACAAGCTCGAACGAGCCTTTATTGAGCTTGTTCGCGAACTACTCATGAACAACTTGGTTCATTTGCATCCCTAAGGCCCCTAACAGTCAATACAATTTCTTATTGAGCTCCCTGCTTCCTCTAGGGTTGTTGCAACTGAGGTCTCACCGGGCCACCCTTCGTTGAATCTGGTGAAGTATTGGCAAGTAAGGTTTGCATCCATAACAACTCGGAACCTGTGTGAGCCATTGCTCGATACTCCACCATGTGCTTAACCGGGCCACAACAAATTGCTTCTTTCGCTTTGCCAAGTGATAAGATTACCACCTACAAGTGTGCAATAGCCGAAAGTGAATCACCTATCCTCTTTGTTCCTGGCCCAATCCGCATAGGAGAAGGTACCATTAGAGACTGCCTTATAGGGTTTGTACCATAGACCTTGTACCGGTGATGCTTTAAGATAATTAAGAATACGGCACATGGCATCCCTATGAGGTTGGCGAGGAGCTTGCATGAATTGGCTTACCACTCCAACGACAAAGGAAATGTCAGGCCTCGTCACAATGACATAGATTAGCTTCCCAAGAAGACGACAATAGTGGTCTGGATCATCAAGGAGAGCTCTCGAAACATTCTAAGTGTATGGAGGGATCCATAGGAGTGGCCACCGGCTTACAACCAAGCATACCCATCTTCGTGAGCAAGTCTATTATATATTTTCGTTGAGAGAGACATAAATCTTGCTTCGAGCAGGCAATCTCAATGCCAATGAAGTATCGGAGGTGTCCAAAATCATTGGTTTGAAAGTGGGTGCTTAGGTGCTTCTTCAACTTTGCAAGACTGAAACGATCACTCGTAGAAATGCACTCGGAGGTACTTCTTCAACTTTGCTTCGAGAGACCATGCACTTGGTGATTGCTTGAGACCATATATGGCTTTCTTCAATCGACAGACTAGGTGAGCTTTAGTTGCATCGACGATTCAACATACCCCGATGTTGCTCCATATATACCTCTTCTTCAAGGTCTCCATGTTAAAAGGCATTCTTGAAGGTCTCTACCCCTGACCTCCGCCGTTTCTAAAATGGCACAAGATCTTCTGAGGTTATAACCTCATAGGATCATATATGTTAAAGCCAAAAATTGAATCACAACCATCCGTTACACCAAGCTCGAGCGATGAATCACACTCGGCTCCAAATGGTGAGCTTATGTCAGTAGAAGCTATGCCACCAATGACATATAACATAAACTATGTCACAAGTAACATTAATATATCACAAATGACAGACATATAGAAGTTATGTCATCAGTGACATAATATAAGCTTATGCTATGTCACTGATGATATATTGATGTTACTTAATATATCACCAGTGACATAAGCTGAGCTATGCCACTAGTGATATAGCTCAGGTTTTGTCAGTGGTGATATATTAATGTCATCAGTGACAATAATAAATCACTAGAGATAATGTTCCTAGTGATATAAGCTTAAGTTATGTCACTAGTGATAATAGTTCAGGTTTTGTCAGTGGTGACATAGCTTAGGTTATATCACTAGTGATTAATTATTGTCATTGTTGACATAGCTTCTATTATGTCACTGGTGACAAAATAGAAGCTTGAGCTATGTCACCAGTGACATAATACATCCGACAAAACCTGAGCTATATCATTGATGATATAGCTCAGCTTATGTCACTGGTGTACATTTCTTTATTGAAAAAAAATTAAAAACTTTTAAAAATTCTAAAAAACTAATAAGAAAACTTCTGAACTGAGAAAATGAATAACACTCTCTTTATTGGATGGGGGTTTGGCTATGATCCTATGACCCCAACTAGTATATTAAAAAAGCAATTTGGGTTTGCAAAAATATGAAAAAAGAAAGTAGTACCTTTATGAGGCATTATAAATTTATTCTTGTAAGAGACAGATAGTCGTCGGCGGCACAGGAAATTGTACGCCCGCAAAACACACAGTGACCACACAACTCCAACTACTATAAAACTTGTCATTGGAAATTGGCACGCAAGTACATCGTGCGATCAGATATAAACTTACACAAGCCTATAAATGTGTGTCATGCCCACACAACCCAAATACCCTTCTAATTTCGCATATGTGGCCGCACAATTGCATGTGCGATCACACTTGACAACAATGCGTTTACGTGCATATTTATTGATTCATATTTAAGTAGTTTCATCTATTTTCAGTATCATGGTTATGGAAGAAAAGAAAGCCCATCGGATGGAGAGCGATTATAATTCATGTTTTTATTCCCAATGCACTTCATCGAGAGAATGACGCAATTTCAGTTTTAACACTCACAATTTCAGTGTTTCTTTCATGGGATCTTTATTTATTTATTTATTATTAAGTGCATTTATATTCAAACATATTTAGTTCTTTCATGGGTGCCTCAGTTTCTTCCATAACCAGCTACAGATTATGGCACATGGTTACAGATCGAAATTTCAATCTCTATCAGACTACAACTACACAGAGGATTGGACCAAATGCCCAATCAAATGCATTGAAACTCTAATGATTTCGAGACAAGTTTTGAGTAAAACTGTAATTTTGCGCAAAGATCTGAAGCTAAACAAGCTACAAATTCTGTGAAGATGGAGAAAGATCAAACCTTTTGGGGTGGACTGAATCAGAGGCTGGCCGACGGCTGGGGAAGGATCAGGTAATCGAGGACGATGATGCTCTCCAGCAGTGGCCTCACCTTCTCCTTTAGCGCCTCCAATGCCTCCCCTCCGGCATCCATCGCGTCAAGCTCCTCCATCCCCGGGAACACCGAGATGAACCCCACATCGTAACCCTTGGCCCTCGCTGGCGAGATGTTCTCCCCGTAGCTCATTTGCCCAACGGCAGCCGGGGCGGAAGCCTTCGCCCCGTTGATGGCGGCCACGAGCTCCGCCGCCGCTGCCCCGTCCCTCGGTTTCGCCAGCGTCAACCGCAGCGCCGACCCCGGCGGCGGGCCGGATGGGACGTCGACACCCGCCACCCAGTCGACGGCCATCACGTCGTCGCAGATCGGGAGGACGTTCTCCTTCACGACGGCCAGGTGCGCGGGGTGGGCGGAGTAGGCGGCGAGGTCGGGCTCGGAGCGGTAGCGGCTGTGGAGGAGGTGGGTGAAGCCGGCGGCGGTGGCGGCTGCGGAGCGTGGGCGGAGGATGGGGCCGGTGGTGAGGTGGGTAGAGAGGCCGAGGGAGGCCAGGGACCGCAGGTTGGAGACCATGGCGTCGATCTTGGAGGGATCGGTGGACTCCCGCACCTTGAAGAGAACCACGTGTTCGACGGTGGTGACGGGGGCCATTTTGCCGGCGGCGGCGGAGGATGAGAGGGCGAGAGGCCGCCTCCGGCTGGGAGCGGAGGGTGGTGAGAATATGGGAGGGGGTGAGGAGGGGGAGAAGTGGGATTTGAGTGGTGAGAAAGGGCGGTGAAGGTAATGGAAGGTCTTCAGACTCGCCATCTCCTTGGTTTTGATTCTTCTCGTTGACCTCACAGGGAACCTGGACGCTCCCGGCGTCTTGATGGCGATGTTGGCGCACGTTAGCCGTTATAATGTTCCAGTGGAGCAGCAGAACGTAGTACAAATTCTTCGTTGGTGAAATCAGAATCCACGGAATCCACAGAAACCAAATTCCGATTAATGGTAGCAAAACAGTAGAGCACACTACTTGGTTCTGCCTCCATCCGGTAAGTTGTGTAATCGAATCTCGTGGGCTTCCTCCCATCATTTTGGTGGTCTTATCTCGCCTTATGGTGAGTTTATATGTGCTCGTAAGTGACAACATTATAAGGAAAAGTAAGATTTGAACCTTGATTTTTCTTCTGCTCTAAGTACTAAGAGGTGATGTACTGACCGTGAGATCCCTCCAAAGGGGGGAGAAAAAGTTGAGTTCATGTGCCGGGGGCAAGGGGGCGCCCTCAATGGCTGCTTGGTGTGCGATTGAGGACAAGATCTTTGGCCTCAGAGGCTAACCAACGAGTATGTTGAATCCCTTTGCGTGGAATATACGAGATCCGAACGTGACGGATAGACTTGAGAGCAAGATAACAACAAGCTAATAACGCAAGGTGATGAGCGGTTAAGGACAAAGGCTCTGGAGGTCTACGATCGACCACTGGGTCTCTTACGGAAGTTTGATCTATCGGGGTCGAAGGGTGATGCTTTCTTCCGGAGACAGCACAATACAGAGAAGATCGATGCACGCACCACACAAGGCACAAACAAATAGATAAGAGATACTAGCAATCAAGGAATATGATTTCTACTATCAAGATATTACAATCACCGGCGGTGGGTCACCGTTTTTCGAAGCAATGATCAACCAATGAAGATACCGAGGTCGACGCGTCAAGGAACCTTGATGAAGATTCGAGAATCTAATAGAGATGACCGAAAATTGACCTCTACTCTCTCTTCTTCTTTCCTTCTTCTTCTTCCTCTCCTTCTTCTTGAACCTGATCTCTCTTTCAAGATCTACCTCTTTTTATGTAGCCATTGTAGACGATTTCGTATAACCCTAAAGCTGCTCATGCCTCCCCTCTTATAGGGGACTATTAACTTATGGCCATTGGACATCTGAAACGACTCAAAAAATCGCAGCCCGTACAAATCTACCCGCACCGAGTCACTCAGGTGGATTTCCGTGGGGTATTGTCGCAGACCATGCGCGGAATTCGCTCGGGCAGAATTCTTACGTAGTGTCCTATAAATAGGGTTTTAATGGGACAAAAACCAGCAGCCTTCACTTTGGCCCTTTAAAACCCAACACCATAATAACATCCGCCATTATCATCACAACATGTTCTGAGATCTTTTGAAAATCATTTGCTATCATTGTCGTCACTTTTGCACCATATACTAGGTTCCCGCACCCAACTGGGTGCCTGATCTTCTAGACCAATGATTAACCAAGTCCATTTTTGATGTGGACTTGATAGGAACTCACTTCTTCTTATCTTCTTATCGCCCGAGAATGCTCCAGCTATAGACTTGTTCCTCATAAAAACCTCTCGCAACAACCTTGTACAAGTCTCCACTATACTCCTTCCAAGATTAAAGAATTGACACCCTAAACCATCAGGGCTCCACCTAAACTGAAAGTCCTATACCCAAGAGACTTTAATTCGGAAAGTGAAATTAGATTCACTCTCATCCCCAGAACATGACAAACTTTCCTGAGGGTCTGAACCATTACAACATACCTACCGTAAATGCCATTAACTCCCTTCACCAGCAATCGGGAGCCATCACTGATCGTCATATTGCCACCCTCACATGCTACATAGTTGTTGAACACTTGAACCACACCCTGTGTGAACACACACGATATATGGCATCGTTATCAAGAATCTAATCTCGGTGTCTATTTTCAATGGCTGACAAGATTACAACTTATTCATCGGAATATACTACCAATACTTGATTCACGTTCTCCTGGCCTGGCTTTCGCTAAACTGAAGCTATTTCTAGAACCTGCTCCTTCACCTTTCATTTGCAGTCGATCTTGAAGTGTCATACTTCTCACAGTTACAACAAGAAAGCTGTTTCTTATTTATCACACCCTCCATTTTTACCATTAAACCCTCCACACAATTTTTGCTGATATCATTTGCCCCTGTCAACCACAGCTCGTTTGAAAGAAGTGCACATGCAACATATTGAAACTGAATGGTTTCCTTCTCATAGAGCAACACAATTTTTAGATGCTCTAAAGTTGAGGAAAGCAAACCTAGAAGAAGTAAAGCCTTAACTTCATCTTTTATGTCTTCCCCAACATTACACAGTCCTGAGTTGCCTGATTAAAAGTGCTGAGATGCTCGCAAACTTCTGTACCTTTCTTCATCCGAGGTGTAAACAACTTTTGCTTGAGGTACAGATGATTATTGTGCGAGTTTGTCATTTATACTTCCTCCAGCTTTGCCCAAACTTTTTACCGTGGATATTTTATCTTGCACTTATGTCATGATACTCTTCGTCTGATATAGCCGAATTCTACTCGCCGCTATTGGATTATATTCTTCTTAATCTGCATCATTCATATTAGATGTAGTGTGTTAGTATTATTGTCACGCCCCAGAAATCTGGAACCGATCCATGGGGTGTGAAATGAGGAAAAACAAAATGGTTTAGGGTCTACTCGCCTATCTATACCAATTAGGGTATCTCACAGGGCTGTAACTCTCTCATAATTGAAGAAGAAGGAGGGAGAAACAAGGAATATTTTAAAACTTGGTTTTTTTTTTTTTTTTTTGAAAACATTTTTTTATTTTAAAAGAGAGATAAAATTTTTGTCAACAGAGAGATGATCACGCTCGACCTTCAACCGAGTTATCCTCTCAACATGTGTGGCCTGTTGGCGCCATCACATGCTGACAGGAATCCCTCTAAGGGAGCACGAGGCTCAAGCCTCCGACGGCAAGCTAAGAATCTCACCCTCTCCCTGACACTCAGCACACTGGTCTAGGGGTCCTATCTACAGGGCTAGTCAATTAGGCCATTTAGATACTTATATTTTCACTGTGAACTATCCTAGGCTTGTGGCCTTAAGGAGAGGCCTACCCAAAATACCTCCAGCTGTATCAATGCTTCTAACAATTAACTAATCTTAGACTAACTGATTCTTATACAATATCCACCCATTACATTACCACAAAACTACATACCAAAATAAAATACTACTGAAACCCTAAAACTGCCTCCGGCCTCCCACTGCTACTCCCGAACCTCTGGACCTGCAGGAGAGTCTACTCGTGGGAAAGAGTAGCCCCCAATGGGAAATTGGGAGATTAGCCAAATTAATGGCTAGTGACATCCTATAGTCTTTAATAATATGAGACGACATATTTAATTGAATTAAATTACAGAAGCAGTTCAAAGTTTACAGAAGGTTAACCTAAGCCTATCAATAATCTATGTTCACATGCAATTCCTACTGTCACTAGGTTATCTACCATACAGTCCGTTAAATATACTACATGCAGTGCTTAATTATGAATTCCAATATAAATCATATCTCCTAAAGTGAGCACCGGATAATTTGTTCATCCTGTCCTCTGTCGGGCATTACCACCGGGCCTTCTATATCGATGTAGAGGGTCAATTCTCCCGTCGTGCATCCACCATGCACAAATCATCCAGATAATTATAAGATATTTTCCATCTTTCACGGTGGAGCTCTACCGCCCCACTTGCGTTACTTTAGGGGGCTTCAACCACCCCGGGACAGAGTTGCTAGGCCAATCCCTACTAAAGAGCTACTCCTATTGGCTTTACCACAACCCTTGCCCGTGACCCCCTAGCCTACTGGTCTTCGGCTGTGCGTGCAGGGTGGTTCACGTCCCTTGCGCGCACGAGGTCCAATCTTTCCACATGACAGATTATTATAATAATAAAATAGCTTGACGTTTTACCCTAGGATTCGCACCGCACTCACAACCCATGCATCACAGTTACTCTCGCCCGTATTCCCGTGTGCCCGGGTCTCCACACTCCCCTCAGGAGGGTGGGACCCGATAATTATTATTTAATTATTAATTTCTAAAACTTAAGGGAATTCCTACTTACGGTGTCCAAGCAATCAGCAGAAAGATTATCATTTAATTATTAATATTTTTAAGCATGCGTCGCCGGATTCGCGACTCCGCATGCAAGGCGGGGTCCACTGGACCACATGCGGCGATGTCCGGCGGGACCCGCATGCAGTGTTATGGTTACCTACCTTTAGTCATTCTCATTTCCCACTATTAAAGACCATGCAAAGAAAGTAGATGTCACCTGGTTGTCGAACACGAGTTTCTGCGATGCGACCTCCGCTCCGTCTTCGTCTGGGTCAACACAGCTCCGAACTGTCAAACACACACACCGGCCTAAGGTCATTGCTTGTTATCAAGTAATGCGGGTTTAGGCCCGAGTTGGCCGAGTTGAGAATTTTAGGTGTCATCGGACTCGATCTACCGGCACGCAAAACGATACAACCAATGGTACCATCTTGGCTTAGGTCTAGGCGAGGTCGAAGGTCCGATTCGTCGTTCGCCCAAGATGTCCTCCTACTAGGGTTTGACTACTACGGCTGTTACTCTAATTAAAACGAGTCGCACGAGCCTGAGCTCGGATTGACGACAGCTATGACGCCTAACCCAATCGGATCCCGGGATTAACAAGGTTTGGCACGTGGGCCGTTGGTGGTCCATCGCCGTGCATGACTTGCATGACACATAAAAAATAATGTAACAGCGGGGGTATCATCAACCAACGATGGGCATAAAAATTCATGATCCAAACAACATAGTATAGGGTTCAATGGCTCCGACGATTTGAAATCGAGCAATTGTCAAAGGTTGCGATGCAATCGTAAGAATGGATCGAGGGTCGGGATCAGGCACGACAGGGGGTCGTTAACACCAAATCAGATAGATAGATGGGGTCTGCCTTAGGCAACAATACCAGGGGTTGGGGTCTAGTCCTTGACATGGCAAGGTGGCAGTGGGTGGTGGTCGGATGTCAGGCGAGCCCGTCATCGGTCAAGAGCCGACTGCAACCGTAAAAAAAAAAATGATGAAACCAGAGGGTCGGCCAACACCAAGGGTGGAATAGGCATCAACTGCGATTAGTCGCAGGTGGGGGTCTGTCCTAGCGCGGTCGGGCCTCGCCGGCGGCAACGACCGGCTCGAAAGCAACCGCGAAGAAAGGGGTTGGGCTGGTCTCAACAATACAACAGGGAAGAAAAAAAAAGAAAAGAAAAACAGGGGAAGAGGGGAGACGGCCGACCTAGTGCATGGGAGTCGTTGGCTCCGGCAGTAGTGCCTCGCTCAGGCAGCTCCTTCTCCGGCCGGCGGCCTCCACTCCGGCCACCACTGCGCGCAGCCACCGAGAGGAGGAGAGAGAGGAAATCAAGGAGGGAGAGAAATGAAGAGAGATTGGAGAGGAAGAGGGGTCGGAGGGGTAAGGGGTCGGGTCCGGGTTTTAAAAGGGGGAAAGGGGGTCGGCTGATAGGGTAGGGGGGAGGGCGGCGGCTAGGGTAGTGGGGGCATCGGCTAGGGTAGAGGGGGCAGCGGCTTAGGGTAGAGGGGGAGAGCAGGGGATGGGCGGTGAGGTGAGGTGATGGGAGAGGGGCGACGGGATTGGGTAGGGCGGCGATCGGATCGGGTCGGGTTTGGGTTCAAGAGAGAGAGAGAGGGTCGGATGAGAGGGGGGAGCTGCGATCCAAGAGCGAGAGAGAGGATCCGAGAGAGAGAGGAGAGCTCGGGTGAGTGGTTGAGAGAGATCCGAGAGAGGGAGGAACAGAGAGAGAGAGATAGAGAAAAGAGATGGGAGAGGAGAGAGAGCGGGATAGGGGTTGGTGGGTTTGGGGGTTGGGTTGGGCTCGGGTAGTGGGTTAGGGTGGGGTAGTGGGTTTAGTTTATTTAGTTTGTTTGTTTGTTTGTTTTTTTTTTTTTTTTCTTTTCTTTTTTTTTTTTTTTTTCATGCCGCGCCTGACTCGACCTTGACTCACGTCGAGACGCACCGGTGCGCGAACCTCGCCGGCTCTGACAGACTCACGGCAATATTATATTATAAAAAGAAAGAATAGCTTTCCTGTCTTGCCTCGATACGCATGCTTAAGTGCTCGTGTAACCACACCTCCAACGTAGCTCACGACCGGTATCTGGGACCTACTGCCTGGTCCCGTTCAAGCATAACCAACAACATTCCAGCTAATGAAAACGATTATTCAAGCAACGATATTAAAATCGGGTTGCCCTGAGCGAATTTACACTGGAGTGCCGGTCATTACAATTATATTAGTCCCACCTCGGTTGTGGTAACATAATGGTGTGCGTACTCTCTCTATATAAAGAGAGGTAGTCTTATGTAATGTAAGTGTGATTAATGAGATAATACAAGGAGGTTTTCTCCCCAATCCTTTTCTCTCTCCCCCTCTCTTCGTAACATGGTATCAGAGCCAACCCTCTTGGCCTAGGGCTCGACGCTTTCCTCTCCGGCCTCGGCCTCCTCGGTTGTCGTCGACGACATCGAGGAGGCCGAAAAAAAAAAATTTGTTTTTTCCGATCTCCCTTCCTCTCTCGGGTTCTGTGCGAGCCCTTGCGTGATCACATCGGCTCCACCTCAACCAACCCTGCAAGATCAGATCGGCTCCGGGGTCCAATCAGCTTCCTTCGGATTCACCAACAATTGCACCAAGCCAGTGTGGGTAGGCACCCTATCCGGAGCCGGCACGCCGCCGCTGGCCCAAACCGGCTTCCAGCTCGACGTGGGAGCGTCGACGTCACTCTTTGCCCCACCGGCATGGTTTGGCCGGTTTTGGGACCGGACGGGCTGCACCGCCGATCTCGCCACCAGCCAATTCACCTGCACCACCGGGGACTGCGCCAGCGGGAAGGTTGAGGCGCGGGAGCCGTGCCACCGGCCACCCTGGTCGAGATCACGCTGGGGGCCGACGGCCGGCTGGACTTCTACGACGTCAGCCTCGTGGACGGGTACAACCTCCCCGTCGCCATGACGCCCGCGGACGGGACCGCGAATTGCCGGACGGCGAGCTGCCCGCGGGACTTGAACGCGGCGTGCCCTGCTCGAGCTGCGGGTGGTGGGGCCCGACGGCGACGTGGCGGCCTGCAAGAGCGCCTGCATGGCTCCGGAGGCCGGAGTTCTGCTGCACGGGGGCGTTCTGGAGCCCTTGCCGCTGCTGGCGCCCGGATCTCTCTCTCCCGTCTCCGACTCTCTCGCTCTCTCCCGGACTTCTCTCTCTACTCTCTACGATCCGAATTTCTCTCAGATCCGGATCTCTCGCTCTCCCATCTCTCTAGTCTCTCTCTCTCTTAAATCTGAATCACAGCTGTCCGGCTGTCTCTTAAATCTGAAACGAGTCGGCCGAGCGACACACAGTAGACATCTACTTGTGTCCATGTGTGTCCCGGTGGTCCTGTGTGTCCCTGTGGTGTCCTCTCTTTGCTATTTCTTGTGCATGACCAAGTGACCCCTTTTTTTTTTTTTTTTGAGCCCGTAACCGAGGTGTGTCCCCTGCATGTGTGTCCCTTTTTTTCTTTTATTCCTTCTCTCTCTATAGATGATCAGAGTCATCCGATTTGCATCAGACGGCTCTACACCAGATCCGACCCAGTGATCCCCTTTGAGCCGGTGACTGCGTCGTGCGGTGTGCGTTCTCTCTATATATAAATGATCACAGCCATCTATCCTCTACACCCCTCTACACCCGATCCGACCCTCTCTAACCTGGCCCTTTACGCCGCCCGAATTCTGTGCTCATACCATCTCGCCACCCGATCCGGCCCTTCCGTATCTGGCCGGCTCTTCGCATTTTCGCCTTGCGCTCTGATCTGTTGCGCTCTCTCTGCGGCCTTGCGCTCGAGCTACTGCTCCTCCTTTGGCTCCAGCCCGCGCCCATCAGTCTTGCTGGCTGCCGGAGCCCTAAGCCGTTTGATCCGACCGCCTTAGCGTCCCGCGCCCGCTGTCCGCTGCACCTTGAGCTTTGTCAACCCGCCTTGCACCCTTTGCCCTTGCGCTTTGTCGATTCGCCTGTCCCATCGCCTCGCTCTGTGCCCTTGCGCCTTGTTATTTTTGTGCTCTGCACCCTACCGATCCGCCTTGCACCTTTTAGATCCTCTTTAGTTCCGGTCACACTTGTTTTGTGCCGGCTTTTGGATCCTTTCTCGTTCCGGTCACACTTGTCTTGTGCCGGCTTTTAGATCCTCTCTAGTTCCGGTTACACTTATTTTGTGCCGGCTTTTGAATCTTTTCTAGTTCCGGTCACACTTGTCTTGTGCCGACTTTTAGATCCTCTCTAGTTCCGGTCACACTTGTTTTGTGCCGGATTTTGGATCTTTTCTCATTTCGGTCACACTTGTCTTGTGCCGACTTTTGATCCTCTCTAGTTCCGGTCACACTTGTTTTGTGCCGGCTTTTGGATCGTTTCTCGTTTCGGTCACACTTGTCTTGTGCCGACTTTTGATCCTCTCTAGTTCCGGTCATACTTGTTTTGTGCCGGCTTTTGGATCTTTTCTCGTTCCGGTCACACTTGTCTTGTGCCGGCTTTTGGATCCACTCTCGTTCTGGTCATTCTTGCGCCGGCTTTCGGATCCTCTTCCTTTCCTTGGTCTTGTGACCCTATCAAAGCTACGACTCTTCATCTTCTCCTTCTTCTTTGTCTGTGATGATTGGGATCTTCTAAGAGGTGTCAAGTACTTGCTTCGGCCGGGTGCTTGCCTTTTATGAGGTCTCATGCATTCACATCTTTTCTTAGCCGCTCTCTCTCTCTCCTTTCGGCCCCCTTTATTCCCGACTTCCATCACCGTCGGCTTCCTCCGCTTCGATCCTTAGTGATCATTGCAAATTCTCCCGGTTGACCTGTTTACAGGTTGGCCGGGTTCCCCCGGTTGTCCTGCTTGCAGGTCAATCGGGTTTCCAGGACGACTTGCTTGCAGGTCGCCCTGACACTATCTTTACTTTACAGCATAAAAAAAGGGTTATTTGATGTTTTTTTTTTCTTTTTCTTTCTTTCTCCTTCCTTTTATTAAGCAAACTGATGTCGGTTTATACCTTACATCAGTTTGACGGGGGGTATTAGATGTAGTGTGTTAGTATTATATTAGTCCCACCTCGGTTGTGGTAACATAATGGTGTGTGTACTCTCTCTATATAAAGAGAGGTAGTCTTATGTAATGTAAGTGTGATTAATGAGATAATACAAGGAGGTTTTCTCCCCAATCCTTTTCTCTCTCCCCCTCTCTTCGTAACAATTCATATCCGTTAGCTTCTCACCCTTCAATGCCTTGTGAAAACCGTCTTAGATCAGTGTATCCCTAATTTGCACTTGCCACAAGTCAAGATTGATCTTTCCATCAAACATTTCAATGTCGAACTTCATGACAGGTGTCCCACTCAATGCCATCTACACTCCATCGAATTCAAAGTCTTATACTAAGCACCAAAATTGGTTGGTGATCAGACAAGCAGTACCTTGCTCTGATAGCACTGTTGGGGACAAAGGCTCCGACGGTCTACAATCGACCACCGGGTCTTTCATGAAAACATGATCTACCGAGGAGTCAAAGGTTGATGTTTCTTAGAGACGACACAATGCAGAGAAGATCGATGCATACACCACACAAGGCACAAACAAATAGACAATGGATACTGGCAATCAAGAAATATAATTTTCACTATCAAGAGCTTATAGTCACTGACGGTGGATCACATTTGTCAAGCCCCTCACACATATTCAACCACCACTTAGAACAATACCACAACGAAGACAAAGGAGTACAGCAAGAGAGTACCAAGTGATACCAGAGTTGATCAACCGATGAAGTTGCCGAGGCCGGCACATTGAGGAACCTTGATGTAGACCAAAGAATCCGAGAGAGATAACCGGAGATAGAACTCTCTTCTTTCTCTTCTTCATTCCTTCTTCTTCTTCCCCCCTCTCTCTCTTTATCTCCTTTTTCTTGACATCAAACCTCCCCCCTGATGCCATAAGACGTGCACGTGATGATTGCAGTCCTTGCTATTACACCCGATGGGTGCACAAACAATCATGTAACTTTGATGTTTTATTAGTATAATTTTGGTACCAAAAAAAAAAAAAAATCTTCGGTGACTTTGAACTTTCTCGTGGCTGTCAGGCCTCCACGTCCATTCCATCATTGTAGATCTCTATTCTGATCAAGTATGTATGGTGAGGGATACACTTGGTGTGCGTGCCGCACACCAACGCCCATGTGGGTTGAGCTAGGGGTGGCACTGGGTTAGGTCAGGTCGGGTCGGTTTGGATTCGGATTGGATTAAGGCATTAGTACATAGTTAAGATATCCAACTTGAATCCAACTCGTTTAATAAACAAGTCAAAAACTTAAACCCAAGTTCAACACGTATAAGAAATGGGTTGACTCAACTTGACTCGTCGGGTCGGATCTAGTTTGGTAAACATGTTAAATTGGGTCAATCGGATTATAAGTATAAACCCAATCCTGATCTGTTAAATAGATGGATCAGTCGAGTCAACCTATTTATGACCCGAACCCGTTTAGGCCAAACCCAAATCTGTTATCTTTGGATCGGGTTGACGGGTCGGGTCAAGGATTGCCACCCCTAGGTTGAGCCTAGCTTGTACGGAAAGCGTTAGCGACGGGGGTCCAGACCTCCGAGTATCTAGGTCGCGGTCCCCGCCACTCACACAAACAATGCCCAGTGGGGTCCACTCACCCCATGGTGAGCTCATGATAATGTCCTCCGCCCTTTTATCGTCCATCACCAAATCTGATGTAATGCACTTAAATAGATTGAAAAGGAAGAGGAGGGAATATTCTTTGGCAGCATGATGCAAGGAAGGGCCCTTCGATGGTCCCACAAACGTGCAACTATGAGATTTCAGAGTTAGCCCTAATATAAAACACACACTCTCTCTCTCAACCCCTTTATATGCCACTTGGGGTAGCAATGGGTCAGATCGGATCATGTTGGGTTGGTTGGGTCGAGTCAGGTTGGGACATAGGTGTTGGGTTTTCTACTCTATTATGACATGCAAACGATGACTAGCAAAATATTGAGAGATTACAAATCTAGTGCAGAAAGTAGTAGAACAAAAGTAGAGGGGTTTAGCATGCAAAATTTAGCACAATAAACAAGTAAGGTTTAGGTTGTCCTAAGGTTGTCTACAGATATGACAAAAAATACGGGGAGAAGGAAGAAGAACATTGAACTTAGCAGTAGTCGAGGCTTGTGCTAGCACAATGTCCTGAAAGCTATTTCGCCTCCTCGGTAGATGCTTCAAGGCCTTCGACGAACGCTCCCCAGGGTACAACGACTGTACTCCTCTTCAGCACCGAAGGGAACTCCTTTGGGACTCTCAGCATACTCCAGACAGCAAAGAAAGAAACAGAGAGAGTGGAGAGAGCTCTTTGCTTTTGATGTGTCTTCTGGCTTCACATGACCCTCTCTTATATAGAGGTTTTTAGCCATAACGTTCTCACACTAACAGCCTATCACATGCAGCAATGATTCCCGCACTTATGAGCATTCACTGCTCTGTCGGGTGTAATGGTTGCATGCGACAATGCAGAGGTCCAGGTTCAATGAACCTAGCTCAGCCTCGTGAAGAGTGTAACGGCAGGAATAACTCTCCATTTAAAAAATTAAAACGCAATGTAAAAGAAGGTCCGAAGCCCGTTAGCGTCCACGCAGCTCGCGAGCCGCGGCCTCGACCTGGCCCGGATTGGCCCGGCCCGGCTCGGCGCGCGCGCGTGTGTGGTGGGCTATGGCTTGGCTCTTGGGAAGCTACAAAGCCCAATAAAGAGAGTTTTATTATAAATGCATTAAAAGATCTCCCCACGAGCAATATGGGACTAAACACAAAAACCAATTTTTTCATTTTCTTGTCAAAACCAATTTTTATAACAATAGGTACAAGAGCAAAACATCCCCCCCAAGCCAGACCTGTTTAATAAACAGGTCAAAACTTAAACCCAAATCCGATCTATCTAATTAACGAGTTGACCCAGCCCGACCTGTTTAACCTAGAGGTGGCGATGGGTCAAGTCGGGTCAATCGGGTTATAAGTACAAACCCGAACCCGGCCCATTAAATAAACGGGTGAATCGGGTCAATCCGTTTATTACCCGAACCCGTTTAGGCCAAACCCAAACCCGCTAACTTCGGGTCTGGTTGGCGGGTCGGGTCAAGGATTGCCACCCCTAGTTTAACCCGATGAATAAACAGGTCGGGTCGGGTCGGGTCACGTTGGCTCGGGTTAGGTCGATAGAACCCATGTTGGGTCGGATTTGAGCGAGTTGAGTCGGGTTTCATCGGGTTAGGTTGGGTTTAGTCGAGTTGGGTCAGGTTGGCTTGGGTTTGCTCGGGTCGGATCGAGTTGGGTTGTTAACTGGTTGACACGACCCATTTAGTCGGTCAAGTCGGGTTATAAGTATAAACCCAAACTCAATCCATTAAATAAACTGGTTAGTCGGGTCAACCTATTTATGACCCAAACCCGTTTAGACCAAACCCAAACCTGCTAACTTCGAGTCGGGTTACAGGTTGGATCAAAGATTGCCACCCCTATATGTCACGTGGCAACCGTACGGAAACAATGTTGGGTGTGTGTTTTAAAACCACACAAAAGAATAGGTTTTAGTCCCATATCGGTAAGGGGAGAAATCCACTACCAACTTAAATAGGATTGCCCACTTCCCCCCACTAGTCATCACACTAGAGGAGGGGCTCCACTAGCTCACAAACGCGCGCGCGTGCGTGCCGTGCCGGGCCGGGCCGGGCATGGGCTGGGCGGCGCGTGTGTGTGTGCGCCCGCGGACCCGGACACAATAGCACCTCCGAAATGGGCTGGTCCGCACCTGCCCTATTTTTATTTTTTGCTTTTAAGTCCTCCACTATTTATTATTTACTATTTGGGACACTAGCCGTTACGCGAGAAGCGCTGCATGCTAGCCGTTACGTACAGACTCGCTGTGAGCTGTAACGTGCGAGGTTAATGGGCTTAATCGCAGCCCATTAACCGCTCCCCTCTTTCAGCCTCCCATTAACTGCCCGAGGCCTATATAAGGCCCAGTGCAGCCATGGGATGGGTACACTCCGAAAATCGGAATTTCTCCCTGCTTACTGCCTCTCTCTCTCCCATTCTCTCGTGCCGTGTTGTTGTGGTGCTACCCCTTTGCTCCGAAGAGACTCCCTCTCTCGGACCAAAGCTTTGCTGCGGTGCTACCTCCCGACTTCGAGAAGTTCTTCATCGAGTCGCTGGATTCCTGAAAGTACATCGAGGTTCGCAAAGCCTTCTTGGAGTCGTGCCGACGAGAAGGAGGTCGCCTGACCGGGGTCGCCGTATCTCCGAGAACAATTGCCACGAGACCCGCACGAGGGGGGCAATAAGATTCTTGGGACAGTGCCTAGCACGCTTCGACCACAGGCCAGAGTTTCTAAATCCTCTTTTGTCCTAATATTAGATCTAAAATAATTGACTTGCATCTAATAGAGGAATCTAAATAATTAGATATATTTTAGATAGATTATTTCTCCCTTTTAGAAAAGTTCGGCAAGGTGAATGACGGTTCCATAGAACCCGCTCTGCCTTGGCAAACAATTTCTAAAAGAAATTTGTAACTTGTCCTTGTTTGCGAAAATAACATTTGCTAATCAATTTTTAATATTAATAATTTGATTAAATCCTAAATTTGCTAGTTTAGAACGATTATATTTCCAACAAACAAAGCTCCAACAATCTCTCTCTCTTGCATATTACTCTCATTTTATGAACAAATCGAAAACGTATGAGCGATTTCTATCTTTCGTTGCGCCTGCTAACCTTCGATGTGGTGGACTCATAACTCATCTAAAACATTTGTGGTGCACATCGCAGTCCTCACTACGTACGTTGAGGCAACCTGTACCACATTAAGGCGGTGTGTATAATATGTACCAAAGAGGTTGGATTAGAAAATTTAGTTGGACACTTTCTATTGAATTCGCCTTTTCTAGGCTTTTTTTTAAATCGATCTTCAAAATTAAGCTTAATTATGTATAAACCCCTCATATTAGAGTATTTGCTTATCGACATCTCAAATCAGTATAAGTTGTGCACGTCCACCCCTTTGGTTAACTGACGTCCATATTAGATGAATATCCAAAAAATATTCTATTTTGGACTAACGTTGGCTTTTATGTGAAGTTAATATCCATATATAGATGAAATATCAAAAACACCCTTCTTCTCCAACTAGTTCAACTCTATTAAATATTGAGGAACTCCATTAAAACCCGAGAAACTCTATTATTCACCAACTGGTTTATTCTTCGATCCAGAGAAAAGATCGCATGCCCTTGTTGTGAATGGATCGTGTTGAGGAAACCTAAATCTTTCTTCCTTCGTTCCCAAATTAGGGATTTGAGGGGAGGAGCCCTAAATCCATCTTCCCTTGTTCCCAAAATAGGGGTTTGAGGTAAAGAACATTAAAAATCCTTTTTTCTCATCCCCCAATTAGCCGTTTGAGCTTAAGAATTGTATTTTTTTTGTTTCCCAATTCGAGGTTTGAGGTAAGAAACCCTAATTTTTTGCTCACCTAATGGTTTGAGGTAAGAAACCCTAATTCATTGTTCCCTAATTCGAGGTGAGGAATCATAAGTCTTTCTTTCATCGTTTCCAAATTAGTGGTTTGACGTGATGAACCCTAAATCCTTCTTCATTATCCACCAATTAGGAGTTTGAGTTAAGAATCATAATTCCTTTTTCCCTTATCTCCCAATTAGAGATCATCAAGGTTTCGGGTTTGTAAATCGACTCGTGTCACTTACTAAGGAGTCATGACCGCATCACTTACTAAGGAGTCATGACCGCTGGATTTAATCTTACGGTCTTAATGACTTCACTTACAAAGAGGTAAATATGTCATTTTCTTCTTAGGTTAGCTGTCAACCATGGTTAGGTGACTGGAAGGTGATGGAAAGTAATGGAGGGTTGGGTATGCATAATTTATATTGATTTGAGGGGTCGATATGTAAATACTCTAATGTGATGAATTTATACACAATTAAACCTATTTTGAGGGGTCAATTTGCAAAAAAATCTTTTTTTCTATGCATATATGTCAATAAAAATGAATTACATCAGGGGACAACTTAATAATTTCGCCACTTATAAAATTCTTTTTAACAAGCATTGGCCCACTAGCTTGAGGTACATGTCCATGGTTGACTAGTGTGGTGCCATAATTACAGTACAAGGTTCAATATTTGCCCATTTCAAGCTCGGATTAATCCCTCCGAGAGTGAAGCCTGACCCACTTGAAAATTCCCACTTCATTCCTGGGTTAATCTTGGTTCAGTACTCGGTGCTAGTTTAGGAGTGGAAGTACTAACACCTCGACTTCTACAATATGCGTGGTGGGGTTCGAGCTGGTTTGAATGCCACTGAAACCAACCGGGGGGGGGGGGGGGGGGGGGTACTTAGAGGATCACCACAAGATCCATTAAGGTGTCACAGATCGACGCAAAGCAACAACACCACCACACCGACGGAAGACAAGGAACACAAAGCCATAAAAAGAAATACAAAAACAAAAAAACAAAGAAAAGAAACCCACAAGAATAGTCCCCAAACACACATAAAGGAGCCACCATATAGCTCAAAGGAGGAGCAGCATCAGCATCGCGGAGTCAATGATGGAACCCTAACAACACCCCCGAGCCACCGACGAACCGCCAGCCGCCGCATAGAGCCAAGCCGGGAGCCACCACACTAAGTAGAGGAAGGGATCTTGAGACCCAAAGAAATCTAAAAAACACAACATCGGGAAGGCCGAGTCCAAATCCGCCACTCTAACTGCACCAACAGGCAACCGTCGCACTAATCTGAGTGGAGGACAAAACTGAGCAGGAGGGGTCCGTGCAACCCATGAGAGAGACGAACACCAAAATCTGCTAACACCGACATTGTCTGAGACAGCCGAGGCCAGGCTATATAACACCAAAACCCTACAGAGGGAAAGTGTTGGAATTGATGAGGTCTACAACTCGTAAAACTATATAGTTAGCTGTATATGGTTGATAGCTTAGGATTGCATCTTGGTATATACCTTAGTACGTGTTCTAATTACAGAACAGAGAGTCATGACTACATGATAATCCACTTGAGTGGGAGACTCAATGGACTGGTCCTATGTAACCTAAATTCGTTCACAACTCTGATTAAGAGTTTGTTGCCCTATCAGAAAAAGCTGTTGGGATAACAGAGCATGGGTGTCTTCACTACGGTCATTACCAGGCACAGTGTCTGTTGCCGAATGAAACCAACATGGTGCACAAATCGGTGAGCAGACATTGGTGCACTAAGCCATATTTCTGCTTAGGGTAAAACGGTCCTAAACCTTAGGAACCACGTTTGGTGGGCTAACCAGTTTGTGGTGTTTTGACGCACCAATGTGTGAGAATCCAGTTACGTGACCCAAAACCACGGTGTACTAGGTTACTTGACTGGCGTCACATCAACGTGTCACTCCTGCAGGCTGTCCACACCCCTAATAGGAGGTGCGTTCTTTGATCTGACCTATGTTGTATTAAACCCAGAACTGGTGGTCATAAGTTGAACTATTGACTGGATCTGGTTACTCGGCAGAGTAATCAGAGGTACGACGTACGTGGTCAACCTAGAAAGAACTTAGTCACATGAGCACTTAAATCTGATGGTATTCTCTACCGCTCGAGTTGCGTCATGGCACTAAGTGGAGGGACAACGAGTTTACCACTACTAAGCCCAGAGCAGGGGTATGCAGGATAACATAGTAAGTCCGAAAGAATTGGAGTGCAACTTGCATCGTAATCTGGGTAGCTATGCAGATGAACTCGGGCTCAGAGGATCAATGGTACACGCGGATAGTGTATCGATCGAGTTCAAGTTAGAAGCTATGAACCCTTGTCCCTAAAGGTTCCACCTTATCTATATTATGTATAGTCCTTGAACCATCTCCTAGAAACACCGGATACAGTTAGAGGAAGCGAGAAGTCCAAAACTACACTTCATGTATACTTCACACTAGTACATGGTAGATGCGTAACTAAATATGTGTACTAAGGGAAAAACCTAGGTTAATACAAAGATGCATATAGCTATCCCTTGCCATAAGTGGACTCCGCTACATGGGTGTGATGCACCAGTATATATTGCGAGTTGACTAGTTGACTTTACTAGGGGTACCATAAGACACCTAGATAAATAGTGAAATCACTAGTGAACTTCACCTATGTGTGTCGTGCAAAGTCTCATACATGAGGGATGACCAACTAGTAATATTGGGGCATTTTGGTCAAACCATATGCTACTATGCACTAGGGGGGCCAGCCCTAGGTGCTGGGAGACCAAGTCAAAACTGGCCCCTAGCTTGTAAAAGTGTGCAAGCTTCTATATAGGGGCCGACCATAGGGATAAAGGAGAGGGTTTTGAGTTAGTCAAAATCACTCCTAAAAGATAGGTAGGGAGAGAGAAAATAGGAGATTTAAGGGAAAAGAAAAGGGTGGGCCAGCCCTAGCTTGTAGGGATCTCAATACCTAGGGGGTCGGCCACATAAAAGGAGATAGAGAGAGAGAGGGGCCCGGCCAAGCATGTGGGCAAACCCGAGCCGCCCCTCTCTTCTTCTTCTCTCCATCTCTCGACTCTCTCATCTCCCTCTCTTGCGACCTCAGATCGCAATTTGTCTTCCTCGCATGCTGTTTTGTAGACGAAAAAGGCTCATCGATGGAAGGAATTAGAGATCCATCGACAAGGTGCTGTGCATCGTGCGAGATCGGGTAAACTAGAAGGCGCCTCCTGTAATCTTTTACTGTTCAGATTTTACATAGAAGATCAATAATGTTTCTATTGTTGTGGGAGCTATAGAACTCCAAATGATCTTAACCAGATGCAAACATTGTGTCTCTAAGTCCTCTACATCCAATCTAAATTTCAATTCAAACAGAGTTCTGAACCAAAAGTTATGGCTGTTGTATCGAATCTATCTCGAGCAGATCCGAGCCCGTTTCCAACGATAAAGAAGAAATTTATCGCGGTAAAAAAATCTGCACAGAGGTGTGACTTCTAACTTATAGATCTAGTGTAGAAAGAATATGCATGCATACTAGATTGTTTATCATGATATATCAATGTTAGGGGGTCGAGTAATCACCATGCTATATTCATACACACACATGTAAATAGTTTCGTTGAAAACTTTGATATGTAACGCACACCACTCACTGTCTTTGGACCTATCATTTTCTTTCATTGCGGGTCTCTATGATAGGATTATTTCCAATAATTGGTATCAGAGCAACACAAGTGGTGTGCGTTTTATGTTTTCCATGAAACGTCATGTGCGGGTATGATTAGTATGTGGCATCATCGAGGTTCTACGAGTAGATCATGCATATAGATATTGTATGTTCTACGAATTGTTCTTACAGGACGCCGATTTAAAATTATTTAGATATATGATTACTTGCTACCGGGGGTCGGATCTCGTGCTAGCATATGTGTAACGACCCGTAATCTTTTCTTTATTAAATAATTGGTTATAGGGTATTTTCCTTTTTGGTTTACCATGTCAAGTTGTCGAGTGAAGCTTTAGTGTGTTTATTGAGCAACCAACTCTGGTCTTTCTTTAAGTTAACGTGCATATGGTTGGTTACTGCTCAGTACCGATTTTTTGATCGATTGTTGTCAATTTTTTTAATCGATTGCTCTGAATCCTTTGATACAAGGAGTTCAGAGCTGAAGCAGAAAAGCAGACGGGTAAAAGTATCAAGTCTCTTCGATCGGATCGAGGAGGCGAATACCTATCGGATGAATTTATTGGGTACCTGTGTGAGCATGTGATCGTATCCCAGTTGACTGTACCAAGGACACCACAACAAAATGGTGTATCTGAGAGGAGAAATCGAACTTTGTTAGATATGGTTCGGACAATGATGAGTTATGCAACATTGCCACCTAGTTTTTGGGGATATGCCCTAGAGACGACAACATATACTTTGAACTTTATTCCATCAAAGTTAGTACCCCTAACTTCTTGGGAGCTGTGGTTGAAGCGAAAGCCAAGCCTACAACACTTTAGGATTTGAGGTTATCCAGCACATGTGCGGAAGGACAAGCGAGATAAGATGGAATCAAATACTAAAGTATGTCTATTCGTTGGGCATCCAAAAGGGACAAAGGGTGATTTATTTTATGACACACCATTCTGTCTTTCCCTTACAAACAAAGGAACCATTCAATTTAATATTATTAGTCAAACAGGGTCCTACAATTTACATTTCTTTTTATAAATAAAATAATATTATTATATTCAGTAACTATTTCAAAGAACTTTCAAAACCCTGATCCGATGACTCGGATGGATCCGGGGAATTTTTCTGAGTAACTTTCATCTATAAAGTTTTTCCTAATTTTTAGTATTTTTTATTTATATCAATTAAACAAAACAAAAGAAAAAAAGAAAAAAAATATCCCGTGAACAGTAATTGCGAGGTTACTGTTCACAGAGCCAGCTCTTTTACTTCTCGTGGCCGAGGGAGAGAGAGAGAGAGAGCACTCAGCCCTCTCCTTCCGATCAGTGATCGAACGGCCCATAATCAGGCCCCGGCCATTTTCCTCCCCTTTCTCCCGTTTATACAGATCTTGAAATCAGATGGTCTTCGTTCCTTCCCCCTTCCCAGCCTTTCGAAGGGACGCCCAGTCACTCCTTAAATCCGATAAAAGATCGATCGGACAGCCATGACTTCTTTCCCCCTTTCCTTTCTATTTCTTATCCGAGGATCGGTTTGCCCCTTTTTAGTCGGGATCGCAGCAAAATGGGTTTCAAACCCATGCAATCAGTTAAAACAAAATCTGATCACTATCAATCTTTTATCTCTTCCTCAAATCTCTCTACTTCCCCTAATTCTGGATCGTGAATCACAGTCGGCCCCTATATTTCAAACCAGAAAATCAAATAAAAATCTGGTTTGTTGTGATCTCTTCTCTCTAAGTATTTCAGATCTGCAACAACATCTCCCTCTTGTTGTCTTGTACTCGGCGTGGACGGTCACCATCAGTGGGCTGTGCTTCGACCCAACAAGTCTAGGCAGCCCTCCTTCGATTCTGAACTCTGTCGAGCCATTGTCATCACCCCCTTATGTGTCTGCCATTGATCAAATTCAAACCCACTTTAATCTTTCAATTCCACAGGTACTCTTTCACATTTGCAACTTGTTTTAAATCTAAGCAAGTATAGTGAACACCATCCCTTGTATATAAACAGACCTTTGTTTCAACACTCGAAACCCCAGTCGTGATCATTGCGTTGGTTCATTTTGATTGAGCCGAGGACTCTCCGATCCTTCAAGTCCAGGTGATTTCCTTCACGGGATTATCACTCATCGGTTAATAAGTTATATACTAAATATTTTTGAGCATAATATTGTATCATCTAGATTTTGTATCTGACTAGCATAGAACTCAAATATTCTTTTCATCTTACGGATAATGACAAGCCGATTTTTATGATATGCTATTTAATTATTTTTTTATCGTAACTAGTGGTGGACAATTTCATGTTGTAAGTTTCAAAACACAAGATGTTTAAATTATGTTTTAATCTAAGTTTTGAATTTTAATATGAATCTACCACTACCTTGACTCCTGTTCTGTGACCAAAACATAGAAGCATGCTAGGGCCTACACAACCCAAAGCCTTCTTCTTAATTCTTCTATTATTTTTATTTATGCAAGTCAAAAGTAGAATCTAGTGTTACCTCTCCAGTCCTTGTTAGGACATGAGTGTGGTAGAGGTTTAATATTAAAAGAAAACCAATAGCTATAGGAGATGGACCCCTATAGTTATTTGGCAAGGGACATGGTATCATTCCCTCGCTGTTTTACCTTGATGGGAGGGGTATAATTGAAAAAATATAAAAGAGTTAACCTAAACTGAACAAGGGATACCATCTTTCTGGAAGCTACCTAGTGGTGACCGAAGAAAAGTTAGCAAGCTGGGCTCGGTGCTCCTCAATGAGAGATGTGAAAATCTTAGTTTGGCCAACTAGAGAAAGCGATTACTTGGGCTGGTGTAGGACCAAGGAGGTGTTTGGGTGAACCGGTGTGAAAATCACCCCTTTAGTAATGTTTTGTCGGTCAGTAGTCTTCAGGGACAAAACTGACGGTCCATTTAATAGGTTAACCAACTTGGTTAACCGAATAATTCATAT
Source organism: Chamaelirium japonicum (assembly GCA_947650365.1). Taxonomy (NCBI): domain Eukaryota; kingdom Viridiplantae; phylum Streptophyta; class Magnoliopsida; order Liliales; family Melanthiaceae; genus Chamaelirium; species Chamaelirium japonicum. The sequence continues at coordinate 113,306,656 of OX393549.1, forward strand.
TTCTAAATAACTTGTGATTTTATATATTTTAATGAGATATGAGAAATATTGGGCTTAGAAGTTGATTAGTCATCTTGTAAATTATCAACTTATCTTTGAAAGTTAAAAGTAGATAAATATCTTCTATTAATCGTGGGTTATCACTGCGATTGACATCCATATTTGGGTGCAGGTTAGTTGCAGCAGTAGATCTTCAGTTCGGTAGCAATCGATGCCGGTGCAGCAGTGTGAGTGCGATGGAGCGTCAATAAGCAGTCAAGGACACTTGACAATTTCTCTCATTTTATTTCTTCCGCTAGTAGTGGACCATGTTTCGAATAATTTTATTGAGACTTGTATTATTTTGTTGGATAACAATTAGTTTCTGGACTCTGAGTTTGAAGTCTTTGATTTAGTTCGTATTGTCATTGCTATCTCTTTTATCTCTATGGGATTTACTCAATATATTTCAAACAAAAATTTACCACCCTTCACGTCCTCTATTATAAGTTGTTCTATTCCATTTTAGGACTACTCAGAGTATAGAGTGTGACAATATGTGTCTGGATGTGTTTTGCTTTCTGTGTGTGAATATGTTTTAGAACCGTAGCCGAGCAAGTGGTGGAAGTTGACCACCTTTGACTCTCAGGCTTTTTGCTATGCTTGTTTTTTTTAAAAAAAAATTATGTACGAGCGAGCACTTGCTTGAAATGTACTAGATCTTTTTCGGTTACATATTAAGAATGAAGACCTACCATGGGTATCCATCACCGGAAGGACGAGCAGAACCTTAAAGGACGATGTCGATTCGATGAAGCATACATGATGACGGCAAATGCTAAAAACATTAAAAGATGATATATAAAGGCTTACACCAGATCAAGAAACCCAGTGAAAGAGACAAAGAGCCTACCCTGTGATAGTCAAATTCAAGAGTCGGACCCTGAACTTGATTCAGTTGTATGGTTATTTCTTTCTGTAGTTATTTATATTTCTGTAGAGAATCCCAATGCCATAATTAGATTATCCAAATTAAAGGGATACCCTTTCCCCTCGGGTCTAAGCGACCTTGTTAGGATAGGATTCTACTAATAGCACCTATTATTTAAGTGACTGTTGATGATAGTGTCAACCTGTCACATTTTGTTATGCAACTATTAGGATGATGTCTGACTTGTCGGGTATCGCTATCTGACCAGCATCGAAACCAATAATGAGAATGTGATCTACTATGACATCAATTATTAAGTCTATAATCGAGGTGTTATGGTAGTGGGAGGCCTTTTCTATCAGTGTGGCCTTAGGCTAGGCTCTAGAGCAATAGGGTGATAGTCGGTTTTGCAGAGCATCGACGTTCTTGGAATATATAATGTGAACCTTGAGCGAAGAAATCCACTTGAGATAGGGACTATGATACTTCGAGTCTGATTAATGTTTTGCGAATGGTTTGAATTGCTAGTAGGAGCACGGTATGACCAGGGTCTAGTGTATAGGTTATCGTGACCTTAGTTTATACACATACTTGTATTTAAATAACCCTCAACTTTAATAAGGGATGTATAAGAGGACTCATTGAGATCCTCTGGCTTCCACAGCCAACTTATTTGTGTTTGGATAAGAAGTCGTATCTCAACATCCCCCTTGAGTGAGAGTTATATATTTCCATGCTAGATAACTTAGCGGTCTCCTTCGATCGGGATATGACGGTTACGGGGCCAAGAGAGAAGGGCTTTTCCTACGCTCTTAGGGACCACATGAACTCCCGTGTCATAATTACCTAGGCTTGTGGGTAAGCATTCGAAGTGCACGTAAGGATTTCAATGCTTCACATAGGGATCACGTTGTACAAGCTAAAAGAACAACTATGGTCCATTAAAAGTCCTTAGTTGACAGATTTGGATTAGGTCAAGAAAAGACCCGTGTGAGCGGATAATACTGCATACTACCCCCCTCTGGCGGGTGTATCAATTCCAAGATCTCACATACATGGTTAATTAGTCCATAGAGGTGTCTTCACTAAGAGGGTAGCATTGATATTTGGAAGTAATTAGTTTATTTTTAAAATCTCTAAAATGAGTTTTCTATATTCTTTCATTCAACCACATAGTTCCCATGTCTACTATCCCATAAGAGAACTAGTTATCGGGCCTCTAACTATGTAGAGGAGAAGCACTATCTTTAGTTTATGATTAGGGTTGTTAATATACATTAACTGACAATCTCAATATCCGTGAACCAGACCTAACAAGTCCAGATGCCACCAGGGCACTGATCAATTAGGGCATATGACGACTAGCGAGTGTCTTTAGAGATGTTCAAGTGCTGTGACATATCAGACTTATGGACATCTACTTAGAAGCAAGTCTAAAATATACCAAGTCTTCTGAAATAAAGTTTTACTTACATTAGATGTCAGAAAGGTAAAGTCAATAGACTCATCGCTTTGCTATTATAAAACTCATCGGTACTGAGCTGTCTAGGGTTATGCCCTTTTAGGAACACATACTTTAGTTCCAGATCGAACTAGATTCCAAAGACATGGTACCAGATGACGAGGTAGTGGAAGACATCTATCTTTCATCTTTGTCTAAAACCTTCAAAGGCGTTGTCAGAGACTTTAGCTTTAAAAAGGTAGAGATGACAAACGCAAAACTTCTGGAAACTTTCCAGTAGACAAAGGATGTGATCAAGATTAAAGGTAAAACCTTTAGTACTTAACCCAGGTCTTCCCTAAAAAAGCATAAGGGAGTAACTTATCAGGAACCAAAACTATATTAGTGTAGAAATTGGTATGGACTCTCAAGTTTGGGAACACCAAGGACAGAAGTATTTCCGCTGTGGCGAGTAGAGGGGATTCTTGAAGATAGTGTATGACCTCAGGGTGTTAGGGCTTGAGTTACTATCTAGGAGCAATTCTTCTACTTCTTAGAATGCGAGCTTCATATCTATAGGGATTCAAGGAAAGTATAAGGCTAATTTATACTGAAGTGATCCTAGCATAGGTACTGATGCCATAAGCCGATGCGAAAGCTGTTAGATATAATTATTTAGTTTTTCCAAAACATGAATTTTGATCTTTAAAGACTTCGTTTTGTTTCCTCCTCACTAAATAAAGTTTTTTAGTTTTAGACGGCACCGTTGGTGTGTCTCTAAAACTAAATGGATATCTTCATTGCTAGAGGAATAGTCTAGAATGATTTCTTTGTATTTAATCATAATTTGAAAATAGATCTCTTGACAGCTGCAGTATCTGATTTAAATTCATCTAAATCCTTCGGTGAAACTAATCCATTTGTGGCCTCTCTGATTTAGATATTTTGCGTCATATAAATTCTAAGGTTATAGAAGGTCGAGCTTTTGTTCACAGATTCTTTAGAGATTTTTCTGAACTATGAGTATTATCTGGAAGGCTAAATAAAAGAGTCACTAAGGTATTAATGTTAGTTAATTCTGACGTTTGTTGTTCTAAGTGCGTCCATACAGTAGGAGTTTCTTTGATTTAATCGATGGAATAAGTATCTATCGTATGGGTTCCATGGGGCTCTGATGGAGCATAGGATTATCTCCCAGTTAAATGCTCCAAGGATTACATGACAGAATGAAATCTCCGAGAGAAGAAATCGGATCTTTTTAGACATGGTTCGTAGTATGATGAATATTGCCAAGTGTGCCACCCACCTTCTGGTGGTATTGTATCTTAAAATAGTAGCTTATATCTGGAACTATATTTAATCTAAATAATTGCCTCAAACTTATAAAAAGATATGTTCTAAGCAAAAGCTGACACTGTAATGTCTCAAGATATAGGGTTATCTTGCACTTGTGCGAAAGGATAAGATAGATGAGATAAAGATGAAGTCCCAGATATATCTATTTAGAGGTTACCCTAAGAAGACATAAGGTAAACTGTTCTATGTTCTTAAGGTTTGGAAGGTAATTATTTCTACGAATACTATTTACCTAGAAAAAGATTATATTATTGTGGGCATCGAAATTAGCCCACGGGTCGAACCCGACTTGCACACGTAAAACGGGCTCGCACTCAACCGCCTTCGGGTCGAACCCGACTTGCACACGTAAAACGGGCTCGCACACAATGGCCTTCGGGTCAAACTCGACTCGCACACATAAGATGGGCCCGCATGCGAAACCCGGCCCACACAAAATGGGCCCGCACGCGAAACTTAGCCCACACACAACGACCCGCATGTGAAACATGGCCCGCACACAACGGCCCGCATGCGAAACCCAGCCCACACAAAATAGGCCCGCACGTGAAACTTGGCCCACACACAACGGCCCGCATATGAAACTTGGCCCGCACACAACGGCCCGCATGCAAAACCCGGCCCACACAAAATGGGCCCGCACGCGAAACTTGGCCCACACACAACGGCCCGCATGTGAAACTTGGCCCGCACACAATGGTCCGCATGCGAAACCCGGTCCACACAAAATAGGCCCGCACGTGAAACTTGGCCCACACACAACGGCCCGCATGCGAACTCGGCCCACACGCAACGGCCCGCATGCGAACTCAGCCCGCGTGCGAACTCAATTCGCATGCCATGGCCCGACTTAAAAGCAAATGGGTCCCACCGGACCCACTACCTGAATATAAAAGGGGGGGGGGGCACCGGCCCCCCTTCATGGAAAACCGTGCCCCCCTCCCCATGGGGAGGTGGGGCCGGCCATAGAAAAGAAAAGAAAAAGAGAGAAAAAAAAGAGAGAAAGGAAAAGAAAAAAAAATCCTAACCGTCTCGATGCGGGGGGAGGTGGCGTGGACGTCTACACAACCGTAGATCCATAATGATCCCTCGATCCGACAGACAAGATGACGTCGTGTCGCCATACGATCCGGAAGGTGCAAAGATGACGACGTATCTTCAAAGATCAAGTCACATCTAGCCCGTAACCACCCCAACTAAAAAGGAGGGGATCGAGTTTGTTTCCCCAAATAAGGGGACAATATCTTGATGGTTATGGGGGAAGATATTGGATGAAACAAAAAGATTTCAGCCATATCTCTCCCAACCGTCCCCCTTTGCCTATAAATAGAAGGGGTGGGGGAAGGCACAAGGGTCGAAAGCAAAAAAGGAAGAGGCTCTGCAAAAAGGAACTCCAATGCTTGAAGACCGAAGGCTTCGTGAGGCACGACAAGTGCGTCCTACGGGAACACTTAGCCCATCAAGTCCTCATCAAAGTGAAGACCTTGCACTGGAAGATCAAAGCTTCGACTCCTCGCACGAAGAAGAAAGCTTGGAGAAGAAGGCCCGGAGTCATCATCACCTCGACATCTCCAACGATCTTCATCAACTCCGAAGAAGCCATAAGCAAAGGCCGGAGAAGAAGATCGAAGCCGACAACACCCCGTCGTCTTCAACAAAGGCGTCGACTCCTCACACGAAGAAGAAAGCCTGGAGAAGAAGGCCTGAAGTCGGTGCTACCCCTACCGTCTTCATCAACAAAAGCCAATGCTATAACTGTCGCATAGAGATCGGTGCTACACCCGCCATCTCCAAAAGAAGCCTTCAACTCCGATCAAACCAAATACGCCCGGAGAAGAAGCTGACACCACAACCGCGCCAGGTCGGAAAAGCTGAAGACGAAAGGGCTCTGCAAGAGAAGCTCCAACGCTTGAAGACCGAAGGCTTCACGAGGCACGACAAGCACGTCCTATGAGAATCCTTGGCCCTCAAGTCCTCATCAACGTGAAGACCTTGCACTCGAAGATCAAAGCTTCGACTCCTCGCACGAAGAAGAAAGCTTGGAGAAGAAGACCCGGAGTTGTCATCATCTCGACATCTCCAACGATCTTCATCAACTCCGAAGAAGCCATAAGCAAAGGCCGGAGAAGAAGTTCGAAGCCGACAACATCCGTCGTCTTCAACAAAGGCGTCGACTCCTCGCACGAAGAAGAAAGCTTGGAGAAGAAAGCCTGAAGCCGGTGCTACCCCTGCCGTCTTCATCAATAAAAGCCGACGCTACAACTGTCGCACGGAGATCGGTGCTACCCCCACCGTCTTCATCAACAAAAGCCGACGCTACAACCATTGCACGGAGATCGATGCTACCCCCACCGTCTTCATCAACAAAATCCGACGCTACAACCGTCGCACGAAGATCGGTGCTACCCCCGCCGAAAAGCTAAGCCGACACCACAACCGCCGAGGAAGCCGGAAGAATAAAGAAGTCTTGAAGAAGTAGCCATCGCCGTTCGAGAAGAAGATCGAGTCAAAGCTAAAGCCAAAGCCAACGCAAGAAGCCAAAGCGAACGCACCGGTAAAGCCCGCGCCAAAGCAACGCACGTGCCAAAGCCAAGCAACTACGACGGTTACGAGCAAAGCACAGCACGTTCTAGCCGATACGACACGAAGTCCGGAAGAAATAAAGCATCGCAAGCCTCTACCCGCCTACGTTCAAGCGCAAGCGCCAAAGCAAAGCAAAAGCCAGAGCCACGCCAAAGCAACGCCAAAGCCAAAAGCCAAAGCCGATGCAAAAGCACGATCGACGCCGCGAGCCGACGATCAAGGACACCGAGTTCTAGCAAGGATCGAGGAAGACATGAAGACCGAGGAACGAAGCCCCAAAACCTCCCTAGCCGAGAAAGCGCGAAGCACGGACGGGACAAAATCAACGGCCGATATTCCTTAGCCTCTCAAAAAGCCCTCACCCTGTAAAGACCTCTGTCCTGGGTAACCCCTTCAGAGCTCTCGCACGAATACCACGTGGAGACGCGGATTAAAGGGACCCTCCAGAGGATCTCTCCCATAATCTCCTGATCAAATATTCGCCGCACCCGGACTCGCCACACCCGAGCCCCCGGGTCCCGGCCAATCTGTAATCTCGTGTGATTCACAATAAAGACGACCCGTATCTTTTTCTGCGCACACAATTATAGACCACAAGTTTACCGGTAAGATAGTTCTGGGTGATCTACTGAGTACTGGTAGAGAGTATACATCCAAAAGCGTAGTGATAGTAGATGATACAAAAACTAATATACCAAATATAGTAGAAGCAATTCACTTTGTACCACAGCCACCTTGTTGTTGTGGGAGAACTATCAGAGCTCCTGAAATATACTATAGAGAAACATTAATAGTTAATTCAGAATTTCAAGAGGATGATCCCTAGAGCTACGACAAAGTAGTGGAAGCTTCCAACAGTTTTGACTAGCAAAAGACCATGGAGGTAAATCTTGCATTAATGTTCCTTGAAATAGTCTTAACTCTTATAACACTATCACCCTTTTGGGTATAGAGGGTGTATAAGAAGAGGACCCGATGTTCGAGTTAATTAAGACTTAAGAAGCTAGATTAGTTACCAAGGGAGAAAAGATTGACTATGTCGAAACCTCCTCATCGATAAATATGTTATATCTGTTTTTGGATCCTCTTAATCTATTATAGCCCATTATAGTTGGGAGATCTGATAGATAGATATCAAGACAATTATTTCCTAATATGGATTTAGAAAATGACATGTGTATGATGCAGCCCTAGGCTTTGTATCAGCGGGTCAGAAAGATCTAGAGTGAAAGTTGCAAACGTCCATTTATAGACTAATGCAAACAACCTGGAATTGAAATATCTATTTTGGTCAGGGAATCCGCTCATACGGACTTGGTCAGAATGGGAATAAACTAAGTGGGTACAAGAAAGGGGATAGAGCTATAAGGGTATACTTAATACTTTATGTTTATTCTACTGATTAAAAATGACATAGGAATGTTGTTTACAGTAAAGATTTATAGTCATCACAATTCGATATGAAAGATCCTAGTGAAGTGAGTTATGTTATGAGAATTTAGGTAACTCGAAATCACCAGAGCAAGATTCTCTCACTGTCACAGTCTGTGCATGAAGATAATACTCTAGCCAGTTTCGATTTTACGAGACCAGATATCTATTGTGCAGTGAGAATAATGGGTTAGTTTCAGTTGAACCCGGGTCCAGGTCACTGAACTGATATGAAGGGTAAACTCCAAAGTGCTCATCAAGTGAGAATTGTGAGTTAAACTTATAATTCACAGGTTCTAATGTCGATTGGATGCATAAGATCTAACTTTTGTGTCAAATGTGCATTTTAGATAATCGACTTCAGAAATTATTTTAACTTTGGGATTAGAAGCGGTAGTTAGTAGAGTGTGACACAGGAATACATTACATACTCCATCATAGTGGCTGAGCACATTGTCATATTCAAAGTAGTATAGCAGGTGGTATGACTCAGGAAGTTCTTAGAGAACACATGACGCATACCAAAGGCTTAGTTATCTGTTGTATCAACAGAAGAGTTGTAAGTAAGGTTCAATGAGTCTAGGTACTACCGTATGGGCAAACCCATCAAGTACAAACTCTTCTTGATTCGATAGTTTTAGAAGAAAATACAAGTAGCGGTACTAAGGTAGCATATGCAGATAATGTTGCTAATTTTTTGAGAGAATTTTTGCAAAGGCTTTTAGGCAACATATAGATACTATAGAGCTCAACATCATTTTTTCTCGTTAAACCTAGTGGAAGACTGTTGGAATTGATAGGGTCTACAGCTCGTAAAAGCCTATAGTTTAGCTGTATATGATTGATAGCTAAGGATTGCATCTTGGTACGCACCTTAGTACGTGTTCTGATTACAGAACAGAGAGCTATAACTACATGGTAATCCATTTGAGTAGGAGACTCAATAAATTGATCCTATATATGTAACTTAAATTTGTTCGTACAGCTCTGATTAAGAGTTGGTTACTCTATCAGGATAATCTATTAGGATGACAAAGCATGGGTATCTCTACTATGGTCATTATCAGGTACATTATCTGTGGCCGAATGGAACCAACACGGTGCACAGATCGATGAGCATACACCGGTGCACTAAGTCTTATTTCTTCTTAGTGTAAAATGATTTTAAACCTTGAGGAACCATGTCTGGCGGGCTAGCCAGTTGTGTAGTGCTTTGGCGCACCAATATGTGAGGGTCTAGTTATATGACCATAAACTACGGTGTATTGGGTTACCCGGCTGGCGTCGCATCAGTGTGCCACTCTTGTAGGTCATCCACACCCCTAACAAGAGGTGTTTTCCTTAGTCTGACCTATATTGTATTTAATCTAGGCATGATGGTCATTAGTTGGATTGTTGATCAGATCCGGTTACTCGGTAGGGTAATCGAAGGTACGACGTACGAGATCAATCTGGAAGGAACCGAGTCATATGAGTACTCGAGTCTGACGGTATTCTTCATCGCTCAAGTTGTGTCATGGCATCAAGTAGAGGGACAATGAGTTTACTACTACTAAGCGGAGAGCAGGGGTATTCGGGAAAACATAGTAAGTCCGAGGGAATTAGAGTGCAGCCTACGTCACACTCTGGGTGGCTATGCAAGTTAATTCGAGCTCATCGATGATACACTCGGATAGTATGTTGATTGAGTTTAAGTTGAAAGCTATGAACCTTGGCCCCTAAAGGTTCCATCTTATTCACATTATGTAGGGTCCTTGAACTATCTCCTCGAAACACAGAACACAGTTAGAGGAAGTGAGAAGTCCAAACCAATGCTTCACATTAGTGCACGGTAGATGCATAACTATATATGTGTACTAATGGAAAACCCTAGGTTAGTACACAAACGTATGCAACTATCCCTTGCCATAAGTGGACTCCCCCACATGGGTGTGATGCACCAATAATGTTGCGAGGTAACTAGTTGACTTTATTAGGGATATCCTACGGGCAACTCGATGAATAGTAAAATCACTAATGCACTTCACTTATGTGTGTCTTGCAAAGTCTCATACACGAGGGATGGCCAACTAGTGACATAGGGGTATTTTGGAAGACCAAGTCAAGGCCGTCTCTCTAGCTTGTAGGAGTGTGCAAGCTCCTATATAGGTGCTGGCCATAGGGATAAGGTAGTGGGTCAAAACCACTCCTAAAAGAAAGGTAGGGAGAGAGAAAAGGGCGGGTCGGCCCTAGTTTGTAGGGATCTTAATCGCTATGGGGACCGACCATATAAATGGAGATACGAAGAAAGGGGGGCCACCCTAAGCATGTGTGCAAACCCTAGCCACCCCTCTCTTATTCTCCTCTCCATCTCTCGGCTCTCTCGTCTCCCTCGCTTGCGACCTCAAATCGCAATTTGTCTTCCTCGCATGTTGTTTTGTAGACAGAGAAGACTCATTGTATGAAGGCACTCATAGATTATTGATGAGGTGTCGTGCATCGTGCAAGATCGGGTGATCTAGAAGGCGCTTCCGGTAATATTTTGTTGTCCAAATTTTGCATAAAAGATCAACGATGTTTATATTGCTGCGAGAGCTACAGAACTCCAAACAACCTCTAACTAGATGCAAAAGTTGTGTATCAAATTCCTTTACATACAGTTCAAATTTTAGTCCAATCGGAGTTCGAAATAAAAAGTTATAGTCATTCTACCGAAGCTATCTGAGGAGATCTGAGCCCGTCTCCATCGACAAAGAAGAAATTTGTTATGGTGAAGGAATCCATACGAAGGTATGACTTCTAACTTGTAGGTATAGTGTAGATAGAATATGCATGTATGCTAGATTGTTCATCTCGCTAGATCAACGTTGGAGGGTCGAGTAATCATCATACTATATTCAAACACGCACATGTAAATAGTTTCGATGAAAATTTTGATATATAACACATACCACCCATGACCTTCGGATCTATCCTTTGCTTCTGCTGCGGACCTCTACTATAGGATTATTTCCAACATAAAAGGGAGAGAGGAACATAGATATTTACATGGGAAAGGGAGATGGTAAACCAAAATCCGACCCCAAGGGAAGGAGACCCATCAAAATCCTGACCCAAGGAGGAGAACACTGAAGCCCTACACTAGGAGGGAAAGAGAAAATGAAAAGGGGGCTGTATTTTCGAATGGTGATATGATGGTTTTCATGCTCCAAGCAATAAATCAGGAATTGGCATGGAATAATAATCAAGGCTAGAAACAAGATCCTCAAAATTCAAGAGCTTGTCCACATATTCTGATTTTGTGATAATCAGAGGCAGTTCAAAGCAGCTCTTGATGATTAGAGCCACTTGATTGTGGGATTGGATGGGATAGTAAAGAATATCTCCGGCAGTTGGATGAATCATCCAGACTTTACTTTCTGCATTAGGATTACCACTGTTATATTTATCTAGGATTTTTTCTTTTCTTTTTATGATCCATGGAGGCTGGTTGCCATATTTAGTGGTTTTTAATAAACTCATGCTTGATAGTTTGTGTGTCTAGACATAATTTTTTTTTTAAAAAAAAAATTAGCTTAATTCAAAATATTTTTAAGCTTAACTTACTCATGCTTGATAGAATAATAGATAAACCCCCCAAAAGGCGAGAGATAAACCCGCCACAAAGACAGGAGCCCACAAGATTTAATTACACGACCTGCTTGGGAGGGGGAGACGCGACCTCAATCAATCTCAATGTTTTATTTTATGTTGTGGAATATTGTTGGTACCCATGCTTGGTCGGCTTTATGGCTTCGAGTTGGGATTCGTTACATGTGCCATGAACTTTGAATATAAGGGGCATATTATTGGTGTCCACTTGATCACCCTCTTTGTCAAATTTATGACAAGACCGAGAAGAGAGGAGAAGAATAATGTGTAGGAAATCACATGATCGAGGGGGGGGGGGGGGGGGTTCTTAATAAGAGGGACAATCCGATATTTATTTGGTCGATAATCGGTTGCATTTCTCTTTTTTTTTTTAGGAGGGAGGGTTAGGCAACCCCCAATCAATTATTAAAAAGAATTTCACAAGACAATAAGGTTACATTTGTTTATCGTATGTTTTACTAGAAGCTAACATTATCCAATGTTGGGGGTGAAAGAGTCTACCTAAACTCAGCGATTCGAGATTCAAGAAGCACAATCATGCCTCTAGTGAGAATACTAACTCAAAGGTTCCTCCTAAGATCATTTTTTTTTTAACTTCATGAAAGGGGGGAGGTTACAATCGGACCACCAGAAGGCACCACATACCGGCACAACAAGAAAGGGGCCCGCCACCATAGCGGAGAGACAACAGACATATCATCATCTGGTGATAAGACTGTAATCAAAGCGAAAGTTAGAACTACACCATTTCAACGACAGAGGGGAACCAGCGCCACCACGACAAACCCCCCCCCCCGTGGGAGAAGAGTAGAACATACCCGTTGGACTCCGGCGGTGAAAGACACAACAACCTACCACCAGATCTCGATCAAAATGTATCATTCTAACTTTGGGAATGACTGGATTTCATAGAAGCTTAAGCCTTTTATTTTCCAACTTATATAATTTTAAGTTATTTTATTGATTCTTACCGAAATGGTGTTTCAAATATGATTCAAATGAAAAATCCATGCATCAGCTCTTCCCTTTCCCTCCCCTGTTCCTGGTGTAGGTTTTGGGCGATCTCCTCTTGGCCTCCTCGGTTGCCGCCGCCGGTGGCATTGAGGGAGTCGGGATTTTGTAGATTCTCCTCCCCCGGGGTAGGATCTGGGTTTTCCTCTCTCCTTTCCCTATGTAAATAGGATTTTTGTTGGTTGGATTTGTCAGTGTCGTCGTCAGCGGAGTGATTAGGGTCAGAACTAGCCTCCCTTCCCTCCCCTTGTGGGCTCGAATTGCCTGCCACAGCTCGGATCGTGGGTCTCCTACCATTGCAGCCGAAGTGGTGGCTCCGACCCACGGCCCGCCGGTGGCGGACGTTCCGATTTGGGATTTTCTGGACCCCCTCTTCTGATCGATGGGCGGATCTCAGTGGTTCGAGGCGCGACGAGTGTTTCCAAGGCAGATCGGGTCTTGCGGCGACCGCTTATTCTGTTGCTAAGCTGCAGGTGGTGGCTCTTCTCTTGAAGCTTGTGTTGGTTTCTGGTGTTTTGGTTTTATTGGGTGTGTTCCTTTTCTGTTTCCGGATTGTAGCTCCCTGTATTCTCCCGGTAGGGCGAGGTCTGTGGTTGGTGGCATCAAAATGTTGTGCCCGCATGTGGCGATGGTGGTGGTTCCACTATGTTGTGGTATTTCGCTTGCGTCGGACTATGGCGCCTCTTGGAGGTCAGTTGACCCCCTTTGAATTACCAAACAGAAAAATCCATGCAACCTGGAGTAAGTACAATTTTTTACATGCTATATGATTTGTTCGGAGTCTCCGGTATTCTTCGGAATTTTTACGAGCCCTAGAAGTTATCAAAAAAGTCCAAAAATCAGCTATCGACCTTGTGCATGATCGTGCACACATTTTGATGCTGACATGCTCAAGTCCCGGAGTCATTATGGGCACAATCCTTACAGGTTGAATAGTGGGTTGAGCCGGCTTACCGAGCAAACCTGGTGCACAACATGGGCATGCCTGTGCGGACGACTTGAATTGACCATGCGCATGGTACTGAATCCATACACATAGACACATGCTTTGTGTGATTTCATCTAGAGAATTTAAAGGCTCTCTTTTCCTTATACCTTCACTTGAATCTATTGGGAAAACCTTCATACTGATATCCAGAGTGGCATGGACCAGAATCCAAGTTTGATCCACACTATCATCGAGATGATGCGAGTCCTCTAGTCATTGGGAAGACCTAGAGGAGCGGATCCACTTGCACTAACAAGGGCAAGCGAACGAGATCGATGAAGGGCATCGGAGTTTAAGCAAAAGGGGTTGCTAGGGGAGCTATTGGCGTTTGCGATGTTGCCGGTCATCACCGCCAGGATGGGCTTCCTCTGTGATGGGCCGTGGTGTGTTCGAGGATGTATCTCTGGACTCTATTGCTTTGATTAGTGATTTGGTTACACAATCCAACCTTCGCTCATTGTGGTTATCCCCTTAGAGATCCCCCACCAAAAAAATCATTGTCTGCTCTTTGTATTTGATTAATTATTTGCTTAGGTTGAATGCCTTGTGTTTTGCAACCCTAATCCATTTCATGAGTATCAAGTGATTATTATTTTTTGTTATTTAAATAAATTAGATTATTAAATGACAATCGAGTCAACAATTGTCCTCAATCCCGTGTAACCCCCCCGCCGGAAGGCAACAGGTCGGGTTTGGGACGGGTCTGCCAATCCCGACGCCATCCCGTTAAGAAATATCTTATTCCAAACCCGTCCCAAACCCCTGCCGGGCTTAATGATCCATACCAAACCCGTCCCACTCACACTAGCAAAAACTCAAACCTGTGGGTCGGGCTTCACTCCCGGAGGGATTAGTCCGAGCCTGAAGTGGGCCATTGCCCGAAAGGTTTCGGGACACCCACCGATGTCAAAAAAAAAAAAAAACTCAAACCTGTCTCGTCCCATCCCAATTATGTTTATACAAGACTAGTTCAAACTAGTTGATTTTATTTTGAACTAAACTTATTTTGTTAAGAGAACCAATGAACATATTGAGATCTAAATTCATTATAACGAATAACAACAATTTCTAAGTTTTTATTAAATATATATACATTGAATGAATTAAACATATGCAGGTCAAAGAAAACATATAATTTAATACAAGTCTACAACCAGTTAAACGCAATGAATATATTGATAATTAAATCTATATTCTATATTTTTTTAAACAAAAGGCATGAGCTATATAATCTCCTTAAATATAGTATTGATACAACATAAAATAGGATACTGAACTACATCCGAGTAAATCATCAAACAACAAAAATAACATACATGTATTCGGGTCGGGTTGGGTTGGGTCAAGGTAGGCTAATCCTGACCCGTCCCAAACCTGATCAGGTTTATTTCATAAATCCTAAACTCGCCCAAACCCAACTAGTTCCATCCCTAACCCGGCTCAATAGGGTATAGTCGGGTTTCCCATTTAGCCAATCCCGTTGCCTTCTCTGCCCCTTCTTCATCTTCCTCCTCCTTATCCTCCAGCCATGCCTCTCACATGCTCTATCTCCCTTATCGAATTCTTAATCCCACTGGAGACATATCGGGCTCAATTAACTGACATGGTGTGCAACTGCTTGGTTGCCATCCATCGAAAAATTTCACACCAGGTCAGTGGCTACCGGCCGACACTACCGTTGGTGGCAACCATCCGACATGATATGGAACTATCGGTCGGCTGGTTGCAACTAATACGCCTCTAATGGGATTGGGGTTTTGGCAAGAAGGAGGTGGGAGAAGAAAAGGGCGGAGGAGAGGAGGACAGATGTGACGACAAGAGTTAGAGCAGAGTGGAGAGGGGAGGGGACGAAGAGAGGGAGGATGAAAAGAAAAGGAAAGCATCGACAGGTCAAGGAACGAAGGAGTCGAGGAGAGAAGGAGTGCCTTCACCAAAAGGGTGCCATGTCAAAACCCTGATCCAGTGATGGATCCCAATAGCAGTATTGGACCCTTATCGATTGGTTGGATCCAAATAAGAAGGTACTAATTTTTAATATAGAGAGTAAACCTATTTTTTTTAAAAAAAAATTTTGAGAGTACTGATGGATCACAAAGGATCGTCCATCGACTGCCACCTTCCTCCATCTCCTAGCACTACCTCAGTCGTCGATATCGTTGGAGGGATGCTCAGAGTCGGAGGAGGGGTTGCTGATA
Organism: Chamaelirium japonicum; assembly: GCA_947650365.1. NCBI lineage: Eukaryota > Viridiplantae > Streptophyta > Magnoliopsida > Liliales > Melanthiaceae > Chamaelirium > Chamaelirium japonicum. The sequence continues at coordinate 113,322,201 of OX393549.1, forward strand.
TCGTGGCACAAATGTATGGAAATTGAGGGGGCGACAATCAATTTTTTGAAAACCGGACTTGATTGGACGGTCGAACCGTGTTAGATCAGAATCGGAGGACATATTGGTTCAAATTTATATTTCTTACCATTATGTGAACCCGAACATTTTCTTGCACAAAAAATAATTAAAACCACTAAGCCCATCGATTTAAAATCACAAAACAATTTGAAATTTTTTTACATATATTTTCATCAAAAAAAATATTTACTCTAACGAGTGAACAAATAGTTACTCTTTTCTACCGAATCGTTTCTCTTTATGTGTGCAAGATAGAATCGACTTTGTTTGACACAATTAGATACATTTTTGTCACAAAAAAATTATATTGTGATCATACATATATAAATATTATTTATAATAAGCTACTATCAATCTACAATTAGTGTATGTTACTATATCAAATTGTTACTCTTTGCTATCAGATTGTTACCCTTTACAAATAGTTACTCTTTTGCGATAGGTAATTGAATTGTTACACTTTATGTGAAGGGGTAAAACTGGCATATAAATCATTATGTTATTACATTTGCATGGCAGAGGGATTTCGTACTTACCAAAGACAAACCACAAGGACTTAATGTTAACCCCAAACTTTACCCATACTTAACGTTAAACTGGAAACATTCTAAGGACATAGCACCAATTTCTTTTTTTTTTAGGAAAATTTTAGGGAAATTTTATTCATACCCCATAAATCTGTAATTAGCCCCCATTTCCAACAAACTTGAACACACCCCATTTTTTTTTTCATACCCCATTCATATCCCAAAAATACCCTTCCCCCTTACACCCCACCTTTAATACACCCCAAAGTAAATGGCCCACCCCAACTTGATTATATCCCAATCAAACACATACCCCCTTAAATATACCCCAATTATATGCACTCTTGAATACACCCCACGCTTAAATAAACCCCATGCAGTTGGCTGATACTTGAAGGCACAAGTAGAGCTGCAACTTGGGCGGGCCAACCTGAACCCAACCAGAGTCCAACCCGAGCCCAACCTGAATTTGGGCGGGCTAATCCGAGCCCAACCCGAATTATTTCTCCTCAACCCGACAGGACTCAACACGAAATTAGCAGGTCTGGGACAAGACTAAACGGGTTCAGGTCGTAAACGGGTCGACACGATAGACCCGTTTAATAAATGGGTCGGGTCCGGGTTTAGGGTCTGGACACGGTAGACCCGGGAAGACCCGTTTAGTATTCAATGGGTCGTGTCGGGTCGGGTCTACCAGCAATCCAATACTATAATATATAATACCAGTGGGTCTTTCGGGTCAGGTCGGGTCAAGTCGGATTGGGTCGGATCGGGTCAACTGAATAGATCCGGGTGGTAAACGGTCTTACCGGGTCTTATCGTGTCTACCTATTTATTAGCGAGTCGGGTATGGGTTTAGGATCTAGACACGATTAGTTAAACGGGTCGGGTCCGGGTCTAGGGGTTTTGGACACGACATGAAACTAGACACGACACGAACCCGACCCGACACGACTCATTGCCACCCCTAGCTGCAACTTGGTCGGGCCAACCCGAACCCAACCCGACTTTGGGCAGGTTAACCTGAACCCACCCCGCACAACCCAGCCAACCCGACGGGTTGGGCTTGGGCTAAGTTTAAACATACATTGGATTGGGTTGGGGGTACAAAAGACGCTGAGCAGGGGCTTTGGTGTTTGGGGTACAAAAAAAAAGGGCATTGTTGGTATTAAAGGATTGTTGAGTAAGTTATTGAGAAACGCTAGGGATACGGGGGCTAATTACAGATTTTTGGGGTATGAATAAAATTTCCCAAATTTTATTCATACCCCAAAAATCTGTAGTTAGCCCCCGTATCCTTTTTTTTTTGTACCCCAAACCCCGAAGCCTCTGCTCAGCGTCTTTTGTACCCCCAACCCAACCCAATGTTTGTTTAAACTTGGCCCAAGCCCAACCCGTCGGGTTGGCCAGGTTGTGCGGGGTGGGTTCGGGTTAACCTGCCCAAAGTCGGGTTGGGTTCGGGTTGGCCCGCCCAAGTTGCAGCTAGGGGTGGCAATGAGTCGTGTCGTGTCGGATTCGTGTCGTGTCTAGTTTCGTGTCGTGTCCAAAACCCATAGACCTAGACCCGACCTGTTTAACTAATCGTGTCTAGATCCTAAACCCGTACCCGACTCGCTAATAAACAAGTAGACACGGTAAGACCCGTTTACCACCCGGATCTATTCAGTTGACCCGATCCAACCCAATCCGACTTGACCCGAAAGACCCACTAGTATTATATATTATAGTATCGGATTGCTGGTAGACCCGACCCGACCCGACACGACCCGTTGAATACTAAACGGGTCTTCCCGGATCTACCGTGTCCAGACCCTAAACCCGGACCCGACCCGTTTATTAAACGGGTCTATCGTGTCGACCCGTTTACGACCCGAACCCGTTTAGACTTGACCCAAACCCGCTAACTTCGTGTCGGGTCCTGTCGGGTCGAGGAGAAATAATTCGGGTTGGGCTCGGATTAGCCCGCCCAAATTCGGGTTGGGTTTGGGTTGGACTCGGGTTGGGTTCAGGTTGGCCCGCCCAAGTTGCAGCTCTACTTGTGCCTTCAAGTATCAGCCAACTGAAAGTGGGTCATTGCCCGAAAGGTTTCGGGACACCCGCCGATCCCAAAAAAAAAAAAGTATCAGCCAACTGCATGGGGTTTATTTAAGAGTGGGGTGTATACAAGAGTGCATATAATTGGGGTATATTTAAGGGGGTATGTGTTTGATTGGGGTATAATCAAGTTGGGGCGGGCCATTTAACTGGGGTGTATTGAAGGTGGGGTGTAAGGGGGAAGGGTATTTTTGGGATAGGAATGGGGTATGAAAAAAAAAAATTGGGGTGTGTTCAAGTTTGTTGGAAATGGGGGCTAATTACAGATTTATGGGGTATGAATAAAAGTTCCCTTTTTTTAATGCTCTGTATTTCTATATATAACATTACACGTAAAAAAAAAAAAATGTACTATAACATGGGAAGGATGTAGGGGTTGGGATACAATCGGACAACACAACCAATGACTGAGATCTACCTATACAGCTAGGATATATGAATGAGATTTACCATGAGTGTGAAAGAAATACACATGACGTGAGGCCCATAATAACTCTCTCCATTAATAATGCCAACTACCCTCTTTCCATTCCCTACCTTGAGGAGAACATTTTCCTACCCAATTGAAGCTGGCCCCATAATGCTCTTTTTAATGGGAGATGTGGCACACCATGATTGGGTAAGCAAGTGCAACAAATCAATCAAGCAACAAAAATGTTCACCACCCCGAGCTCCATTTCTCCTCATTTCTTCTTTCTCGTCGAGCAAATCAATGAAGAACCCTCTTTGTAACACCCGCACCAAACACACAATATATCGTTTGCTTTGTCCGTGCCCGCACGAGGACTTCGCAGGAGGTCGCCCATCCTAGAACTACTCTTGTCCGAGCACACTTAACTACGGATTTCTTACAAAATTCGTAGCGGCACACTGTTTTAAAACACGTTTTTTATATTTGGAAGGAAAAATTATATAATTACTTCAGGATCTCCTTCTCTTCAGATGATGTGGGGCCAACTCTTGGCCTTGGACACCTCACCTCATCTATCTTGGCATCACAGCCTCAGGAGTCTTGGCTATTGCCTATTGGATATTGGTTGTCACAATCCACCCCCCTTAAGGGCAACATGTCCATGTGTAGGGTTAGACCCCCCTATTGCGAGGATAGCCGACTTTGATACCATTTTATAACAAATGCCCCAAACACACAAGATATTGTCCCCTTTGCCCGTGCTCGCACGAGGACTTCCCAGGAGGTCACCTATCCTATTAATACTCTCACCCGAGTAATCTTAACTACGGAGTTCTTACTAGATCCGCAGCGGCACACGATTTTAAAACGCGTTTCTATATTTGGAAGTGAAAATTTTATAATTAGGTCAAGATATTCTTCTCTACAGGCAATGTATGGCTAACTTGTGGTCTTGGACACCTCACCTCACCTTATCCATCTTGGCATCACAGTCTCAGATGTCTTAGTTATTGACTATTGGCTATTGGATCTTGGTCGTCACACTCCTCCTCCCCCTAATGGAAATTGATCAACAGTTGCCACCACAGAGAAGGGAGGGGCAGCCAACCCCCTCCTATATTCTTCTTTCACAGATCATAAGTTAACCGTGCGGGGAGGGTTCTACTCCTTCTCCCTCCCCCTCACTAGTCCTCTTCTCCGAGAAACAACAAAAACAGAAAGAGGTAGTGCTGGTGGTGGTAGGGGGCGTGTGAGTGCCCCATCTCTGGCTTCTCTGATCGTCAGTGCCAACAACAAAAGTTAGGGGGCCGATCGACTTCCCCACTCCCTCTCTCCGATGATATATCAATGTTAAAGAGGAGGGGGTTGATCGAGTCCCACTCCCCTCTTCTCATCCATCATCCACTCCGGCGAGGTCCGCACCAGCAGCCGGGGAGGGGCTAGATCCAACTCCTGCCTCCTCTGATCTCCTCTGGTAGATCCACTGTGCAGGGGAGCGCGTGGGTTTGGTTCCCTCCCCCATTTTCTCCTTCTCCTTCTCCGGATCGAGTCTGACTCCAGCAGAGCAGCACGACATCACGGTGGGGGCTCTCAGACATAGTCATCTTCTCTAATTGACATGATTCATGATTTGAATTTGGTCAGCTATTCTCTCTCTCTCTCTCTCTCTCTCTCTCTCTCTCTCTCTCTCTCTCTCTCTCTCTCTCTCTCTCTCTCTCTCTCTCTCTCTCTCTCTCTCTCTTAGGAAGCTTTGACTGTAAGCTTCCTCTCCTATGTCACAACTCCGAGTCGTGCTTCCTTTTGGAAACCGTCAAGTATAGGACCCCCCCTCCTCTCTCTCTCTCTCTCTCTCTCTCTCTCTCTCTCTCTCTCTCTCTCTCTCTCTCTCTATCCTGCATTGGTTTTCTACATATTTTTATTACTTTTGCTTTATGATCATAATTGTGAAAATATTGTTCATACATAATTTAAAAGATAGATTTGTGTTGGGTCTATATTAGGTTTCATGCTCTTATAGTTCGTCTCCAGATAGAATAATTTTCTTGATTATTTTTTTTGTTTATTTTAGGTTTCACTTATTTTCAATTTTCAATGTGTTTTATTTTGGTATGGTTAAAAGAGAAACATATAAACATTTGATATTTTTGGAGAATATCTTCTATATTATTTTTTTGGTTGTTTTCTTTATTTATGTTGTAAAATCTGTCGTTTCTTAGTGATTGAATGGTGATCGTGGAATGCTTCCAATTTGATATTGTGATTTATTATTGCAATAATTTGTAAAATAATTTATCATAGAATGCATAGATTTTCTACATAGGATTTTAGATTGCAATAATTTGTGAGATGATTTTAGATTGTGATAGTTTTACTAGAAGATGGGTCATGGGATCCCTATCTACAAAGTTTTTTGGGATCCCACCCAATTTTTTTTCTCAAGATCCATGTTAAACCTGAGGTTTTCTTGAGTATTTACATTTTTTACTGCCTTTCAATAATACTAAACTTAGGCAAAAAGACATTCAATTTAAAATTTAAAATAAAAATTCTAAAAATTAATAGTAGGGGTTCTCAAGCTCCCTCCCAAACTCTCTTACAAAATTGATCCAATCTATAATATAATAGCTAGCATTTGGGTTTTCTTGCATATTGATAAAGAGATAAAAATGGGTGGGATGATGAAGAAAGACAAATTGGTTGAAATTTTTAATTTTTATTTTAAAAGATTTTTTTTTTGAAAGGGCCCTAGTGATCAATACATTATCTGTCAGTGCTTCGGTTAAAAACTCGCCAATTCCTAATGAACGGTTCGACCTCGTCCAAAATTGAGAATTGAAGGTGACGACGTCCTTGATCTAATGTAGGAGGAATAGAAAGCAGTACAACAGAAAAAAAACAAAAATAGTACAAAAGGCTAAAGATCGATTCGATGACGACGGCCAACATGTCTGGATCTATAAAAGGGGGATGAAAATGATCAGTAGAAAAGAAAGAACAACGTAACAACAGTCGATAAATGCAGCGAGAGATCCGAGTAACGCCCGGGGTGTGTGTTGACGCCGAAAAGGGCCGACTGTGTTTGGCCGATAAAGATGGCCTTTGCAGTGCCTATGCCGTCGAAGGCGGCATTCCAAGTGCCGACAAGCATAGGCATTACTAGTTATTTAACAGTACATGCGTACTGTACAACTGGCTCAACCTTTGAACCAATCGTTGGACAGGTTTTGAACCAGACCGGAAATATTTACGGTTCGGCACCTGGTTTGGTTTCCAAAACATTGGAGACAAATGGAGGAGCCGGACCCCCAGCGTGACTCTCTCTCTCTCTCTCTCTCTCTCTCTCTATAGTTTCGGCTCCTTTCCCTCAGTTTCGATTAAATCGCCCATACATCTCGCTCTCGGTCCCTCCCAGATTTCCTCTGCATCCCATCTCTCTCTCTCTCTCTCTCTCTATAGACTCGGAGGAAATGCTTCAGATATCCAAGGTACGCCAAGGAAAAAGAAAAAAGTTGCAGAACGCCATAAATGGGCCTTTTTTATTTCTTCTGGGTTGCTGTTGATGCCGCAGCCAAGCTCGTAGCCCTCTTTCATTCTCAAATGGGTCTTCGTTACTAGCATCAAACCTCGATCTTTGTAGCTCTCTCTCTCTCTTCCCAATCCTACTCCTTGATTCTCCTGTTTTTTCTCTCTCTCTCTCTCTCTCTAGGAATCACTGGTCTTTCCCATTTCAAGAATCTTTCTGCAAGATTTCTTGTACGGTTGGACATTTGGGCTACCAATTATGTCCTCCTTACCTTCTCCTCACCAGAATCAAAAGGCCCTTTTGCCATGAATCTCTCTCTCCCTCTCTCTCTCTACTGGTTTGCAATAATTTTTTCATGGGTTTATCAAAATTGATCATTTTTAATGTTTTATGTGGTTCTTGGGATGATATGAAGATGGGTTTTTATCTAAAGACTCTGTTTTTCCTCCTCTGAAATTGTTTTGATTTTGTTCCACCCCTTTTTTTTTTGGGGGGGGGGGGGGGTTGTTTAAATCGCCCTGCAGACCTGGGTTTGATCCGAAACTGAGGATAGAAGAGAGGGGGAATGGAGGGAGACACGTTCTCCGGCCTCGGCAACGGAGGCCACGCCGGCAACAAGGTCATCCAGAGCTTCCAGAAGAGCTTCGGCCAGGTGCAGAGCATCCTGGATCAGAACCGCCTCCTGATCAACGAGATCAATCAGAACCACGAGTCGAAGATCCCCGACAACCTCAGCCGGAACGTCGGCCTGATCAGGGAGCTCAACAACAACATCCGGAGGGTCGTCGGCCTCTACGCCGACCTCTCCACCTCCTTCGCCGGCTCCATGGAGGCGTCGTCCGAGGGGGATTCCGCCGGGACTCTGCGGTCGGACGGGAAGCCCGGCCACAAGAGAATTAGGCCGGGTTAGATGGATGGAGAAGAGAGGTGATCAGCCCCCATATATTTTTTTCGCAGCACGACGGAGATAATGCCGGTAGGATCGACCACCTTCGGAGCTTCAGAGTGAGAAAGAGAGCAAAGGTGATCACTTGCCATGTTGTAAGTCTATGTAGTGTTCTTGTAGGCTGAGGGAATTCTTGAATTTAATTGCCATTAAAGTTTCTACTATAAATTGTTATTGATATCTATTTATTGGTAGAATATTGAAATTTTATTTTTATTTTTTTGAGAAATCCTTCTTAGTGGATGAGGCGGGGTTTGGCCTAGACCCCGACCAGTATATTGATATAAAAAAGTATTACAAAAGCGAAGTACAACGGAAACTTTTCTACTAACTCCTAGATAGCAGTTTTCATATTCGCTGGTGTGGCGTGCGCCCTAGATCTCAAAGTTTCTCGTTTTTGTTGAAGATTTTCTTGTTGTGTTCTAGGCAGATATTTCATGTTGTTGCCATGACCACCATGTCCCAAACTTTTCGGAGGTCGGATGGGATTCTTGTTGGCGCGGAATACCTCAAACGAGGTCTTGATCCGCCGCTTCACGCTCGCGGAAGCGATCTAGGATTTTCGGATCCCCGACGATCCGAAGAGAAAGATCGAATCCACCCACAACGATCCACAATCACAGAGAAAAAATAACAAAGAAAACAATCCACACGATACAAATGTTGTTCCTAAACATATGAACTAGGCAACTTGTTAAATTACAAAATAACTAAACAAATAAGAAACTTTACTCGATGGGTTAGAGGCGCGTAATCGCTGACCTAAGAACGAAAGTCCTCCCCTCGTGCGGGTTTGAACGGATCCTTCGAACCCAAGGTACAACGAACCCAATCCGAGCTCCTCCTCGATTGCCGGCACAACCCGATCGAGGATCAATTGACCCTTTGCCGATGACGATTGCCCGAAGAAACAAATTTTGAAACTCAAGAACTTTTGTGCAGAATTTTTCCAGAGAAGAAGAAGAGAAAAACTTGTTTGTAATAGGTGTTTGAGGGGCTTTAAATAGAGAAAAATATGACCGTTGGACCAGCCTTCAAGGCTGAAAATAAAATCCCATAATGGCTGCCCATTATGACCGGTTTTGCAATCAAAGCTGTAACGTTTCCAACGTTACAGTTTTTTTTCAAATATTGAAACGTTACAACAATCCCCCACAAAGTTTAAATATTTGAAATGATTAAAATCAAAAAAATATTGGGCAATCTTGTGCTATGCATTAGGTGAAGGTGTCTTCCGACTTGAACCAACACTTAGTGTTAAAAGTTGGTCTGAGGAAAGCGAAGTGAACTAGGTCTTGAACCAAGCTTCCCTTGATTCAGATTTCAACTATAACACATATAGCACATATCGACTCGGGTTAAGCGGGTTAGCACGTTACGGCCATGCGCTGATACCTTGCTTCTTCATGAGAATTTTTTAAGGAATAGCCCGATTCCCATAGTCGCGGCCCCACGACTATTCTCACATAGGTGAGTCCTCCAAGGGTACCTGCGACGGATTGGTACCTCGCAGAATCCTGCCTTGGGCTCATTAAGAGAGTAAATCTCAACCTGAACCGTCACACATGAGAGCACCTCATCATAGGGACGGGAAGGAGTTATACTCCATAGGATTGTGCTCTCCCACTAGACACCTACTCTGGCTTGTTTCTACCCTTTGAACCTCATTCAAGGGATCTCCAATCATAGAGGTAAGGTTTCCACCGGAGGTGCCTAATTTATGGGCTTCAATCCCATCCCCCTCGATGAATCTAGGACTGCGCTCCTAGATAGACCTTTGGTCAAATGATCAGCTAAATTCTTTGCTGATCTCACAAATTCCACTGTTATTATGGACTTCTTTAGATGTTCTTTTATAGACTTGTGTCTAACTCGAATATGCCTGTTCATTTTCTCATTCGTGTTCTTTTGTTTACACAAATCTATAGCAGCTTTAGAATCACAGTGAATGGAAATGGCAGGTAATGGATTATGAACTGCTGGTATATCGCTGAGTAGATTTTTTATCCATTCAGTCTCAGTGCAAGTGGAATCTAGTGCTATTAACTCAGCTTCCATAGTACTTCTAGCTGTTAATGTCTGTTTAGCAGATTTCCAAGTTATAGCTGCTCCTCCTAGTAGGAATATGTAACCACTTGTGGATTTTATATCAAGAGTATCAGTGATCCAGTTGGCATCATTGTACCCTTCAACCACAGAAGGATCTCCTCTATAGAATAAACCATAAGAGGTAGTGCCCTTTAGATACTTGAATATCCTTTCTAATGCAGTCCAATGGTTTACACCAGGGTTACAAGTGTATCTACTAAGTCTCGAAACCGCATAAGCGATATCAGGTCTGGTGCGGTTTGCTAAGTATAGAAGTGAACCTATAATCTTGGCATATCTATCTTGGGAGACTGGTTCTCCTAGATTCTTATTGAGTTGAACACTCTGATCATAAGGCATAGATACTATCTTAGTGTTCGAGAAACCAAATTTCTCAATAAGCTTTTTTGTGAAATGGGATTGGGATAAGGAAATTCCCTTAGGGGAATGAGATAGGGTCATCCCTAGGATTAAATCTGCTCGGCCAAGATCTTTCATGTCAAAGCTCTTTGATAATAAGGATTTGACATCCAAGACACAATCTAAATTTGATCTGAATATCAGGATATCGTCTACATATAGACAAAGAACCACATATCCATTTTCTAAGGTTTTACAATAAAGACACTTGTCAAACTTGTTAATCGAAAAACCATACGATAAAATTACCTTGTCAAATTTATCGTGCCATTGTATAAGTGCTTGTTTAAGACCATATAGGGATTTTACTAACTTACAAACCTTATGTTCTTGTCCTGGGGCTGTAAAACCTTCAGGTTGCCTTAGGTAGATCTCCTCTTCGAGATCACCATTGAGGAAGGCGGTTTTAACATCCATTTGATGAATTTCCATCTTATGGATTGAGGCTAGGGCTAATAAGGTTCGAATGGTAGTAATCCTAGCTACCGGCGAATATGTGTCGAAGTAATCTATCCCTTCTTTTTGGGTAAATCCTTTTACCACTAATCTAGCCTTATATTTATCTATGGATCCATCGGCTCTAAGTTTTTTCTTATATATCCACTTAGATTCTAATAGCTTATTCCCAGGAGGCAAACTAGTCAAAATCCAAGTGTTATTACTCAAGATAGATTCTATTTCATCATGAATAGCTTCCTTCCAAAAGGGAGAATATATGGAGTTTAGAGCTTCCTGATAGGATGTTGGGGTATCTTCTATTAGAAAACTAAAGAAACCTTCTCCAAAGTTCTTTTCCACTCTGGCTCTCTTGCTCCTTCTAGGTTCAGGGTTTGTCTCGGGATGTGGGTTAGTAGGAGGTATACTAGTAGAAGGTACACTAGTAGAGGGTATACTAACAGAACTTGGAATTGGGGTTTTAAAAGGAAAGACATCCTCGAAATAAGTTGCATCTCTACTCTCTATCATTGTGTTATTGGATATCTCACTAATCTCTGAGTTTATAACTAGAAACCTATTTGTGTTGCTGTTTAGTGAGTAACCAACTAAAACAGCATCCACGGTCTTAGGTCCTATTTTTCTCTTCTTGGGATCTGGAATTCCTACCTTAGCTAAACACCCCTACACTTTGAGGTAATAGAGGTTAGGATTTCTACCTTTTCAAAGTTCATAAGGAGATTTATCATTATGTCTATTTGGAACTCGATTTAGGATATGACATGCTGAAAGTATAGCTTCCCCCCATAGGCTTTCGGGAGCACTTGAACTTATTAGCATGGAGTTTACCATGTCCATAAGTGTTCGGTTTTTTCTTTCAGCGATACCATTCGACTGAGGTGAGTATGAGGCTGTTACTTCATGAATGATCCCATGATCTTGGCAGAACTGTGCCATTTCATTTGAAGTATACTCCCCTCCTCTATCAGATCTAAGAATTTTGATCTTTCTTTCTATTTGGTTCTCGGCTTCGGCTTTATATACCTTAAATTTTTCTAAGGCTTCATCCTTAGTTTTAATAAGATAGACATAACAATATCTAGAGTAGTCATCTATGAACGTTATGAAATACTTATTCCCTGCTCTAGTGGGTGTACGATTTGAGTCACATATGTCACTATGAATTAGCTCTAAGATATCAGAATCCCTTGCAACTGAATGAAAAGGCTTCCTAGGCTGTTTGGCTTGAATGCATACCTCGCATTTCTGATCAAGTTTAATAGGAGATTTAGGTATTAAACTAGAGTCCATCATCTTCTTAATGGTCTTCAAGTTTATGTGACCTAATCTACCATGCCAAACATTACGCAATTCAGTATTTAGGATAATAGAAGAGAAATTTTCATTAAATCTAGGAACAATATTCATTTTGAATAATCCTTTTGATACATAACATTTTCCAATAAAGTTACTACCCTTAGATATTACAACTTTATTTGACTCCAATACAACTCTAAATCCTAATTGAACCAAGAGCGATCCGCTGATCAAGTTTCTACGAACATCTGGGACATGCTGGACATCTTGTAGGGTAAGGATCTTCCATGAAGTCATCTCCAGATTCACTCGTCCTTTTCCCACTACTTGAGCAGCCGAGTTGTTACCCAACGTTACACTTCCTCCACTTGAGACCTGATAAGTGGAAAACCAGGAGCGATCAAAACATACATGTATGTTAGCTCCCGAGTCAAGCCACCAATCATTGTTAAGTGAAGTAAGGAAGATGGAGGAAGATTCAAACCTCAATCCACAAGATGAAGGGTTGTTCTCCAGCATATTGACCTGAGGTTTAGGAACAAATGGTCCTTTTCCTGAGGGTTTGGAGTTGGTTGTCTTCTTGTAGAAGCAATCCCTTGCTAGATGGTTGTCTCTTCCACATACATAGCATACCATTTTCTCTCCTCCTGACTTGGAAGGGTTTTTTGGGTTAGGGTTTTGAAACCTATGGTGGTTTGACTTGTTGGGTTTGAAGTTCTTATGCTTGGGTTTATAATTATGATGGGTATAGTTGGGTTTAGAGACTTTCTCGGTAAGATATGCTTTGGCCTTGAACTCATTGGGTTTCTTCTCACTGACTTTGTGTTTCTCTTCTATTCTAAGGGAGTTGTAGACTTGGGAAAGAGTTAGGGTGCCTTGGGTGTGCCTAAGATGATTAGCAAACTCAACCCAAGATGGTGGTAGCTTGTCAATGAGACAAGACACCATGTAGTTCTCATCTAGAATTGTACCCTGGATCCTAATCTCTCTCAAATGAAACTGGAACTCATGGATTTGTTCGTTAATAGGTTTGGAATCTACCATTTTGAAGCTATGAAAGTTCGAGATGGCAAATCGGTTAACACCGGCATCATCAATGCCATACTCGGCTTCTAATGCTTCCCAAAGTTCCTTGGCGGTATCAGTGGTCTTTAGGTATATGTCATAGAGCTTATCGGATAAAGCACTAAGAATACGGTTGTGACAGTGGTAGTCTATCTCTTTCGGGGTTTTTCCGATAAGAGACGTCTCGGGTGTAGAGGTAGAGGGTGTACCAGAGGCATCAGAAGTACCAACATTGGTAGGGGTGGGATTTTCGGACCCTACCTCTAAGGCTTCTTCTAAAGGAGAGGTAAGACCTAAAGCTGACATGAGGCCTAAAGTGGTTAACCAATACTTCATTTGGTTTTGCCACCTTCTAAATGAGGTTCCATCAAATTTGTCAGGTTTGACTGATTTTGATTCGAGAAAAGATGCCATGGATTAAGATGAGAATTGAAAAGGGTTTTTCCTTTTTCTGCAAGTTCAAAAAGACTTTAGTATTAGCTTATCTAGAACAAACAAGCCACCAAATTACAACTAGGTTAGACTTTAGGTGTCAAATAAGTATTTCAATATATAACGGCCAGATCAGCTCCAGTTGGGTGGAGGAGCACTAGGCTCTCTTAAATACCATCCCTTCTTAGGCTTTTACGCCGGTTTGACAAGCTTTTCTAGACACCGTTAGATAAAGAAAATATTTATTGAAAACTAAAATCTTTTCTAGTAAGAAACTAAAAGTAACTTGTGTTCTACACTTTTTTTTTTTCTAAGCAAATAAGTAAATAATAATTAGAAAGCTTTAGCTAGAGAATATAATTGCAATCTATAAGGTAGACAAAGAAATTATAGAACAAATTAACTAGTCACAATTATTCTAATCATGCAAGATAACATTCGCAAGAGAAAAGAAAACAAACAAAATTAGTTTGTTAATTCTATATGCTACAAATTTAACCGTTGTAATATTTTGTTACAAGTATTATGCATCAATCTATTATGACAATCTATGCAAATCCTTTTAATATAACTTACAAGCAAACTATAATAATTTTTTTTTTCTTTTAGAATGTGCTAGATAATATGATTAGAAACAAGTGATAAATCAAATAGGACTTTCGTTCTTAGATTGTTGTTCCTAAACATATGAACTAGGCAACTTGTTAAATTACAAAATAACTAAACAAATAAGAAACTTTACTCGATGGGTTAGAGGCGCGTAATCGCTGCCCTAAGAACGAAAGTCCTCCCCTCTTGCGGGTTTGAACGGATCCTTCGAACCCAAGGTACAACGAACCCAATCCGAGCTCCTCCTCGATTGCCGGCACGACCCAATCGAGGATCAGTTGACCCTTTGCCGATGACGATTGCCCGAAGAAACAAATTTTGAAACTCAAGAACTTTTGTGCAGAATTTTTCCAGAGAAGAAGAAGAGAAAAACTTGTTTGTAATAGGTGTTTGAGGGGCTTTAAATAGAGAAAAATATGACCGTTGGACCAGCCTTCAAGGCTGAAAATAAAATCCCATAATGGCTGCCCATTATGACCGGTTTTGCAATCAAAGCTGTAACGTTTCCAACGTTACAGTTTTTTTTCAAATATTGAAACGTTACAACAACAAAGAGATTTGTCTACGCAGTTCGAAAATCCCTACCTCTGTGGGTATCGGTCACCGCCTTGGAGCAATGGAATTAGAACTCAAGAGTTTACAACCCTCTTCTTCTTCCTTGCCTCCACCGGATCTTAAGGAGATGAATCTCCTATCTTGATCTTCGATCTTCTTCGTCTCTCAAACGCAAGCGAGAAGCTCGAAGCAAGACCCTGAAACGAGCTGTCAAATACAATGAGAACTCCTTACAAAACCTAGGGTGAAAACTCTATTTAAAACTCCCACAAATCGTGCAACCGCAGGTCCAACCCGAGCATGAATCGTGCCTGGCGCCCATTGGCTCCCTAAACGCCATCAGGCGCCAGAACCTAGAGCCCCCCCGTCCTGAGCCTGGCGCCCTGGGCGCCACACTGTGGGCGCCCAGGACGTCAACTCGAGGGGTGGCGCCCAGTGCACAAGAGTGCTGACGAGCATGCCCAAAGCCTCCACTCTGAGTCTCATCCCGCGCTCCGTCTTTGCCGAAACTAAGCCAAACTCCGACATTTCTCTTTCTCCAAATAGACCAGAAGTAGGGAGGGACGCCGGATGACCTCTTACGCGCAGCGCAGTCTTCTTTTAAAACGATCCCAGATTGACTTTACTTGCGAGCACGAGAGCAGCGGATGGTTGCAGCCCTCCGCAACTGAATCTCAGAGAGGGCAAGAAGAGTCGGTCACACGTGGATTATTCCGCTCGAGAGAGGATTCTCATTTCTTGATGATCTCATTGTCTTCTTGAATTTCTCATGATATATGGATGTTTGTAGATCATTCAATTGTTGGGAATGATTGGGTGTGTATTATTGCTTGTGTTACATCTGAAAGTTTCCAAAAGCTCCTGATGCCACAGATTCTTCTCGCCAAATAATCGAGCTTTTTTCTTTCGAGTTCCACCTGCTCTCGCTGCTGAAAAGATGGAGATTTGATCCGGGTCCTCATCGTTTTCTTGGTGGATTGCATCATGAATCTCTGATGCAATCAACACCCTTCCTTTGGTGGGCCCTGTCCATGATCCTGTCTTCTCAATTCCCATGTAATTTCCTTTGCTTGTGGGCTGCAGTGACGTTTTTGTTCCCCTCTGTTGAGATAGTCCACCGGTTTAGTCCCACATCAGTAAGAGGGACACCCATTTGCCACATAATATACCCACTATGGACCTTCTCTTACGACTCAGGTTTTGGGGTGTGAAGCTAGCTATCTAACATGGTATTAGAGTTGGGTCTGTCTTTTGTTCTGAGTGCACTCTTACTGATTGTACCTTGCTCCGCATGAGAGGGGGTGTTGAGATAGTCCACCGGTTTAGACCCGTATCGGTAAAGGGGGGCACCCATTAGCCGCTTAATATACCTGTTGTGGACCTCCTCTTACAACCCGGGTTTTGGGGTGCGAGGGTATCTTAAACCCCCCTTCCTCCTCCCCCCCCCCCCCCCCCCCCCCCAAAACCTAAAAAAGGGCTGAGATGTCAAGTCTACCACCACTAGAATCAAACCTTTTCTGTTAACTGGGAGACCTTTTTCATCCTTTAGTTGGGGCCATCTCTATGGGGATGCATCCAAACCTGGTGGGGCTTCTGAAAGATGCCTTGTAGGACATCTGCAAGAAAGTAACTTCAATAATTTTATGAGGGTTTCAATCATATACCACAAGGCCAGAATCTCAGATAAGAGCAGATGAGCTTTTTTGACCATTGTTTTGTTCTAGCCAATGGGAAAAATCCCCTCTTAAGGTTCTGTGGTTGGAGCTATGAGCACATAGAATATTTTTAAGAAAAAAAATTATCCATGACCTACCAATTGATGAGTTGACCCCGATTCCCATAGGTTTCTCGTTAGCTTGATTTTATATTTTCAAGTGGCAAATATGGTCTCCATTCTATAACCCAAAATGGAGTATGTCCCACCCCGGCTTCGGAGAGTTTCACTACGAGGGGGCCTCTCTCTCAGTTGTAAGCGTATGTTGTACAACTCTTTACTTTGATTGTTAGGGATTCAGCCCATGAGTTTGGTCCGTTAGAGCTGATGAGAGACCCCCCTACTCCTGATTGTTTGGCGCACAAGCAAAGTAACCGGTTGCTTACAGTGCAAGCTAAGAAATCCGGTTGAAGCCTCCATAAAAAAGGAGGGGGTCCTCGGATCTAGAGACGTCGAGCGCGACGACTACTGCGATGAAGGGGGAAACCCTACAGGAGTCGACGCACAGGATCTCGAGCCCGGGGGGAGCAGCTGTCGCGCCTCCCCCCCAAGTGTCACTGGCGAGGCCGAGAGGAGGGCGCAACAGTGGTGCCTCCTCCCTGGCAAGGTGGAGCCGACATGGACAATCAACGGAGCTCGAGAGCCCGAGCGGAAGATGTAGACGTAGAACCTTACCTCGGGGAGCGACGAAGGCCGGGAGGAAGGTGCGGCCAATGCACCTACTCCCCGACACGGCGAGCACCAAGGCAGGGGGGGCACTCCCGCGGGGACTGCTGGTGACCAAGTGCAAGGAGGAAGATACAAAGAATAAACCTCAGTCCCGAGCAGATCGACAACCAGCGGTCACGAGAGATCGTGTGCACGATGGGGACATCGTGCGCACGATGGGCTGAAACGTGGGTACGATCCGTTATGCTGAAGATTCCGATCGGCTCAGATGCAAGCGACGACCTTAAGCAAGGCGGGTCCCATGCATGGTTGGCTAGTGACACGTCGGAGACGTTCTGAAGACAAGGACGTCTGGTTGTAGGCAGTAACTAGGGTTTGGAGGCCAACTTGGACAACTAGCAACGACCCTGATGGATCGCGGCGAAGTACCGCGATGGTACGGACACGTGCGGGTGCCGGATCGTGGAGAAGGACCTCGATGGCACGAAGCTATCGATGGGCAACTATTTCAGTTGCCGACAAGCGGGATGACGAGGTTGCCGACGGGTGGCTGGTGGAGGTGTTGGCGGGCACCGGTGTGAGTTGTCAACGGACGATGGAGGCGACGACGGTCGCGATAGCGGCGAGCATAACCGTACGTAAGCACGCTGCAACGCAATAGGGAGTTAGGTTGTCGACAGATAGTGGAGGACACACCGATTGATGCTGACATGCATCGGAGCGAAGCACCGACGGGTGCAGGATAGTGCGGCAGACTCAGTTGCCGGCATGCCTGCGGGCGGTGATCGTCGATGGGCGGCGGATTCTCAGTGGTCGTGAGTAGTGGCCCATGAGAGGCCACAGACACAGCTGCTAGAAACAGTGTACGGAGTCACCGACTGGCGGCTTGTCCAGGCATCGACTGGTGGCTTGATGGATCATGATCAACCGACGGGTGACTGGAGGAGGCGTCGACGGCTGCCTAGTGATGAGCATTGTTGATGTGCGGTGGTCCGGGGGGATGGACACATAGCACGAGTTGCGATGTTGCTGCGTATCGTCGACGAGCGATGGACCGGAGCATCAGAGCATGGAAGATAGTCAGGCCGACCATTTCGCTGGCCATGGTGTACGGTCACCATGAAGAAAAGCTTGTATTCGTGAATGTAACCCATTTTATGGGTGAATCACATTAAAAGAAATGTACTGGCTGTGGGGGGTTCTTAATCGAACCGGGCGGTTCGGGTGGCAAGCACAATCCAACAAGCCAAAGAGAAGAGTGAAGACAGTATTTACGTGGAAAAACCCCTTCGCAACGTCGAAAGGGAAAAAATCACGGGGGGGGCGAGAATGCACTAGAACTATCTTTTCGGGTACAATCTCTCACCTTAACCCCAATTACAAACCCCGAGAACCGGTCTCCCAAACTACCGACCTCTGCAATTTCACTCAGACTATCGACCGCTGCAGGCAGCGTCTGACTACCGGTTGCTGCAGACAGTATCTGGCTACCGGTCGCTGCGGACAGTATCTGGCTACCGGTCGCTGCAGACAGTATCTGGCTACCGACCGGCCTCCGCAGACAGTCTCTGGCTTCCTACCAACCGGCCTCCGCAGACAGTCTCTGGCTACCTACCGACCGCAGACAGTCTGCAGACAGTATCTGGCTACCGGTCGCTGCTGACAGTATCTGGCTATCGGTCGCTGCAGACAATATCTGGCTTACGACCGGCCTCCGCAGACAGTCTCTGGCTACCTACCGATCGATCTCCGCAGCTCCACAAATTCCGGGACGAAACGGGCAGCGTTTCCTCTAGAATTCTTCCCCCTCTTGCTGAAGGGGTAGGTCCCCTTTTATAGTGGCGGGGTGACGGTTACGACGCTCCGCAAAAATCGGGTGGGTGACGTGTCTGTGGGGGAAAATCTTCGTGCCGACCCGAAGACTCTCGCAGCACCAGTCAATTGGAGTCGAAGTTGATGTCGAAGATTGTTGATCGATCTGTTGATTGAAGTCGAAGCCTTTTGATATGCAAACAGAGGAATGCAATCAGAGAAATTGTGACACGAGATATGATCTCGAAGTTCAGCCGAAGCCTACGTCTCCGTGCTATAGGGAGCAACCCGAATTTACTAACACTTCAGTTGAAGTGACCTCGACAGGCCGAGTGTCACTGAAAGCTCTCTGATCTCTTCGAAAGAGAAAAGAAGATCAAAGAGAGATGGTAGATCGGAAGTTAGAAATCCCAGAGCTCTGGTTTCTTAGAACTGAGAATTCGATCTTTTTTTCAGAATCGATCCTTTTACATTCGAAGGCTCTGCTATTTATAGGCTTCTCTGGTGGGGAATTCCGGGGTAAATGGCGGTTTCTACTGCCATATCTGGGGATCCTCCAGGCAGGGCCGGTGGGTCCCGTGGTAGTCCTCGTGGGCCCACCAGGCAGGGCCGGTGGGTCCCGTGGTAGTCCTCGTGGGCCCACCAGGCAGGGCCGGTGGGTCCCGTGGTAGTCCTCGTGGGCCCACCAGGCAGGGCCGGTGGGTCCCGTGGTAGTAGGTAAACTTATGCCAAAATTTACACCCACAGTTACCCCCTCCAAGTTAGCTAGAGTGCATTCTGGCTGGCTTGGATTTGGTGCAAAGAACGGCAACTTCCTGTTTGAAAAAGGGACACGAAGAAACTTGTCGTGTGTTAGCGTAAAAAAGGATTGACCGGTCAATTTTGATTGATCGGTCAAATTTTGACCGATCGGTCAAAATTCAACCGGTCAAGGATCGAATGATCGGTCAAAAAACACGGCTTTTTGACCGATCTAGTAGAAGTTTTGACCGATCAGAAGATTTTGATTGATCGGTCAAAATTTATCCGATCGGACAAATTTTGACTGATCGGTTAAATTTTGACCGATCGGTCAAATTTCAACCGGTCAAGGATCGAGTGATCGGCAAAAAACCTCGGTTTTTTGCCAGATCCAGTAGAAATTTGACCGATCAAATAATTTTCGCCGATCGGACATGTTTGTCCGATCGGTGAAAAAATATCCGGTCAAGGTTCGAGTGATCGGCAAAAAACCTTGGTTTTTTGCCAGATCCAGTAGAAATTTGATCGATCAAATAATTTTCGCCGATCGGACATGTTTGTCCGATCGGTGAAAAAATATCCGGTCAAGGTTCGAGTGATCGGCAAAAAACCTTGGTTTTTTGCCAGATCCAGTAGAAATTTGACCGATCAAATAATTTTCGCCGATCGGACATGTTTGTCCGATCGGTGAAAAAATATCCGGTCAAGGTTCGAGTGATCGGCAAAAAACCTTGGTTTTTTGCCAGATCCAGTAGAAATTTGACCGATCAAATAATTTTCGCCGATCGGACATGTTTGTCCGATCGGTGAAAAAATATCCGGTCAAGGTTCGAGTGATCGGCAAAAAACCTTGGTTTTTTGCCAGATCCAGTAGAAATTTGACCGATCAAATAATTTTCGCCGATCGGACATGTTTGTCCGATCGGTGAAAAAATATCCGGTCAAGGTTCGAGTGATCGGCAAAAAACCTTGGTTTTTTTGCCAGATCCAGTAGAATTTTGACCGATCAAATAATTTTCGCCGATCGGACATGTTTGTCCGATCGGTGAAAAAATATCCGGTCAAGGTTCGAGTGATCGGCAAAAAACCTTGGTTTTTTGCCAGATCCAGTAGAAATTTGACCGATCAAATAATTTTCGCCGATCGGACATGTTTGTCCGATCGGTGAAAAAATATCCGGTCAAGGTTCGAGTGATCGGCAAAAAACCTTGGTTTTTTGCCAGATCCAGTAGAAATTTGACCGATCAAATAATTTTCGCCGATCGGATATGTTTGTCCGATCGGTGAAAAAATATCCGGTCAAGGTTCGAGTGATCGGCAAAAAACCTTGGTTTTTTGCCAGATCCAGTAGAAATTTGACCGATCAAATAATTTTCGCCGATCGGACATGTTTGTCCGATCGGTGAAAAAATATCCGGTCAAGGTTCGAGTGATCGGCAAAAAACCTTGGTTTTTTGCCAGATCCAGTAGAAATTTGACCGATCAAATAATTTTCGCCGATCGGACATGTTTGTCCGATCGGTGAAAAAATATCCGGTCAAGGTTCGAGTGATCGGCAAAAAACCTTGGTTTTTTGCCAGATCCAGTAGAAATTTGACCGATCAAATAATTTTCGCCGATCGGACATGTTTGTCCGATCGGTGAAAAAATATCCGGTCAAGGTTCGAGTGATCGGCAAAAAACCTTGGTTTTTTTGCCAGATCCAGTAGAATTTTGACCGATCAAATAATTTTCGCCGATCGGACATGTTTGTCCGATCGGTGAAAAAATATCCGGTCAAGGTTCGAGTGATCGGCAAAAAACCTTGGTTTTTTGCCAGATCCAGTAGAAATTTGACCGATCAAATAATTTTCGCCGATCGGACATGTTTGTCCGATCGGTGAAAAAATATCCGGTCAAGGTTCGAGTGATCGGCAAAAAACCTTGGTTTTTTGCCAGATCCAGTAGAAATTTGGACTTGTCCAGTTTTAAGTTTTGAACCTGCCCTTCAGAGAAGGTTCACTGCTTTGCTCTTCAATTTTTTGGCAGAGTTTCGAACATTGATGGAGCTTGATCCTTCCTGTTTTGAATCTTTGGTTGGCTTGAACGTTGCTTTGAACCGGCGGTCCGGTTTACCCAGACCGGTGGCTTGCTTGGACCGTTGGTTCATGTGGACCGGTAGGTCCGACGTTTCGCCTGGTTGCGACTGTTCGCCTGGTTTTGCGCTTGCTACGGATGGATGCCACGTGTACCTACAAAAACACGCGATTTGATATGGTGAAGACACGTGTCTTCTCGATTTGCGTACCTGTTTTACCCTGGGATAAAAGTTTCACTGGCTGTCATTTTTGCTTCACGCTTCCAAAATTTTTCGAAGTCCAGACTCTTGTTCTCCTGATTTCTGATCTGTTCTTGTTTGATCGGTCAAATGGCTTCCTCTGGCAGTTCGAAGAAGTCCGGTACGGTTCCCTCGAAGAGAAAGGGGAAGGAAATTATCGAGGTTCCATCTCCTCTGAGGGGTCGTGGCAAAGGCAAGGCCGCACTTGCCGAATTTGGCCAACTGGGCAAGCGGCACCAAGGAGTAGGGTTTGCCTCAGCGCCATCAAGGCCAGAGTTCATCCCTAAAGTAAAGTCTGTTCTGGGTCCGCTCATGCCTCTGACAGAGGAGGTAGAGTATATGTACAATACAGGCGGTGAGTTCACGGATACGAAAAGACAGAAGTGGCAAACATTGCTCTCTTTCTTCACAGAAGGGAAAGGGGCACAGCCTTCACTCCCTAGCATCCAGACTGCTTTCGGCATCGATAAGAAGACCGTCTTCACGAGCTTTGCTAGCAATGAGAAGGTCATGGGAACTATTGTGACCCTCGGCCAAATGAACTGCGGTCTGCGTTTACCGTTGCCACCCTTTGCGGCAAGATTGCTGAACACTTCTGGCCTTTGCCCGGGGCAGGTCACAGGAAACGCCTGGCGAATCATCTATGCATTCTGCCGCGTGGAATCGGATTTCCAGGAAGACTTGAAGGCGTGCTACTCCAGCATCCCAGAAGGAGAAGATGCTCGGATCGAACTTGGATACTTCTTCTTCCACTACAGATGGGCTTTCAGGAGGGACAGCCCTTTCTACAACTTGACCGGGGTATCTTCGCTGCGCCCGCTAACTGATACAGTCCCTTCTGACAAGTTATACACAGATTGGCCTATTTCTGTTTCTGGTGCATGGACACCCATGTCAGTGCCCGACACCCCCCGAGACAGCGTGCACGAGGCAGTGAAGATGTACAGCGAGGGAGGCATCTTTGCCTGGACTTCTGAGAGAGCCGGAGCCATCGACAACTTATTTCTGGAGTTGACCTGTGGAACCAGGTCGTGGAAGCAGTTCTCCAACTGCCCAGTGAGATATGGCAAGGCCAATCTCCTCCACCGATCGAAAGATAGATACGAGGATAACGAAGTTCTATACTCGGACTATGAGGAGGACCCTCAGTCGGGTAAGATCATTCGAAAGATTCGGGCCGAGAAGAAGATTTATACTGCAAGGCGCCGATTGCCTACCTTGGATGAGAAGTTGGTGCTCCAAAGAGGCCCCGTGAAGAAGAAGCGAAAAACCCTTATCAAGCCAAAGGAAGATGAAAACCAAGGGAAGAAGAACGAAGAGGAAGAAGAAGGGAAGAAGAATGAAGAAGAAGGAGAGAGAGAGAGAAGGAAGTGAGTGACGAAGAAGACGAAGGGACTGAGAATGCCAGCCATGACAACAGTGGCAATGGCGAAGATGAGGACGCTGATGGCGAGGATGATCTGTCTTCCACTCCTTCTGGTGGAGATGGCGAGAATGGGGGTGGTGAGGAAGAAATTCCTCCCACCCCCACTGTTGGTGCAACAGGGGAAGACTCAATTCCTGTCCCCATTGACGAGGCTAAGGCCCGTCAGATGGAAGGAGTTATGGATGCAGAAGGCGATGGCCAAAGAGTGGTTCCCGCCTACAAGTTTGATGAGTTGAAGAGGCCGATGCGCCTAAAAATAAAATTGTCGAGGAGTTGTGGGGTTGGAAGCAACCCCACGCCCCTTGATCAAATTCCCCCTGACGTTCCTCGCATTGAAGGAGCAACAACGAGCGGGGGTGTGGAGGTTGAGCAACCCCCACCCCCCTCTCGCTCTCTGCTTAACGAGGTGGAAGCCATGGTGGCAGGACTCATCCAGCCTGGAGGATCACAAGAGGAAGAGAGAGTCTCTCCTCCGAGGAATGCTTCCCCCCTACTCATTTGGAGAGGGGAAGTCGAGTGGGTGATGGGGCTCCTCAACCTCAACCAGCGCCAACTCCTACTCAGGAGAAATCGACCCCTCAGGGTGGCTCTGATCGCCGGAAGGGCAAAGAGCCGAGGGTCGAAACCTCAGGTAATTGAACTAACTTGCTTTGAATGTCTTGTCTCTGAAGCTCGAAAATAATCTAACACTTTGATCTCTTGTTGATTGTAGGTGCACCTGCTGGATTGACTCCAACAATAAGAAGCTTGGGTGACGTTGACATCAACCGCCCCACTGCTGCGATCAGGAAACTCATCAACCTCCCGGGGGCTACTCTGGATGAAGCTTTCGAGAGACTTGATCTGTTGGTAGGTGCATCTGCTCGATCAATCATCTGAGTCGTATCTTTATAATAATTCTAACTCTTTTATTCTTTTGCAGAACTCAGCAGTTATGAATGTCGCAACCAAGCTCTCCATGAGGGCGGGAGCAAAAGAAGCTTTAGCTGAAATATCTCGCTTGACTACTGCGCTGGAGGCTGTAACCGCGGAGAGAGATGAGCTGAGAGAGCTCCTGACTTCGAAGAAAGCCTCTCTCAAAACCAAGATTGAGGATCTTCGCAAGGGGAAGCTGGAGATCAAGGGGTTGCAGGATCGTTGTGAGGCACAGAGTCACGAGCTCGAATCCTTAAAGACTCGACTCTCCAAGGTTGAGGAAGTGTCCTGTGGTCGCACCAACGAGATCCAAGAGCTGAAGCAACAACTTGCTACTCAGCACGCTGTCTTCACTGCCAGAGAGGAGACTTCCAAGAAGGCACTGGAGCATGCGCTGTCTGAATGCAAGGTTTACAAGGAAACAGCAGAGAAGGCGGCAGAAGCGCTCAGGGCCCATGTTTCCAATGTCCGATCCTCTAAGGCATCAGTGGCGAGCAAAGCTCGTCCTGGATCTGAAGGGGAGAAGTCGCATGCGAAGAGTGTGGCCAAGCCTTGAGACTTTTCTCCTTCTTCGTTGTTGTACTTGTAAATTTTTGAAATGTAACAGCGCACTCTTGTATCTGTCATATTTTGATAATAGAAGATCTTCTTGGTGTTTGAAAATTGGATGTCTCTTGATTTGAATGCCTTTGACTATCATGATCTTAATAACATTAGAATAGATACAATCTTTTGAATGTAAGGGGTTGAGTCGCAACTCAATTACCCGAACTTATAGTAACTTTGAAAATTGGACTTGAATTCGTTTAACACTTGAATGTGAGGGGTTGAGTCGCAACTCAAGCACCCAAACCTGTTAAACGATGTAGAAATTGATTGAAATTGAATATCGAAATTTGAAAGTCAGTTTAACATTTGCCAGTAAGGGGTTGAGTCGCAACTCTAACACCCAAACTTGTTAAAAGACTTGGTAACTTGAATGTGGTCAGTTTTTAACATTTGCTAGTAAGGGGTTGAGTCGCAACTCTAACTCCCAAACTTGTTAAAAGACCTGGTAATTTGAATATGAATAACTTGAAACTGCTTCAGAACTTGAATTGAAAAATTGAACACTTGCATATTTGAACACTTTGAAAGAGCACTTTATTTATCACAGAATTTACATCACGGATAGAACAACTTGAGATGTCTAGAATTCCAAGCTCGAGGCAATCTATCTCCTTCTGGCGAGATCAATCTGTAAGAACCTTTGCCTCCCACTGATTCAATGATATATGGACCTTCCCAGTTGGGAGCAAGCTTTCCACTGCTGTGTTCTTTGGTGTTGTAGAAAACTGCTCTGAGAACTAAACTACCCACTGGGAATTGTCTCTTGTAGACTTTCTCATCGTAGGCTCTTTTGATCTTCTGTTGGTACTTGGCCACACGAAGTGATGCTTGATCTCGTAATTCTTCGGAGAAGTCTAGATCATTGATCCAAAGTTCTTCATTGACTCCTTCTTCAACAGCTTTGGTCTTCAAAGTGCTTGATATATTTTCTGTTGGGAGTACTGCTTCCGATCCATATGTTAGACGGAAGGGTGAGAACCCTGTTGATCTTCTCGGAGTTGTGCGATATCCCCAAAGAACTTCAGGTAGGACCTGTTCCCATAATCCTTTCTTGTCATCGAGTTTCTTCTTGAGTATACCAAGAATAGCTCTGTTGGAGGCTTCTGCTTGGCCATTACATTGAGGATACCTTGGAGTTGAATAGAATAACTTGATACCGTTGTTCAGACAGAACTCTCGGAATTTGTCTGAGTCAAATTGAGCTCCATTGTCAGCAACAAGAACTTGAGGTGTGCCGAACCTTGAGAAGATGTTGTGCCGAATGAATTTGATCACTTCGTCGTCAGTCTCTCGAAAGAGGGGCACAGCTTCAACCCATTTGGTGAAGTAATCAGTAGCCAGCAGTAGATATTTCTTCCTGCTTGGAGTTGGAGGGAAAGGATCCAAGAAATCTAACCCCCATTGATGGAAAGGCCAGGGACTTGATAATTGATGAAGTTCATCTGCAGGGAGATGGATAGCTCGAGCGTGCCGTTGGCAAGGCTCGCATCTTTGAACGACTTGTTGAGCATCCCTTGCCATTGTTGGCCAGTAGTACCCTTGTAGCTTCGTCTTGGCTTCAAGAGATCTTCCTCCCGAATGATTTCCACAAGCTCCAGAGTGGATATCAATCAGGATTGATTGTGCTTGCTCGGGACCAAGGCACTTGAGCAACATCCCGTTGTGAGATTTGAAGTACAGATCTTCTCCTTGCAAAATGTAGCAGGGAAGCTTCCTTTGAAGTCTTCGGGCTTGATTTGGATCTTCTGGCATTTTGCCATGTTTGAAGAAGTCAAGAATTGGTCGTCTCCAATCTTCAAACTGATCTCCACCCCCAGATCCTTTTGTAGTAGTAAGGATCTGTTGATTGGGGATGGTCTTGGGCACTTCTTGATAATTGATCTGTATTTGCCTTCCTCCAAGCGAGTCTCCCAGAACTGAGGCAGCATTAGCTAAGGCATCTGCTTCCCGGTTTTCTGCTCTTGGAATTTGAACGAACTCAATTGTAGTAAAACGTTGTTGAAGACGTCGTACTAAGGCTAAGTAGAGTTGCATTCTTTCTTCACGAGCTGTGTACTCTCCATTGATTTGCCTTATGATCAACTGGGAGTCGCTGTAGATGATGATTCGATCCACCCCCAGGGATTCTGCCATTTCGAGTCCGGAAATAAGTGCTTCGTATTCAGCTTCGTTGTTGGTGGCATTAAATCCAAGGAGAGTGGCCTTCTGGAGATGATCAAGTTCGGGGGATATCAAGACTATCCCAGTTCCCGAACCGATCGAACTTGATGCTCCATCAGTATAAAGCTTCCAAGGAGGAGTTGCAGCAATAACTTCAAGACTTGGATCAATTTTTGTTGCAGGATTGATCGGAGGATTATCCTCATCTTCCAAGCGCATGTCGACATCCTCTTCCCAAGTGATGGGGTCTTCAACTGGAAAGTCAGCTAGAAAATCAGCAATTGCTTGACCTTTGATAGAAGTGCGAGATTCGAATTGAATCCCCAGAGCACTCATTTCGATCACCCATTTGGTCATTCGACCAGCTCGACCAGCTTTGTCAATGATATCTTTGAGTGAGTGTTCTGAAATGACAGTAATCTGGTGGGAGACGAAGTACGGTTGAAGACGACGCGATGCAGTGAGCAAGGCCAAGATGACCTTCTCAGTTTTTGAGTAGCGAGTCTCAGCTGGAAGGAGAGTATGGCTGATGTAGTAGACTGGATGTTCGACGCCTTCTCTTCTACTGACTAAGACCGCGCTGATTGCTTGATCGGTCACGGCCAGATAGAGCCACAAGTCTTCTTTTGGCATTGGAGCAGTCAGGATGGGAGCTTGTATCAGATATTTCTTGATGCTTTGAAATGCCTCTTCACAGATTGGACTCCAGCCGGATGTATCCGCTTTTCGTAGTTTGTCGAAGAGGGGCTTGCATTTGTCGGAAGATTTTGAAATGAATCGATTGAGTGCTGCTAACCTTCCAGTGAGGCGTTGAACTTCTTTTCGATTTGTAGGTGAAGGCATATCGATGATGGCTCGAATTTGATCGGGATTGGCTTCGATACCCCTCCTGGTCACAAGATGACCCAGGAATTTGCCAGATTGAACTCCGAAAGCGCACTTGGCTGGATTGAGCTTCATTCGATACTTTCGAAGGACTTGGAAGGTTTCAGCCAGATCAGATAGATGTTTGCTCCGAACGGAACTCTTGGTGAGGAGATCATCGACATAGACTTCGACGTTGCGACCGATCTGATCTTCGAACATTTTGGTGACTAGCCTTTGATAGGTGGAACCAGCATTTTTGAGGCCGAATGGCATGACATTGTAGCAATAAAGGCCTTGGCTAGTCACAAAACATGTCTTCTCTTGATCATCGGCGTGAAGAGGAATTTGATTATATCCAGAATACCCATCCATGAAAGACAATAGCTCGTGGCCAGCAGTGGCATCGACGAGTCTATCAATCCTTGGCATGGGGAATGGGTCCTTGGGACAAGCCTTGTTGAGATTGGTAAAGTCGATGCAGACTCTAACCTTTCCGTTCTTCTTCGGAACAGCCACAATGTTAGAGATCCAAGTAGGATACTCCACTTCTCGGATGAAGCCTGCGGCGAGTAACTTGGTGATTTCTTCTTGAACAGCAACTTGCAGCTCTGGGCGGATGGTGCGTGGCTTTTGCTTGACAGGCTTCACCTCTTCTTTGATCGCAAGTCGGTGACAAGCGTCATCTGGATTGATGCCAGGCATGTCTTCAAAACACCAAGCGAAGACGTCGATATTGGACTGGAGGAAGGATACCATGTCTTGCGCTTCTGCGTCGCTAAGACCGGTACCAATAAATGTTTGTCGAGGGAGATCTCCGCTGCCAATATTGATAGGGATGATTTCTTCAATTGAAGGTGATGCTTCCCATTCGATTGGTGGAGGTTCGGTCAGCGGAATCTCCTTTGATTGCTATTTAGAAGAGGGACCAGCTTCATCTCGTGGCCGCTTTGGAGGAGCAATGTTAATCTTTCGATCTGTCTTTGCCGCAGCAGCTTCACAAGACCTTCCAGCTTGCTGATCGCCTCGAATGCAGACGATGCCTTCTCCAGTTGCAAATTTGAGTAGTTGATGGTAAGAGGAGGAGATGGCATTGATCTGATGGAGGAATGGTCGCCCAAGAATGGCGTTGTAGCTAGACATTCCTTCGATGATTGCAAACCTCACCCAGACTCGAGTCTCTCGGCTGAGGTCGATGGTAAATCTGGATTCGCCCACTGTGATGCTTTGTTCACCATTGAAGCCGGTGATCACAGTCGGGACGACGTCGAGGCTTTGATACTTATGTCCCAGACGTTTGAAACAGTCTGAGAACATAATGTCGATGGAGCTTCCGGTGTCGATGAGGATCCGGTTGACAGTGCTGCCGTCGATAATAAGTTTCAAGACCAGAGGGTCTCGATGTGGAGTATGGACTCCTTGAAGATCGGTGTCGTTGAAGACGATTGATGGCCAAGAAAGACCTTCGATGGGTTTCTCGATCCAGGTATCTTCTTTGCTCGCAGTAGAACGAACGTGGAAGATGCGTCGAACTTGGCGATCCACCTCTTTCCCAGTCAGACTTTGATTGTGCAATGTTCCATGAATACCAAAAACATTGGCATTCACAGAGATAGTTTGCCGGTTAGAGGAGATTTGATGTATCCAACACACTTCTTTCCCCTTTGCAGAGGTCTGATGTTGATTGTGTCCGCCTCTAACGAACTCTTGAAGATGGCCTTCTCGCAATAGGTCTTCAAGATGGAATTTCAGCCGAAAACACCGATCGGTGGAATGGCCGTGACTTCGATGGAAGTCGCAGTAGACTGTTTTATCTGCTGTGAATTTGGAATTCGGCTGAAGAGGATTAGGCCTCCGAAGATACTCGTCGTGTTGAATACGGTCGAGTATCTGTTCGACTGGCATATTCCACTCGGTGAAAGTGGTCTTCGTCGGAGATCGACGCCCATCATTTTTTGATCTTTTGTTGGCTGGAGGGGCTGCTGCTTCAGCGTTGTGAGTCTTTGCAGCATACTTAGGAGCTTCTCTTTCAGCAGGCCTTCTCTTAGTTTCTCGCCCTTTCCGAGCGACTTGATCGTCTTCCACCTCAATCTCTCTTTGAATTCGGTCAAACATTGCACCCAGAGAAGGAGGGGGATTGCGGATGAAGTCGTTGTAGATGTGTAGATCGAAGCGGAGAGCGTTCTGGAAAGCCAACATGATGGCTTCATCATCCAGATGTCTTCCAGAGAGAGCAGCATGCTCGTTGCGAAACCTCCTCGTGAAGTTGCGAAGAGTCTCGTCTGCACCCATCCTCAGTCGGTAGAGAGAGTCGAGTTTCTTCTCTGGCTTTAGATTGAGTTGATAGTGCTGCACAAAGAGGTTAGCCAAAACACCGAACTGGGTGATGGACCCAGCTCGGAGATTGTGATACCAGTCGAGCGAAGGCTCATCGAGACTTCCCGCGAAGGTGCGGCAGAGCACGTTGTTTTCCTCTTCGTGTGGCGTTAGAGCTTGCTTGAAGGCAAGTATGTGGAGGCTTGGATCTCCTCTGATGCAGTTGAATTTGGGGAGGATAGGAGTTCTCCATCCTCTTGGAAAGGTGGTCTCGAAGAGACTTCGATGTAGAGGCCCGGCAGAGGAGTAACCGTCCCTACGACCGTGTCCTCGACCTAGAGGCGGGTCAAGAGGCAAGATCGCA
Organism: Chamaelirium japonicum; assembly: GCA_947650365.1. Classification (NCBI taxonomy): domain Eukaryota; kingdom Viridiplantae; phylum Streptophyta; class Magnoliopsida; order Liliales; family Melanthiaceae; genus Chamaelirium; species Chamaelirium japonicum. The sequence continues at coordinate 113,352,591 of OX393549.1, forward strand.
AGGTCTTGCTCAGGCATTGAAGTATTTGCCGGTTGAAGTCGGTGTCGAAAGTCCGATCCAAGTCCACGTTGGAGTGGAATGGAAGGGGAGACTCTGCTCTTTGAAGGAGCGCCTTTCATTTGGTGCCTCCTTGGTGCATTGAGATTTGATGGAGCCTTCTTGTCGCAGTTGCGGCCGGAAGACGATTGAGAGGACTCGTCTTCAAGGCAATCCCAAACACTTTGCTTCCAAGGAGCAGCAGAGGGAGTTGGGTCGCGTCGAATCCTCTCGAGGGCAGCAGTGCCCATTGATCTCCGTTGCTCGGAGTGGATTGAACGTTGTGGAAGATTGATCCTCTCGCTTGCAGATGGGATAGGCAGAACGATCCCAGCTTCGGAAGCTGCTCTCTTAAGAGCATCCCTCTCAGCTGTGAGGGTGGCGTTTTGTTTCGCCAATTGGAGCAATTGAAAATCGACTGCAGAGACTTGGTATGTCGATGGAGGGTCTTCAGCAGGAGCGGGGACAGTTTGTCCAATTGATTGATGAGGATGAGGGGCGATCGGTCGATCGACTGATCTTCCGCTTCCTGAGTGAACCCCCATCTCAGGGACAGCAAGGGGCTGCCCGAAGTTGAGCCTTTGACTCATTGAACGAGTCTCAGGATGAGGTTGATGTTGAATGTTACTTCCTTCTGGTTGACCCTGGTATTTGGTTCTCGCCATTCAGAGTGCGAAGGGTACAACAAGATTGCCGATGTCCGATCAGTTGTCTGATCAACCGAGGGGGCGAGGAAGTTTGGCTATTGATCTGGTAGTCGAAATAGAGAGAGAGAACACAGCTTTTCACTCGTGATCCCACAGACGGCGCCAAACTGTGGGGGAAAATCTTCGTGCCGACCCGAAGATTCTCGCAGCACCAGTCAATTGGAGTCGAAGTTGATGTCGAAGATCGTTGATCGATCTGTTGATTGAAGTCGAAGCCTTTTGATATGCAAACAGAGGAATGCAATCAGAGAAATTGTGACACGAGATGTGATCTCGGAGTTCAGCCGAAGCCTACGTCTCCGTGCTATAGGGAGCAACCCGAATTCACTAACACTTCAGTTGAAGTGACCTCGACAGGCCGAGTGTCACTGAAAGCTCTCTGATCTCTTCGAAAGAGAAAAGAAGATCAAAGAGAGATGGTAGATCGGAAGTTAGAAATCCCAGAGCTCTGGTTTCTTAGAACTGAGAATTCGATCTTTTTTCAGAATCGATCCTTTTACATTCGAAGGCTCTGCTATTTATAGGCTTCTCTGGTGGGGAATTCCAGGGTAAATGGCGGTTTCTGCTGCCGTATCTGGGGATCCTCCAGGCAGGGCCGGTGGGTCCCGTGGTAGTCCTCGTGGGCCCACCAGGCAGGGCCGGTGGGTCCCGTGGTAGTCCTCGTGGGCCCACCAGGCAGGGCCGGTGGGTCCCGTGGTAGTCCTCGTGGGCCCACCAGGCAGGGCCGGTGGGTCCCGTGGTAGTCCTCGTGGGCCCACCAGGCAGGGCCGGTGGGTCCCGTGGTAGTAGGTAAACTTATGCCAAAATTTGCACCCACAATGTGCCGCTCCACCGGACCTCATCCCGGACTGGCCTGAACGAAGCCGCCTGAAGAATCACGTGGAGGTCCTGCAACTCTTGCTGACCATCATGATTCAAAAGAGTAACGAACCTTAAACTCCACCCGATCGACCCTTGCCTCCTGCTAGCCTGGGAACGGATTGAAGCTCCCTTGTTCCGGGCCAAAGAGAAAAGTGTTGGGAAGAGTTGCTCCAGAGGTCTGTCCCCTAGCCAAGTATCCCTCCAGAAACTAATATCTCTCCCATCACCTAACACCAGCGTAGTAGCCTCCCTGTAGAGATCCTTGACCCTGAGGATGCCCCTCCAAAAATGAGATATCCGGCCGGACACTCGACCCCGTGCTTGCAGAGGAGAGAACCTCCTAAAATACTTTGCCAGAATGACATCCCGCCAGGATCCGCCTGTTTCCTGCTGCAGTCTCCACCACCATTTCCCCAACATGGAGATATTGAATCTACGTAGGTCAAGGACTCCCAGACCGCCCATCTTCTTCGGCAGGCAGACCTGGTCCCATCTCATCAGGTTGTAGCCACCTATGCTAGCACCCACCCCATGCCAAAGGAAGGATCGCCGAATCTTGTCAATCCGGTCAATCACCCAAGACGACAGGTAGTAGAAGGAAAGATAGTAGTAGGGAATAGAGGAAAGAACCGAGTTTACCAGCACTAGCCTTCCACCCGAAGATAGAAATCTACCTTTCCAGCCCTCCAATCTCCTCTCGATCTTAAGAATCAGCTGCTCCCAATCCTCTCGCCGCAGTGCTCTGTCACTGATAGGCAGCCCTAAATACTTCATTGGCAGGGACGCTACCTTACAGTTCAAAAGCCTGGCCAACCCACTGCCTGCATCCCCTGGACCTATGTAGTAGAGGCTGCTCTTCTGGAAATTGATCCTCAGGCCCGAAGTCAGCTCCAATCCGTAGAGGAGGATCTTGAGTGAGACCATCTGGAATGGACAAGCCGCTGTGAATAAGAGAGAGTCATCAGCATAGTGCAGATTAGAGGTAGTCCAACCATGACCGCCCACTCCCTTAACCAGCCCCTCTGCATTCGCCTTACGGACTGCGGCATCAAAGGCATCCACCACCAGAATGAACAGATAGGGGGATAACGGGCACCCTTGTTTTAGTCCCTTGTACACCTTGAAGTCCTTGCCTTGCTCCCCATTGATAAGACAAGATAACTTCGAGGAAACCAAAATCTCTCTAATCCACCCCAGCCATCCACTAGAGAAGCCTTTGGCCCGCAACAGATCAAGCAAGAACTCCCACCTGACCTGATCGAAAGCCCTCTCAAAGTCTATCTTCAGCAAAACTCCTTCTTCACCAGACTCCCGAAGGTGGAAGATCGTCTCATGAGCCGCCGCTACACTATCCAGGATTAATCGCCCCTTGATGAAAGCGGTCTGGGAGGGAGAGACAAGCAAAGAGATGTTGTCCGCAAGCCTATTGGCTAGGACCTTCGCAATGATCTTGTAGAGACAGTTTGAAAGGGAGATCGGCCTGTAATCCCGAATGGTCTCTGCAGAAGATTTTTTAGGAAGGAGGATAATCCACGAGTGGTTCAGGCAATGAAGACGCACCTTGCCCGAGAAGAAGTCACGAAGCAGCCGGCAAAGGTCGCTCTCCAACATGTCCCAGTACTCCTGGTAGAAGGACATTGGGAACCCAACTGGACCCGGGGCCCCATCTCCTTTGGATTGAAAGACAGCCCTCCGAAAATCCTCGTCTGTAAATTCCGCATCAATACCTGAGCCTCCTGGTAGCCTTGGGAAATCTGCACCACTCCAATCAAAGGAAATCCCCGTCGGTGCCTCCGACTCCAAGAACGAAGTCTTGAAAAAGGAAGTGGCTGCCCCCAAGATGTCCGCCGTAGTCTTCAACTCTCGTTCCTCGTGCCACAGAGAGGTCAGAAAGTTCTTCCTCCTCCGAGCGTTAGCTACCCTGTGGAAGTAGGTGGTGTTCGCATCCCCCAACTTCACCCACTGATCCTTCGAACGCTGCCTCCACATCTCCTCCTCCTTCCTTAATATCAGCACTAGGCTCTCGTTCAGCTCCTTCAACCTCGCGGACTCCGGCAATGTAAGGGCAGCAGATTCTCCCTTCACCTCCAGAACCTGAATCCCAGCCAAGGTTGAGGCCTTCTGCCTCAGTACATTGCCGAAATGGGCCTTGCTCCAGCACTGGAGCTTCTTCTTGATGTACCTGAGTTTCCTTGCCATATTCAAGGCCGAGTTCTCAACCCTACCTGCTTCTATCCACCAACCAGCCAGCAGGTCCTTGAAACCTTCCTCCAGCGACCACATTGACTCGAACCTAAAGGGGGGCCGGACATGAGCAATCGAGTCAGTTGAGAGGAGGATCGGAGCGTGATCAGAAACGCAGGAGGCCAGTCCTATCTGAATTGAACCCGGAAAAAGCACATCCTATTCCGCCGAGATCAGGAACCTATCCAGCCTGGCCAGAATGGGATCCTCTCGCTTATTACTCCACGTGAAGGTACGCCCAGTCAAAGGGAGATCAAGGAGCTCTTGGTGTCGGATAAAATGGGAGAAAGCCCTTATTGTCGAAACATCTCCACCACTGTGAAGTCACTCCCCCGAACCGCGAGTGACATTGAAATCCCCCGCGATGACCCATAGGCCTTGAAAATTAGTCCTAAGCAAGGATAGCTCCGTCCAAAAGTCGTCTCCCCTACTGTGATCCGTCGGGCCATAGACCGAAGACAGCATCCACTCCTCGCCATCTAAACGATTCTGAAGAACCAGAGAAAGAGAGAAGACCCCAACATTCGTGCTCTTCAACAAGAAGAGGTCATCACTGAAACCTATCAGAATGCTTCCCGACGCGCCTGTAGCATCTTTAGCTTCCCACTTAGCAATCTTCCTAGTACTGAGCGAACGAAAAAAATGGCTCGTCGGATTCTCCCGCTTCGACTCCTGAATACAGATGATGTCCACATCGTGAATGGAGGCAAAAGAATTGGTCGCTCTCCTCTTCTCCGATTTCCCTAGCCCTCTAACATTCCAAGATAAAATCTTCATAGAAACAAAACAGACTCCACACCACCACCAGATCCCAAAGCTAGCCCACTCAGGAGGAGGCCAACTTCGCCCTTTTCTCCTCCAGAGCCCTGATAGAATCAAGAAAAAAACGCACACTATCTAGCTCAGGGGTAGTAATGAAACCACACTTCCTAGCAATGTCAAGAATTGCATCATCCTCCAAAAGAGAAAGGGGAAGGGACACAGAAGGATCCGCCTGATCCAAATCCAAAAGGCGCATCTTGGACCGAACGAGAGCCTGGGCAAGCAGAGGATCATCCGAGGAGCGCTGCAAAATCTGCCTGAAACTTCTCCTAGGCGACTGAAACTGGGCGGCTCCCGCCGAATCTGACGAAGCCTCCGGTCTCCCATGGTCTGCGCACTGCAGAGCTACGGTCCTCTGCACCTCGTCCCCCTGACCTGTCACCTCCCTACTGTCGACACCAAGGTTAGGAAGCTGAGGAATCCCCATGATGGGGCTATCCATAATTATAGGCGCATCCTCCTCCTGGGGGCCCCCTTCCTCCAACCCCACATGGGTTCCCTCATGGATTCCCTCATGCAAATCAGCAAGGGGGGCAACGTTGCTGGCAGAAGCAACGTGCGCCCTTTCGATAGAAAAAAGGCCAACGTCACCAGTCGCGCCCAACCCGAGGTTCGAAACAATACCTGCATCCTGGGAGAATTGCTGCAGGGATGGCGTACCTGGCTCCTGGCTGCTGCTCGCTTCTCCTCCCGCCGGATCCCTCCCGGCCGCTGGCGTACCAGGAAACCGTGGTGGCCCGGTGAACGGTTGCCTGAAACGCGTGGGCTGAGGCGAAACCACCGGTGGACCGAAGCCCGGGGGAATCTCTGGCTCGCCGGAGGGCATCCTATCACCGATGCCGTGATCCAAGGGAGGAAGATGGCCAACGGGGGGAGGAGGGAGCGAAGTGCAATCTCCTAGAACCTGAGTGGAGAGTCGAATCCGAAACACTCCACAGCCATGAGCGAATTGAACCGAGGGGGGGATTAGGACGGGTTCGTAGCAGAGCATCGTAGCCTGGCAGAAACGGCGGTGGAAGATCGAAGGGAAAACGTTGTGGCACTCCCGCACCTCACCGTAAGGATCGAGCAGCGCCCGCAGCGATCCATCCCCCCAAGCATCGAAAGGCAAGCCGAAGACGGTGACTCGCAGTGCTGTCCTCCTCCTCCGTGCGACAGCCCCTGCCAGCTCCTCCCATGGCCGGAAGGAGACGGAGACCGCTCCCAGATCCCGCACACCCCGACCAACCTCGATCTCCAAAAACCGTCGGAAGGGGAATTCCACAAGAAACTCTTCGTTCCCTATCTCTTGCGATGGCCACTCCCAGGACCCTTGCCAAGCGTGACGGAGGTGCCCGGACAACTCCACCGCCGTCACAGCCCTTCGGAAGACCCGACAGACCCCGGATCTATTCAGCACCTCCATCATCTCCCCCCTCCGGGGATCTACCGGCAGCTCCATTGAGGCCCCCGCACCCGCAGTAGAAGACCCGGTAGAGCCTAAGGAACGAGCCACCCCGCACCGGTGGGAAGTGTGCCCTACCTTCCCGCAGGCAAAGCAGACGAGAGGATTCCGGCAGGCCGCTACAGCGTGGTCCCGCTCGCCGCACCGGTGGCAGCGCCGCACCGGAGGCCCTCTGCGAAAAGGCTGAGAAGAACGGCCGGGAGGATCCCTCGAACTCGGTCCCGCTGTAGATCTGGCCGGACGGCGCAAGATATCGGCGAATGAGACTCTCTGATGGGAGGTCGCCGACGAGGATGGGTTTGAAGCGGCCCCGAGACGCCTATCTCGGGAACGACGCTTCGCCTCTGCTCCTCCAGAACCCCTCCCCCCGAGAGCCCTATCCCCTGATCTCGAGACCCCTCGGGAGCATGCAGAGCCTACAGGACGGTGAAGATCGGGCCTGGGAGACTTTCCCCTAGATCTCCCCCGGATCTCCCTGGTTCTCGAGGAGCCTCGGGATCACCCTCTCGCCATCTGCCCGCAAGATCCCTTCGATCTGCTGATGGAAGCAGCTAAATACCGAAGGCTCGGACGGCTGACAGGGCCGGATGCAGTCACCGGAGAGGATGTGCAGATCTGATGCGAGGGAGGAGATCTCGCGAAGGAGGAGATGGGGCAGCAGCCGGCCAGAGAGGAGGAGATGGGGCAGCAGCCGGCCAGAGAGAGAGAGAGGGAGCAAGCTTCGGCAGGGGATCAGAACTAGGAGAGGCACGACGTCCGGCACGGCGTCGGCGTTCGGCACGGCGTCGGAGATGGGGCAGCAGTCGGCGTCGGCGTGTGGCGTGCGGAGGCGTCGGCGTCGGCGTCGGGGCACGGCGTCGGCGTGCGGCGCGCGGAGGCGGCAGAGGGACACCGGCGACGTGCGGAGGCGGCAGAGGGACGCCCTAGGGACCTCTTCGGTTTCGCTTCTTTACTTTGCAACTCATATCAGTACCGGATAGAGAACTCGGAGTCAAAGGATCCATTATCGAAGGGTCACATATGATAAGTCGGAGGAGTAGAGGACGATACATTGGAGTCGAAAATGATGCCAAGCATCGTCAGCCTCCCATTGTGCCCGCATCATTGCTCAATATCCGCTTTCCATTGTATGTGGTTCGCACACACCAACACTCTTGACTTAGGATCACCACTCTAATGGTTAAGGTAAACCATCTCACACTAGTTGAAAACCAATAGTATTACAGTCTTACATATAAGATGTCTAATCCTATCATTAACTGTGAAGTGCAAACCTTATCAGATATAGTAGTCTGATAAGCTCATATTTTTTGTATGTAAATCTCATCTACTGACCTAAGTTACTTTAGTTATATCCAATTGGCCATTTTAGGGCGTAGTGGATTTTAGAGACAATGGAACCAGACGGAACCATGGACGCCCAGTTCGAGATCATGTTCGATCAAATGCATTTATATATGAGAATCGATCATGAACTTTAAGAATTTGAGGCGTCCTATCTGAACACGACACGGGGAGCATGGGGTTGTGCTCACTGCATCGGCCATCGCATCAAGCGCTAGCCGATGGCTCCCACATTCGCATTTTTGTCTCTTTTTTTTGTAACCAACTTTCACTAGATGGTCAAAAGTTCACAACATAGTCGGGATTTCCAATACGTATAATAACAAGGACTACGATTAGTCCAAGGACGATGCAAAATATTTGGAGGAAAGTTAGAACAGTTGTCATTGCAAAACCAACTAGCCAATTTGCAACAAAGTTCCTGTTAGATCCCTCACACCCCAAAACCCGGGTCGTAAGGGGAGGTCCACAGAACGCTATGGATGCAAAATCTGGCTAACGGCTGACAGTGAAACATGTAGCCCTGCCTGGGGTCCAGGAGATAATAGTGGGACCCACAGCCCTACTAGGGGCCCGCGGAGATGACAGTGGGACCTGCAGCCCTACCTAGGGACCACGGAGATGAAAGTGAGACCCACAACCCTGCTTGGGACCCATGGAGACGATAGTGGAACCCACAACCCTGTCTGGGACCAATATATACTATTCGGAGTCTAATAAATCCCCCCAGATATTTGCCAAAACTCCCAATATTTCGAAACCTCTATAAATATAGCAAACCCGACAAATATTTTAGGATGGAAGATTCCATACCACATTCCACTTTCTGTTTTTCAGAGCTCCTCAAGCCTTCTAGTGATAAGATTCTAGTCAAGCATGCTCTACCCTTTGTCTACTTGTATAAGCATTTCTTGGCTTGTCGAAAGTAGCTCTATTTCTTCAGAGATAATGGATTCAAAGGTTGCGTCTTAGCATACGGAAACGTAGCCTTCGGTCGAACTTTGTCACCACCTCCTGTGTCAACTCTTTTTTTTTTTTTTTTTCTTCTTCTTCTTCTTCTTCTTCTCTCTCTCTACTCTATAGTGTTAGCGTGACAGCTTAGCGCTCTACAACGTACCACATCTCGAAGGTCAATATCTTCCATTAACTGTTGGAGGGGGACCATACGATGACCGTAATCTCCCCCTATATTTGGCACCGTTTATGGGATCATTCCCTATTAGCTAGTGACTTCCAGGATTTTCAGCTTTTTCGGTCAAGCAGCAACCACCAATTTCCTGAGCAATCCATCTATCTCCATCGTTATACTAGAATGACAAAGACATGTCCCGTGGATCAATCGGAGGGAAGCAACCTGCATCAAGCTGTTCCGCGTCCTACCCCACTCAATGAGTCATAGGCTTGCGATGAGTCAACCCCCGGAACAGTAACTCGTTGTAGATTCGAGAAGTCACCTATCAATTGATCGCGATATTCAGATTCAACCTCGGTAATCTCCTCAGCCTGCCGACGTGACTACTAAATACCCAGGGAAAGCATATACCTCACTTGTGGCCGATCCTCAAGCGACATATCAAGTTTCAGCAAATGACTTTCAGCTGCTCACCCTCATGAAGCAGAATGCTACTCTTATGATAAAAAGAGACTCCCTCTGATGGATTACTATCGAGGCAGGAGTCAATCTCCTATGATCAGCCACCGGTATCAACGACGGAGCAGACATCCATCGGTCGGTCGACCCATCTCCCATTCCTTCCTGACGATCCATCATCGACACCCCTCGACGATCCCTCAAACCCCTTTCGAGAGGACCCTCGCCCTTTCCTCCTAAATCGACAATCTGGGAGTGTCTCGACGAGTCTGCTCGTCATCCCATGCCACTCGATTTCGGGTCATCCTTTGATCCCTACATCACGAGGGATACTAAAAACGATGGTCGCCACCCCCGAGTCCGACTACATCACAATAATGATCGAGCTCTGGCAAAGCATCAGACGACGAGAGTAACTCCGATGCCCTCACTGCCTCCTCTCCTTCTGAGACGCCTCTCAGACCAACAAGTTGATCGTCAAAACAACCACGCCTTCGAAGGGCCGACTCACCAGCAAATTCTCTGAGATCCTTTCCCTCAAAGATGGAGGACTCCTATTCTCCCTAAGTTCAACTACCTAACAGGAGATCCAACATTACACGTCCTCACCTTCAAGCAGGCATTGACAACGTACAACCATGACAATTAAGTTCTGTGCCGCACCTTTGCAGACAGCTTGGATGACATGTCACTCGACTGGTATTACCACTTCTAGACGGGCTCTGGAGTTGGTTTGAGGATCTGGCAAATCTCTTTGTTCGGTACTATAAACTAAAACTCAAGCCAGAGAAGAAATTAGACTCCCTCTATCGACTTCGCATGGGATCGGATGAAGCCCTCTGAGAGTTTACCCGGAGGTTCCGGAATGAGCACGTTGTGCTCTCTGGACGTCACCATGATCTCCACATCTACTAATCCACCTGTCTCTCTCGGAGCGATGTTCGATCGGATCAAGCGGCAGATCGAAGTAGAGGATGATCAAGTCGCTCGCCATGGGCGTGACCTCAAGAAGCATCCATCCGATAAGGAACTGACAAGACCAATGGCCCGATCTTATAACGCTTAGGCCCAAAGAGACGAATCCTCTAAGAGGCAAAAGCGGGCAAGCAATAGACCCACTAATCCTCGGAGAACTGACTTCACCGATTGGAATCTGCTTATAGACATCATTCTCGAGTAGATACAGCATGAATATTTCCTCAAGTGGCCTAACCCTCTCCAACCTGATTTAAAGCACACGACGACAAGTCAGTCTACTGCGACTTTCATCGATGCCATGGACATCCAACGGTGGAATACAAGTCTCTCTCGCATCACTTGGAAGACCTCTGGTAGGAGGGACATCTCTAAGAGTTCAAATGAGGACAACGATACTTCCAGGACCCTCCCCTCTACAACCAAGGAGAAAGAAGCTTACAGAATCTGTGATTCCGGCAACCAACAACTTCAGCTGAAAGGGAAGCATTCCATCGACTGATCAGAGTAGAACACCATGGATTGTCAATAACTCAGATTATCACTCATCTTAAATCCACGATGTAAAATCTTCTGAGTTATTAATAAAATGGCAATTAATCGTCTTCTGTATGCAAGTCCTTTTTAAACTCTTGATCAACCAGTGCTTTGCCACTGTCAAGCTCCAAGGTACAAGCTCCATGTTTCTTCGCTGGTTTGGTGCACAGGGTCTCCCCATAATCAACCAGCATCTAAAGGCACCTGTCACATACCCGCAACCGATTGGGTCAGTAAGAGCCTTGCCTCGATCAACCGAAGACAAGACTAACTTGATCACACATGGTCTCCCCACGATTAGCTAGCAAACACAAAGATATGAGTTCTGTGTCCCTTCACTGGTTTGATCGCACAGGATCTACCCACGATCAACCAGCGTCTAAAGGCATATGCCACGTACCCTGTAACCGGTTGGGTCGATAAGAGCTTTACCTCGATCAACCACGAACAAAACTAGTTTGATCGCACAAAGTCTTCCCACGATCAGCTAGCAAACGCAAAGGTACGAGCTCCATGTCTCATCGTTGGTTTGATCGCATAGGTTCTCTCCATGATCAACCAGTGTCTAAAGGTACCTGCCACGTACCCCACAACTGGTTGGGTCGGTAAGAGCCTTGTCTCGACCAACCAAGGACAAAACTAGTTTGATCGCATAGGATCTCCCCACGATCAGCTAGCAAATGCAAAGATACGAACTTCATGTCCCTTCGCTGGTTTGATCGCACAGGGACCAGCGTCTTAAGGCACCTGCCACATACCCCATAACTTGTTGGGTTGGTTAAAGCCTTGCCTCGACCAACTAAGGACAAAACTAGTTTAATCGCACAGGATCTCCTCACGATCAACTAGCAAACATAAAGGTATGAACTCCGTGTCCCTTTGCTGGTTTGATCGCACAGGGTCTCCCCATGATCAACCAACATCTAAAGACACCTGCCACGTACCTCGCAACCAGTTGGGTCGGTAAGAGCCTTGCCTTGACCAACCAAGGACAAAACTAGTTTAATTACACAGGGTCTCTCCACAATTAACTAGCAAACACAAATGTACGAGCCCCGTGTCCTTTCGCTGATTTGATCGCACAGGGTCTCCCCACGATCAACCAGCGTCTAAGGGCACCTACTACGTACCACGCAACCAGTTGGATCGGTAAGAGCCTTGTCTCGACCAACCAAAGACAAGACTAGTTTAATGGCATAGGGTCTCCCCAAGATCAATTAGCAAACGTAAAGGTACGAGCTCTATGTCCCTTCGCTAGTTTGATCATATAGGGTCTCCTCACGATTAGGGATGGCAATTATTCGGGTTTACCAGGTTACCTGACCCGACCCTATTGGGACGGGTTTGGGATGCTCAAAAATGGATTTAGGGCGGATTTGGGATATGAATTTGAAACTCGATCGGGTTTGGGTCAGATTCGGGTTTTACTCCAATCACCCCGACCTGACCCGGGTATATAACTTATCGAGATCATATAATAAGTTGACTTGTGCTTATAACTGCATGATCGTAATATAGGAGGAACATTTGCTATGTAAAACTGCGATTAGGTGAGCCCAAGAAGTTAAGTATATAGTTTTTATAAAGCCGACCTGATCCGACCTGACTTGTAATGCATAAACGGGGCGGGGTGGGACGGGCATGGGTTTTCCCAATACTAATTGGGATGGGTTTGAAAATTACCCTCAAAACCCGATGCGGGTTTGGGACAGGTATGGGGTAGGATAAAATATAATAGGGCGGATTCGGGATAGGGCTGACCAGCCCCAAACCCGACCCATTGCCATCCCTACTCATGATCAACCAGTGTCTAAAGGCACCTGCTTCGTACCCTGCAACTGGTTGGGTCGGTAAGAGCCTTGTCTCGACTAACCAAAGATAAGGCTGGTTTGATCATACTGGGTCCCCCCATAATTAACCGACGTTCAATCAACAACTAAGGGCTTGGAGACAACCAACCCCCGGGCAAAGTCCGAGGTCCTTTGCACCGCCTCAGTGCTTAAAAAATCTAAGGAGACAACCTTGGCATTCGAAGACAAAGTCTGAGGCTGACTTCGATACCTCGGTGTTAGAATTGGTGAGGTCTACAGCTCGTAAAAACCTATAGTTTAGCTATGTATGGTTGATAGTATAAGTGTGGGCACCGAAATTAGCCCACGGATTGGACCCGACCCGCATGCGAAACCTGGCCCACACACAATGGCCCGCATGCGAAACCTGGCCCACACACAACGGCCCGCATGCGAAACCCGGCCCACACACAACGGCCTGCATGCGAAATTAGGCCCGCGCACAACGGCCCGCATGCGAAATTAGGCCCGTGCACAACGGCCCACATGCGCAACTCAGCCCACACACAACGGCCCACATGCGAACCTCGGCCCATACACAACGGCCCGCATGCGGAATTGGGCCCGCGCACAAATGGCCCGCATGCACACTCGACCCGCGTGCAAACTCAATCCGCGCACCATGGCCCAACTCGAAGCAAACGGGTCCCACCGGACCCGCGACTCGAACTCAAAGAGGGGGGCCCACCGGCTCCCCCTCTTGAAAACCGTGCCCCCTCCTCATGGAGAGGTGGGGCCAGCCATAAAAGAAAAAGAAAAGAAAAAGAAAAGAAAAAGAAAAGAAAAGAAAAAGAAAAAGAAATCAAAAAAACCGCCTCGATGCGGGGGGAGGTGGCGTGGACGTCTACGCAGCCGTAGATCCGCGAGGATCCCTCGATCCAACGGACAAGATGACGTTGTGTCGCCATCCGATCCAAAAGTGCAACAAAAAAATAACAACTCGATCTTTAAAGATCGAGTCACATCTAGCCCATAACCACCCCAACTAAAAAGGAGGGGATCGGGTTTGTTTCCTTGGATAAAGGAACAATATCTTGATGGTTATGGGGGGAGATATCGGATGAAACAAAAAGATTTCAGCCATATCTACCCCAACCGCCCCCCTTTGCCTATAAATAGAAGGGGTGGGGGAAGGCACAAAAGGTCGGAAAAGCTGAAGACAAAAGGGCTCTGCAAGAGAAGCTCCAACGCTTGAAGACCGAAGGCTTCACGCGGCACGACAAGCATGTCCTACGGGAATCCTTGGCCCTTCAAGTCCTCATCAACGTGAAGACCTTGCACTCGAAGATCAAAGCTTCGACTCTTCGCACGAAGAAGAAAGCTCAGAGAAGAAGACCCGGAGTCGTCATCATCCCGACTTCTCCAACGATCTTCATCAGCTCCGAAGACGCCAGAAGCAAAGGCCGGAGAAGAAGATCGAAGCCGACAACACCCGTCGTCTTCAACAAAGGCGTCGACTCCTCGCACGAAGAAGAAAGCTTGGAGAAGAAGGCCTGAAGCCGGTGCTACCCCTGCCGTCTTCGTCAACAAAAGCCGATGCTACAACCGTCGTGCGGAGATCGGTGCTACCCCCGCCATCTTCACCAACAAAGCCGACGCTACAACCGTCGTGCGAAGATCGGTGCTACCCCCACCATCTTCATCAACAAAAGCCGACGCCACAACCGTCGTGCGGAGATCGGTGCTACCCCCGCCGTCTTCACCAACAAAGACGACGCTACAACCGTCGTGCGAAGATCGGTGCTACCCCCACCATCTTCATCAACAAAAGCCGACGCTACAACCGTCGTGCGGAGATCGGTGCTACCCCCGCCGTCTTCACCAACAAAGCCGACGCTACAACCGTCGTGCGAAGATCGGTGCTACCCCCGCCATCTTCATCAACAAAAGCCGACGCTACAACCGTCGTGCGGAGATCGGTGCTACCCCCGCCATCTTCACCAACAAAGCCGACGCTACAACCGTCGTGCGAAGATCGGTGCTACCCCCACCATCTTCATCAACAAAAGCCGACGCTACAACCGTCGTGTGGAGATCGGTGCTACCCCCGCCGTCTTCACCAACAAAGCCGACGCTACAACCGTCGTGCGAAGATCGGTGCTACCCCCGCCATCTTCATCAATAAAAGCCGACGCGACAACCGTCGTGCGGAGATCGGTGCTACCCCCGCCGTCTTCACCAACAAAGCCGACGCTACAACCATCATGCGAAGATCGGTGCTACCCCCGCCATCTTCATCAACAAAAGCCGACGCTACAACTGTCGTGCGGAGATCGGTGCTACCCCCGCCGTCTTCACCAACAAAGCCGATGCTACAACCGTCGCACCAGGAGATCGGTGCTACCCCCGCCGTCTTCATCAACAAAAGCCGACGCTACAACCGTCGCATAGAGGTCGGTGTTACACCCACCATCTCCACAAGAAGCCTTCAACTCCGATCAAGCCAAATACGCCCGGAGAAGAAGCCAGCCGATGTCACAACCGTCGAGGAAGCCGGAAGAATAAAGAAGCCCTGAAGAAGTAGCCATCGCCATTCGAGAAGAAGATCGAGTCAAAGCTAAAGCCAAAGCCAACGCAAGAAGCCAAAGCAAGCGCACCGGTAAAGCCCGCACTAAAGCAACGCACGTGCCAAAGCCAAGCAACTACGACGGTCACGAGCAAAGCACCGCACGTTCTAGCCGATACGACGCGAAGTCCAGAAGAACTAAAGCATCGCAAGTCTCTACCCGCCTACGTTCAAGCACAAGCGCCAAAGCAAAGCAAACGCCAGAGCCACGCCAAAGCTACGCCAAAGCCAAAAGCTAAAGCCAAAGCTGACGCCAAAAACACGATCAATGCCACGAACCGACGATCAAGGACGCCGAGGTCGAGCAAGGATCGAGGAAGACACGAAGACCGAGGAACGAAGCCCAAAGCCTCCCTAGCCGAGAAAGCGCGAAGCACGGACGGGACAAAATCAATGGCGGAAACTCCTTAGCCTCTCAAAAACCCTCACCCTGTAAAGACCTCTGTCTTGGGCAACCCCTTCAGAGCTCTCGCACGAATACCACGTGGAGACGCGGATCAAAGGGACCCTCCAGAGGATCTCTCCCACAATCTCCTGATCAAAAATTTGTAATCTCGTGTGATCCACCATAAAGACGACCCGAATCTTTTTCCGCGCTCACAGATTTTTTGGCACGCCCGGTGGGACCTCCTCTCCTTTCATCCGTACGTTTGAAGTAGTTGCTGCAAGTTCGCCATGGCCGGAACGAACAACGATATGTTTGCTCCAACAAGCCTCTCACCTATCGCCGAGTCTCCACTGCTTCAACACGGCGATCCAGAAAACCCGGTGGATGACGTTCCCCCGGTAGTACGCGTCTACACTCGGCGTACTCAAACTCTTGCGGACTTCTTCACACTAGAAACTGCAGCCGAAGATGCCCGCCAAAGCGCCAATGAGGCCGTGGTGCATGAAGAAACAAGCCTCGATCCTGGAATTCAAGTCCAGAAATTTAGGGAGGTCCAGCCCCAACCCCGAGCCCGTTCGGGTTCTCCAGCGGACTTTGCACCTCCTTTGCCGGGGGCAAACGTCCGTCATCAAGCAGAAGCAAGTCGGCGCAACTACGTCTCCGACGAGGATGGCGACGATGCAGGCATGCAACATCGAGACGTCCTGCGTCATCATCCTCCGTCCGCTCTCCAGCTCCAAGTCATGGAAATGGGTGAACACATGGCACAAATCACTCGACTAATGGAGGAGAAGGATCGTCAGCTCACATCAACACTCTGCTTGAAAGGCTAGATGTCAGGGATGCTGCGGCATTCAGTCAACCTCCTGCTTCTCTAGTAGCCGCTCCAGCTCTGTCTCCAACTCCCGCTCCTGCAGAAGTTGTTTCGACGATTCTAGCGACTACTCCTGCACTCTCCTCGGCTCCCGTGCCAGCAGAAGTCGTCCCTCCAGTGCCAGTCTCGGTGGCCACACAACCTTCGACTGCAGCAACGATGACTGTCCAGCAAATACAAGCGTTGGTGGCCGACATGGTGCGCTCCCATGGCGGCAGTCTACCTCCAATCACAGCGGCATACTCAAAGCCTTACACCATAAGGATCCAACACCTGCACTTCCCTACCGGGTTCCAGCCACCAAAATTTCAGCACTTCGACGGAAAGGGCAATCCAAGGCAACACATTGCTCACTTCATCGAAACTTGCAATAACGCCGGCACATACGGCGACGAGCTGGTGAAGCAGTTCGTTCGCACCCTCAAAGGTAATGCTTTTGACTGGTATGTTGATCTTCCTCCAGGATCCATTGACAGCTGGGATCAAATGGAGAGGGAGTTCCTCAACCGCTTCTACAGCACTCGGCGCATCGTCAGTATGACCGAGCTTACTGCTACCAAGCAAAGGAAGGATGAGCCGGTGATCGAGTACATCGATCGTTGGAGAAACCTTGCGCTAAACTCGCGAGATCGCTTGTCTGAAGACTCAGCCATCGAGTTGTGCACCCAAGGTATGCACTGGGGCTTGCTCTACATCCTCAAAGGGATCAAGCCTCGGTCCTTCGAAGAACTGGCGACTCGGGCTCACGACATGGAGCACAGCTTAGCAAATCACGGGGACTCAAAGGCCATAGCCTTCCAGAAGGTGGAAGAGGAGGACGAACCGGCGGCATCAAAGCAAGTCAATGTCACTGACCTCGCTTCGACTTCCAAACCACTCAAGATCGGTGGCAAGCTGGATAAAGGCAAAGGAGCCGCAATACCACCTCCTCAGCCTCAACGACCACCAAGGATGACTCTCGAGGAGCTTGAAGCTAAGGAGTATCCCTTCCCAGACTCGGAAGTTTCCTCCATGTTCGATCAGTTGATGCAAGAAAAGATGATCGAACTTCCGCCACCAAAAAGGCCGGAACAAGCACATCGAGTCAACGATCCGCTCTTCTGTAAGTACCACCGGATGGTCAGCCATCCCATCGAGAAGTGCTTTGTCTTCAAAGATAAGATCATGGCACTCGCCAAGCAAGGGATGATCGAGATCGACTCTGGTGATATCGTCGAGTCAAATATGACGTCAATCACCTTCGATTCCTTCCCGCCAGCACTGACTGCTCCACAACGCACTTCAGCAAGGCTGCGCATCGTCTGTCAAAGATCGATGGCGAAACCAGCTCCAAGAAGAAGACGACGGTATGCTCCTGCAGTGCCCAGGGCCAAATCCTCACTGCCTTGGGGGCAACCGCCTCTCGCGCAAACACTCCCTCTTCCAAACAAAGCTACATCCCAGCATGTGCTCAAAGCAAGAGACGAGCAAAGAGACCCTGAAGTCAGCCTACTAGGCCAGCCATCAGGTAAGTTCAACTTCTATGTCTTCTACTCCAAGCCTCCTTCAATCCCAATAAAAGAAGTCAAGCCAACCGGCTGGGGATCAGAAGATGAATCGGTAAAGCCTCCAGAAGAGCAAGTCCTTCAGATCAAAGAAGAGCCTTTGATTACAACACCAATTCTTCACCCTGGCGAGGAAGATCTTCTTGATAAAAACGCATGGGCTATGACGCCTCGAAGGAGAAGGCCACGACAGTCAAGCTACAGGATAGCATGTCTGGCCAACCACGAGCAAGATCGGACGACAAGAAAACTCCCCGAAAGAAAGACCTTCAAGGAAAAGAGTGAAGCTCAAGAAAGAAAGACGTCCAAAGTACCTCCAGCAAGTCTGAAAAATCTTCTCCAGCAAACTTGCCCAGAGCTGGCGACACTCCAGGAGTTTTTCCCCAGCCGCTTCCTTGAAATTGATCAAAACCTCAAGGTCTCCGGTTGCATGAGGGAAGTTCACCAAGTGCTCAATGAAGAAAGTGGCACCAACATCGAAAGCATGGGGAGAACCATCGTCGCCAACGGCAAGCACTGCAACGAGGCTGAATCACACCTTGCTGACGTCGAGTTCCACCAGGTCAAAGACCCCATTGCAGAAGTTTCTCCAGCAAAAGCTCCACGAGCCCAGAAAGTCAAAGCAGCTGCGAGAGACAAAACCTCTCCACTTGCAAAACTAGCGACATTCTCCAGCCAGACGGTGCACAAAGTCAAAGGAGCACCAGCATCAAGACGAAAAATCCATATCAACTCCAAATCAAGCTCAACGCCACATGTTCCGTTGCTTGCTCAAGATGCGACAGTCCTGTGGCTTGCGCCTCAATGGCTTCGCAAGCCAGGACGATCGCCTTCCACTCCAGCAAAGGAACTATCGTCACAATTCTCCAAGGCCAACTTCATCACTTTGCAAGAGATGTCACTACCGTTACATGGTCTATTGCATGTCTCGAGCTCAACCGAGTCTTCCGAGTACACCAGCCCCGAGCAACTCGCAATCAAGCTAGGAAACACTCGGGGGCAAAACTCCACCGAGCTGATGTTCAAATCCAGCTGCAACAAAAAAAGCACAGAGCATATGGGTTCATTACCCTCAGTTGCGATACCACATCGCCTGACAAAGACTCAAGCTCGTCTCTCCAAAAGCGACGAACAAAGTCTTCTAAACCACCGAGACATCGACTCCAGTCAAACTCCAGCAATTACCAAAACTCCAGGCAAGAAGATCTTCACTTCTAACTACATTGAAGCGAAGAAAGCGAATGGCAACTGCGAACCAGCAGCGACTCTGCCTACTAGCGGCAAGTCCCTCAAAAGGTACTTTGCCTAGCGCAAGGTTACCCCCCTTGCCCCAAAAAAAAAAAAAGGAATAAAGGAACTACGTGTGACTTGATCCCTCTCAGTAGGGTACGTAGGCAGCCTGTAATGGTTCAGTCCAAACAAAAAAAAGTAAACCACCATTCCAGAAAAATAAGCCCAGAAAAGACGCAAGTCCGACTCCGTGGGACGAGAAGCCGTCAGCCTCTGTCAAACCACCAGCTCCCAGCGCTGCCACAGCTCATCTCTCGAGGCACCCACGCGGTACAACTCCGAAAGGCGAGAAACCACCAGCTCTCAGCGATTCGTAAGCTCCTCCCGCTGCTTTGCAAGCTCTGTTGCAAAAGTCTTCTCGGTTGCTCGAGTTTTCTCCAAACGGGACTCCAGCTTCTGAAGAAACGCATGAGTAGCAAGTTGAAGTCCTAGAGGCGCCGAAGCGGCTCGCCTCCCGCAGCTTACACGCGCTGCAACTCCATAGGTAGAGAAGCCGTCAGCTTCCGACGCGTCGCCAGCTCTGCACGCTGCTTCGCAAGGTTCGCTACAGAAGCCTTCTCGATCGATCTACCAGTTCAACGCGTCGCCAGCTTTGCACGCTGCCTTGCAAGGAGGGATTCCAGCTTCTGAAGCGACGCGCGAGTAATCTCCACCTTCTTCTGCACCCGAACCAAGTCTGCAGTAGCAACGTGAGAAGCCCCTCAAGTCGACGTTTCTCTTCCTCAACCTTTGCCAATGCCAAGGAAGCGTCCTCTACTAATGAAGCCCGTTGCAAGCAATAAGCCTAGCTATCCGCCAAAAGGGTGCATATATGCTCCTCAAACAAGGAGCCATCCACCGGAAAACCCACCAGCTACTCAAAGCGTCAAGACCCTCCTCCTGGAAGGGTGCAAGCGTCGCCTGGATAAACTTCCAGTACAACTCTCCAAAAGAAGCTTAGAAAGAAGGCTCTGCGATCTACACTTTCGATGGCAAGCCTCTAAGTGCTGAAACAAGGCGCGATCCTGTCCTGAAGACCCAAGCACGGGAACCGCCTCCTGGACCATCGCCGTGACGGCTGTCAAAGATGCCACAGGAACTGACAAAGAAGCTGCGGCCAAAATATCCGTCAGAACTGACTCCTGAATGGCAACTCCGGACTCGGTCGAACGATCTGCCGTGAAGATCCCTCATCGGTGAGAATGAACTCGTCCAACTTCGACACACGCTTCCTGCTTCGAAGTACGGCGGCCGAAGACTTGCGCAAAGGGAAACGAAGATGCGTACTCCCGTGGGAGACCGCATCGATGATCCATCCAGAAGTCGGAAAGCTCTCATAACGGCGGCAGAAGACTTGCGCAAAAGGGAAACAAAGATGCGTACTCCCGTGAGAGACCGCATCGACGATCCATCCAGAAGTCGGAAAGCTCTCTTAACGGCCGGCCCTGAAGAAAGAAATAAAGAAAAGCACGAATCAGTCACACATACGGACACAAACAAATCAAGTCAAGGCACAAAAAAAAAAAGGGCCCCGAGCCAAGGACTGCATCCTTCGTGACCTCCACGAAGCCAAAAGGATTGTTGGAGCAGTCACCAAGGTCAAGATCGGCAAGCAAAAGATGACCAAAGCAGGCTGCTCCTTGTCAACGCTAGTGGCTTTGTCTTGCT
The DNA here is from genome assembly GCA_947650365.1 of Chamaelirium japonicum. Taxonomy (NCBI): domain Eukaryota; kingdom Viridiplantae; phylum Streptophyta; class Magnoliopsida; order Liliales; family Melanthiaceae; genus Chamaelirium; species Chamaelirium japonicum. Next base: position 113,373,311 of record OX393549.1, read on the forward strand.
CCTCGTCGAACTCCAGAACGCCCGTCTCGACGTCCTTCAAGCTGATGTCACCACCAGGAAAGCTCTCTCCATAGGCCTCCAGCGACCCATGGTCGTCTAGAGGAAGATCCAGTCCACCTCAGTCGGCCTGCTCGCGTGCGCAACCTCACCAATCGTTCTACTCTCGCTGTAGACTTCCTCGACAATCCAGCCGGCCTTCGGAAAGCATTCAGAGGGACGAGTCCTGCAAGGAGACGAAAAGTGCAAGTCAAATCAAGATGCAAGGTCAATTCCAGAAGAAAATGCAGTTCACGTCCAGAAGTCAAAATAAAAAAAAAAAAAGAAAAAAAAAAAGAAAAAGAAAGCCTGCAGCCCCTTTTGCAATAAGGGAAACCAAGAGGGGGCCGCAGCAAAAAAGCCGCAGCCCCCCTCTCCTGTTAAAAAAAAAAAAAGGGGTAGAACCGGAGGGGAACCACCACCTTTCCCCTCTCTCTCCATTGAAGGCCCGAAACGGGGCCGGTGCACGCCGGCCTCCGCGCCTCGCTCGTCGGTGCACCCCGCAGCCGCCACCCGCGCCGGCCTGACCGCTCCACGCCCGTCGCTCCGCGCCCCGCGCTAGCCGCCTCCGCACCGCTGCTGCTCCGCTGGCCCCCGCGCCCCGCGCCGGGTCACTGCACCCTGGCCCACGCGCCGCGCCGGCCACCGCAGCCCCGCGCCCGGCCGCTGCACCCCGGCCCGCGCCGTGCCCTCCCGCCGTGCCGGCCACAGCAGCCCCGCGCCCGGCCGCTGCCAACCCGGCCACCGCACCCCCCGCTGCTGTTGCTTCTTCTTCGCTGAGACCACATCGCCGCCCACTAGCCACCCCAGCCCGCGCACCCGCTGCCGGCCCGCGCCCCACCGCCTGGCCGCTGCACCCCGGCCCGCGCGCCACCATCCGCCGGCCCGCGCCCGCGCTCCGCCTGCCGCGCCCCATGCGCGCCCAGCCCTCGCAACCGCTGCCGGCCCGCGCCCCACCGCCTGGCCGCTGCACCCCGGCCCGCGCGCCGCCCTCCGCCGGCCGCCTCTGTGCGCGCCGTACTCATGCCGGGCCACCCTGCTGCTGCTGCTGTCTCGCGCGAACCAGAGACAAAGAAGACGAAAAAAAAAAAGTTGAAATCCGTTTTTCATTAAACCCCCTATATATAGCCATAATCAGTTATTGGGATAGAAAAGGGATAAATCTTCCATCCCATGAATCTAGGGGTCTATATCCAGTGGGCATCCATATCCGATGCAACCACCATTTCATAACAGAAACCAGAGAAGAAAAAAAAAAAAGGAAAGAAAAAGAGAAGAAAAGAAGGAGGAAGAAAGAGGAGTAGAAAGAAGGAGGGGACCTACCGCGTCTTCGACCACTCTGCCTCCTCCGCTCGGTGCGCCATCAGTGTTGTCCCGACCATCGGCCGCGACAACTCTCCTCCGTCATCACAATCCCGCAATGAAGAGACGATGACGACACTCTGTCGAGGTGCACCACGGCCGTCTTCGCCCTCCCGTCGCTTTGTCGCCCGCGGACTCTGCGCAGCGGCCGCCGTCAACATTCGCGCCATCCTCAAAGCAAAGGAAGTCCGCGACAACAAGGAAGATGAACAAAACCCCAGAAGAGGTCTTCGTCTCCAAGCTGCCAAAGCCCTTCGTCTCCCGCGCTAGCAAAACGATGGGGGAAACGAAATGGTGGGGGTTCTTGTAAAGACCTAAATTCTAAGCGAACACGCAGGTCAAGTTCAAGCGCTATGCGTTTCCCGCGGGCGCACTCGACCTTGAGGGGGTATTTGTGGGCACCGAAATTAGCCCACGGATTGGACCCGACCCGCATGCGAAACCTGGCCCACACACAATGGCCCGCATGCGAAACCTGGCCCACACACAACGGCCCGCATGTGAAACCCGGCCCACACACAACGGCCTGCATGCGAAATTAGGCCCGCGCACAACGGCCCGCATGCGAAATTAGGCCCGTGCACAACGGCCCACATGCGCAACTCGGTCCACACACAACGGTCCACATGCGAACCTCGGCCCATACACAACGGCCCGCATGCGGAATTGGGCCCGCACACAAATGGCCCGCATGCACACTCGGCCCGCGTGCAAACTCAATCCGCGCACCATGGCCCAACTCGAAGCAAACGGGTCCCACCGGACCCGCGACTCGAACTCAAAGAGGGGGGCCCACCGGCCCCCCCTCTTGAAAACCGTGCCCCCTCCTCATGGAGAGGTGGGGTCGGCCATAAAAGAAAAAGAAAAGAAAAAGAAAAGAAAAGAAAAAGAAAAAGAAATCAAAAAAACCGCCTCGATGCGGGGGGAGGTGGCGTGGACGTCTACGCAGCCGTAGATCCGCGACGATCCCTCGATCCAACGGACAAGATGACGTTGTGTCGCCATCCGATCCAAAAGTGCAACAAAAAAATAACAACTCGATCTTTAAAGATCGAGTCACATCTAGCCCATAACCACCCCAACTAAAAAGGAGGGGATCGGGTTTGTTTCCTTGGATAAAGGAACAATATCTTGATGGTTATGGGGGGAGATATCGGATGAAACAAAAAGATTTCAGCCATATCTACCCCAACCGCCCCCCTTTGCCTATAAATAGAAGGGGTGGGGGAAGGCACAAAAAGTCGGAAAAGCTGAAGACGAAAGGGCTCTGCAAGAGAAGCTCCAACGCTTGAAGACCGAAGGCTTCACGAGGCACGGCAAGCATGTCCTACGGGAATCCTTGGCCCTTCAAGTCCTCATCAACGTGAAGACCTTGCACTCGAAGATCAAAGCTTCGACTCCTCGCACGAAGAAGAAAGCTCGGAGAAGAAGACCCAGAGTCGTCATCATCCCGACTTCTCCAACGATCTTCATCAGCTCCGAAGACGCCAGAAGCAAAGGCCGGAGAAGAAGATCGAAGCCGACAACACCCGTCGTCTTCAACAAAGGCGTCGACTCCTCGCACGAAGAAGAAAGCTTGGAGAAGAAGGCCTGAAGCCGGTGCTACCCCTGCCGTCTTCGTCAACAAAAACCGACGCTACAACCGTCGTGCGGAGATCGGTGCTACCCCCGCCATCTTCACCAACAAAGCCGACGCTACAACCGTCGTGCGAAGATCGGTGCTACCCCCACCATCTTCATCAACAAAAGCCGACACCACAACCGTCGTGCGGAGATCGGTGCTACCCCCGCCGTCTTCACCAACAAAGCCGACGCTACAACCGTCGTGCGAAGATCGGTGCTACCCCCGCCATCTTCATCAACAAAAGCCGATGCTACAACCGTCGTGCGGAGATCGGTGCTACCCCCGCCGTCTTCACCAACAAAGACGACGCTACAATCGTCGTGCGAAGATCGGTGCTACCCCCGCTATCTTCATCCACAAAAGCCGACGCTACAACCGTCGTGCGGAGATCGGTGCTACCCCCGCCATCTTCACCAACAAAGCCGACGCTACAACCGTCGTGCGAAGATCGGTGCTACCCCCACCATCTTCATCAACAAAAGCCGACGCTACAATTGTCGTGCGGAGATCGGTGCTACCCCCGCCATCTTCACCAACAAAGCCGACGCTACAACCGTCGTGCGAAGATCGGTGCTACCCCCGCCATCTTCATCAACAAAAGCCGACGCGACAACCGTCGTGCGGAGATCGGTGCTACCCCCGTCGTCTTCACCAACAAAGCCGACGCTACAACCGTCGCACCAGGAGATCGGTGCTACCCCCGCCGTCTTCATCAACAAAAGCCGACGCTACAACCGTCGCATAGAGGTCGGTGTTACACCCACCATCTCCACAAGAAGCCTTCAACTCCGATCAAGCCAAATACGCCCGGAGAAGAAGCCAGTCGATGTCACAACCGTCGAGGAAGCCAGAAGATTAAAAAAGCCCTGAAGAAGTAGCCATCGCCGTTCGAGAAGAAGATCGAGTCAAAGCTAAAGCCAAAGCCAACGCAAGAAGCCAAAGCAAACGCACCGGTAAAGCCCGCGCTAAAGCAACGCACGTGCCAAAGCCAAGCAACTACGATGGTCACGAGCAAAGCACCGCACGTTCTAGCCGATACGACGCGAAGTCCGGAAGAACTAAAGCATTGCAAGTCTCTACCCGCCTACGTTCAAGCGCAAGCGCCAAAGCAAAGCAAACGCCAGAGCCACGCCAAAGCTACGCCAAAGCCAAAAGCTAAAGCCAAAGCTGACGCCAAAAACACGATCAACGCCGCGAACCGACGATCAAGGACGCCGAGGTCGAGCAAGGATCGAGGAAGACACGAAGACCGAGGAACGAAGCCCAAAGCCTTCCTAGCCGAGAAAGCTCGAAGCACGGACGGGACAAAATCAACGGCGGAAACTCCTTAGCATCTCAAAAACCCTCACCCGGTAAAGACCTCTGTCTTGGGCAACCCCTTCAGAGCTCTCGCACGAATACCACGTGGAGACGCGGATCAAAGGGACCCTCCAGAGGATCTCTCCCATAATCTCCTGATCAAAAATTTGTAATCTCGTGTGATCCGCAATAAAGACGACCCGAATCTTTTTCCGCGCTCACAATAAGATTGCATCTTGGTACGTACCTTAATACGTGTTCTGATTACAGAACAGAGAGCCATGGCTACATGGTAATCCACTTGAGTGGGAGACTCAAGGGACTGGTCCTATGTAACCTAAATACGTTCGCAGCTCTGATTAGGGTTGGTCGCCCTATCAGGATAAGCTGTTGGGATGACAGAGCATGTGTAACATCCGCCCCAAACACACAAGATATTGTCTGCTTTACCCGTGCTCGCACGAGAACTTCCCAGGGAGGCCACCCATCCTGGTACTACTCTCGCCCGAGCACGCTTAACTACGGAGTTCTTATGAATTCTGTAGCGGCGCACGGCTTTAAAACGCATCTTCTATGTTTGGGAGGGGAAATTGTATAAGTAGCTCAGGATCTCCTTCTCTCTAGACGATGTGGGGCTAACTCATGGCCTTGTACACCTCACCTCACCTCACCTCACCTCATCCATCTTGGCATTCCCGCCTCAGGAGTCTTGGCTCTTGGCTATTGGCCTATTGGATCTTGGTCGTCACAATCCACCCCCCTTAGGGCTACACGTCCTCGTGTAGGGTTAGCCCCCCCCATAGCGAGGAGAACCGGCTCTGATACCAAGTTGTCACGCCCCGAATTCTGGACTAAGAAGAGAGGGTCCAAAACTCAAGGGTGATGTTTTGAAATAGAGGGAAAAACTCAAGGGTGATGTTTTGAAGTAGAGGGAAATATAATTACAGAGATAACATAACGCGGAAGCAATAAATAATACTTAAATATCCATTTCACTAACAATACCCTTCAACATCAACAGTCCAAATACGATAACAAGAAATGGTAAAAACTAGACAGGTCCAGTTGTCACTCCTACCCTCGCAAATCCGATGAAGAACTGCTACTCCAATTGAAACTGCCACAGAGCTCCTAACGCTCCGTCCGAGAGAAAGAACCTGGGGGAGAGGAAAAACAACGAAACAACTCCCCCTGAGTATAAAACTCAGTGGTCCTAAAGAACAAGTCGGAGAACAAGAGAAAGATATAAAGCAGCAATATACTTCTACGATAAAATAAAGCTGCAACATAACTGAGTAACCAACAGAAGGAACAACAACTACTATAAATCTATACTAAGTAATCTATTCTACTGTGTCCAGTAATCCCATATTATATGGTCAATGTCCTACCCGACAATTCCCTCACGAGACGTCCCATTCCACTTCATGAGAGAACCCATTTTCTAGGTCGTGCATTGTGATGCAAAGTCCTATGCTAAAGAGAAGAAAAAAAAAGAAAAGAAGGAGGGGGAAACAAGTGTGAACCCCAAGTTTGAGCTAGGCTCCCGACTTGGTGGCGTTACTATTAGGTTCCTTTTTCGCAACAGGGGAACCACTCCGTTCCTTATGCTCGGGATACAACCTCGAGACATACTACCCTAGTGGCCAAAAAGGGGGCTTGGTCTTTCACCACGGGGCACTCACACCCAACTTGCTTTCTATGGGGTCTAAACCCCAGGATTAGGTCACTCCACCTCAATTTCCCTGCGGGAAATAACCCGTGGCCTAACCCCGTGATCCTCCCTACTCGTTTCGGTATGTGCACAGCTAGAGGTTCACTTACCTACGATGTGCACGCGGATCTGTACCGAGAGCCAGCCGGGCAACTAGGTTGCCACGACGCCCAGACATTTCAGAAGATGATACAAGCTTCATAAAATCATGTAAATCAAATGTTCTCTTAATCGATCAGTCTCTACAACTAGCATAAAATATAGATGAGATGTCTCGGGGTACGATCCCGACTAAGAGAACAACCCTCGGCCCAAACGGTGCTGAGAAACTCTAGCGTCGCCAAAACACGACGACTACTATTATCAAAGAATTTACTACCATATCTAAACAATTAATATTTAGATAATACAACAAAAATATTATCTACTAATTAAACTGCAAATCAAAAGGTATATGTCTATTATCTTTAACTAAGCATGCAACATATTAAGTGAATAATTTATTTTTTTAATTAAAATATTTACATGCAGTACGACTAACCTGTTGGAGCGTGATTATCGACCGTGAGTCGTTCCGCTCCCAGTCTGGGAATAGTCTGAACAAAGTAAGGAATTGTATAAGAAACTAAGGCTAAGGTGTTTGGATCCAAAATCAAACCGGGTTTGGTTCAGTTAGGATCGGAGTAATTCATGTTGGGCCGGTTTCATGGTTCAGGCTCAGAGTTTGGGTTTAACCCCATCTGATCCAAGTTGGGTCAGACCTAGCCTAGGGTTAGTTCTAATCGGTTTGCAAAGTGACGGTGTGCCCATAAAAAAATACTAAGGTTATATGCATTCAATGGGGATGTAGGTTGAACAAGAGGTGCAACACGGTTAATGGGGTGGACTGAAGGGGTGCACATGGGACAAAGGTTTGACTTTTAGAATGGGTACAAACTGATAAAGTTAGGGTGGCAATAAAGAGTATAACAAATCTTAAAAGACTTGCATACCCTTTCTCTTGCCATCAGGTTTCAGAGAGCCTCACGAACTGAGTGGGCGATGCTCCACTCGGCCACTTGCCTTGTCCATCGGCCAGCACTTCAGCTCCGCCGGAGCCACTAATTATGCGCCGGAGGTGGGTGTGGGTACATGGCCGGTCTCTCTGGCTGTAGGAAGATCAGAAGCTTGGGTGGTTGTTATAGATCGGTAAAGCCACCGCTAGATTCAGTGGGGTTCGGCATGTCGACATGGTGCCGATGTGTATCTCCGGGTGGCCGGGGATAAAGGTGGTGGTCGTGCTGTGGTGGTGTGACTGACGATATATGGATGCCGGGATGATGGTTTCAAGGGGGCTCGGGTGGAGGCTCGGGTGGTGAAGTGGGGTCACGGGGTTGTGCTCTTGTGGTACGGCCGCGAATGGTGATGGTGTGCTTTGAGGGAGAAGACAAGGAAGAGAACGTGGGTCGTGGCCTACCTCGATGGAAGCTGCCAAAGGGTAGCGGTGCCGAAAAAGATGGCCGGGGGAAAGGGTCACGGCTCGGCTGCTGCTCCTACCCCGCCTTGACTTCTACCTCTTCTCGGTCTTTCTCTTCTTCTCAATCTTAACTTCAGCTATACAACTAATAGGGTAGTGGCCAGATAAAGAAAAACTAGGGGGAAAACGATAACGGTTATGGAGTTGTTAACAATGATAATGGGAGCGAGATTATGGGGCACGATCAGATACCTCCAAACAATCTATTTGAATCCCAACAATCTGAACAGCTTCTCTCCCTTGACGTGAACCGAACGTTAGAGAAAGGTTGTTAGGGGTTAGGGTCTACCTTACAAAATGGCTCGATCCAAAACAAGTTTGAACCTAAACCTTATGCTGAAAACAACAATAAAGGATCGACTACAATTACCAAAACCAAATAACAAAATACCAGGTCACCTGACATCGGATGAGCACCCCACATAATTTTAAACTTTTAAGTAAAAAGCCTTAGGTGCTACAACATAACCCCCTAAAAAGAGAACTTCGTCCTCGAAGTTCAACCAGAAAACACCTGAAAAAGGTTGGGATATAGTGTCTTCATCTCTGACTCGAGCTCCCAAGTAGCTTCCTCAGGAGTGTGGTGTTGCCACAACACCTTAACCATACGGATGGTCTTGGTGCGCAGTACCCGATCTTCAGCTGCCAAAATCTGCATCGGACGCTCCTCGAAAGTCACGTCCTCACTGAGACTCAAGCCTTGCCAGTCAAGAACGTGTGACGAGTCCGGCTCATACTTCCGGAGCATTGACACATGGAAGACCTGGTGGACACTGGAGAGTTGAGGTGGCAATGCTAAACGGTAAAGGGACCAATGAACCGGGGTGCTAGTTTCCCCTTCCTCCCGAACCTAACGAGACCTCGTCGCAGGGAAACCTTCAAGAACACCCGGTCACCAGCCTCAAACTCCAATGCTCGTCGACGAGTATCTGCGTAGCTCTTCTGCCGGCTCTGAGCTGCCCGCAGCCGCTCTCTGATCACCTGGATCTTCTCCGACGTCTCTTGGACCATCTCTGGTCCCAATAAGCTCTTCTCTCCGACTTCAGCCTAGCAAACCGGAGAACGACACGGTCTCCCATAGAGAGCCTCAAAGGGAGCCATGCCGATGCTGGCTTGGAAGCTGTTGTTGTAGGAAAACTCCACCAAGGGAAGGTGGCGCTCCCAACCATCTCCAAAATCCATCACACAGGCTCAAAGCATGTCCTCTAGTGTCTGGATCGTACGCTCTGACTGACCATTCGTTTGAGGGTGGTAGGCTGTGCTGAAGTGGAGCTTCGTCCCCATAGCCTCCTGTAAGCTTCCCCAGAAATGTGAGATAAACCGAGGGTCTCTATCTGAAACAATAGTGATGGGGACTCCATGGAGCTTTACAATCTCTCTCACATATAGCTCACTGTAATCCTTCTGCGTCATCGTCTTGCGAACAGGGATGAAGTGCGCTGACTTCGTCAACCGATCAACTATCACCCAGATCGAGTCATGGCCCTTCCGAGTAGCAGGTAAACCGGACACGAAATCCATCGTGATGTGCTCCCACTTCCACTCCGCTACTGGTAAAGGCTGCAAGAGTCCTGCTGGTCTCTGATGCTCCGCCTTGACTTGTTGACAGGTCAAACAACGAGAAATAAACTCTGCTACGTCCCTCTTCATGCCACTCTACCAGAACTACCTCTTAAGGTCTCGATACATCTTGGTGGCTCCAGGATGTACCATAAACTGAGAGCGATGAGCTTCTGTCAGAACCTCCAAGATGAGCTCCCGATCGGTAGAAAGGCATAACCTCCCTTGATACCTCAAGCCAGTATCTGCACCTATGGACCAACCATCCACTACATCTCCCTGCCTCAGACCAGCTCGAATATCTTCCAATTTTGCATCATCCATCTGTGAGTTGATCACCCTCTGGAACAAAGAAGGCTGAGCTCGGATACTACACAGGATGGTGTGAGAAGGCTCCTTATGAACACGCAAGTCAAAACCCTCAACCGTCACAAGAAACTCCTGTCGATCTGCCATCAAACAAGCCAACCTGCTACGAGACTTCCTGCTAAGTGCATCTGCAACCACATTGGCCTTCCCGGGATGGTAGAAAAAATCATAGTTGTAGTCTGTCAGAACCTCAACCCATCTCCTCTGCCTCTGGTTCAGGTCCTTCTGAGAGTGGATGTACTTCAGGCTCTTATGATCGCAGTACATCTCGAAGTCCTCGCCGTAGAGGTAGTGCCTCCAAATCTTTAGCGCGAACACTACAGCTGCAAGCTCCAGGTCGTGTGTGGGATAATTCTTCTCGTGAGGCTTCAACTGCCGGGAGGCATAAGCCACCACTTTACCATCTTGCATCAGCACTGCACCAAGACCTGCCAAAGAGGCATCGGTGTACACAACATAGCTCCGACCGGTAACAGGAACGGTGAGCACTGGTGCGGTAGTAAGGCGCTTCTTCAACTCTTGGAAAGATGCCTCGCACTCATCTGTCCACTCAAATTGAACTCCCTTCTTCGTCAGCTGGGTCAGGGGACCTGCTAGACGAGAGAAGCCCTCAACAAACCTTCGATAATATCCTGCCAGACCCAGGAAACTTCGGATCTCAAAGATGTTCTTGGGCTGCTCCCAATCCAAGACTGCCTCGATCTTTGCAGGATCCACTGATATCCCATCCTTCGAAACAATATGCCCAAGGAATTTCACTTCCTGCATCCAAAACTCGCATTTATTGAGCTTGGCATACAGTTGGTGATCCCTCAAGATCTGCAGTGCCTTCCGTAAATGCTCCTCGTGTTCACCCTCTGACTTGGAGTAAATAAGAACATCATCCACAAATACAACAACAAATTGGTCAAGGTGCTCTCGGAAGACTCGATTCATCAAGTTCATAAAAGCTGCGGGGGCGTTCGTCAGACCGAACGGCATCACCAAGAACTCATAGTGACCGTAGCGTGTCCGAAACGCCGTCTTCTGGATGTCTTCTGCCCTTACTCTCAGCTGATGGTAGCCCGTTCTTAGGTCAATCTTTGAGAAACAACAGGCTCCCTGCAGCTGGTCGAACAGATCATCTATTCGGGGAAGAGGATACCGGTTCTTCACAGTCACAGCATTCAGCTTCCGGTAATCGATGCAGAGCCTCTTCGACCCATCCTTCTTCTGAGCAAACAACACTGGGGCACCCCAGGGAGAAACACTAGGGCGGATGAATCCCAATGTCGTAAGTTCCTCAAGCTGAGTCTTCAACTCTCTCAACTTAGCTGGAGCCATCCGGTAAGGTGCCACCGAAATAGGGGCGGTGCCAGGTACCAACTCAATACAGAAATCAACTTCCCTAGCTGGAGGCAAGCCAGGAAGTTCCTCGGGGAAGACATCGGAAAAGTCTCTCACAACTGGTGCCAACTCTAGGGACGCTCTATCGTCTGCTGCACTCGAGAGTCGAGCTAAGAGACTAAGACTGAATCGCTCCATAGGCGGAGGATATAGAATCGCCATCCGATCTCCAACGAAAGAGAACATCGGGACTCCTGGCGGGCGCAATGTCACCTTCTTGGAGTAGCAATCCAGAGAAGCGTGATATGCTGCTAACCAGTCCATACCCAAAAGGACGTCAAACTCGTCCAAATCCAACACGATCAAATCCGCTAACAGCTCCCAATCTCCAATTCGAATGATGCACCTCCTACAGATACGGTCTACAACAGTATTGGTCCCTAAGGGTGAGATCACTGATAAAGCATGGCCCAATGGTTCGGTCTCTATCCCTAGGACAGATATGAACCTCGGTACAATATAAGAGTGTGTGGAACCAGTGTCAAGCATCACATGAGCTAAGGTGGAAAAGACAAGAAGAGTACCCTCAATAGCGGTTGTCGAAGCTCCTGCATCCCGGTCCACCAATGCATATGCCCTGCCCTGAGCACGCTGACCACTACCACCCTGGTAAGTCAGAGGCCTCTGCTGAAGTGGCTGAGGGGGCACGGTACTGCTGAGCGCTCTGCTGCTGCTGTCGGTGCTGCTGGGGCTGTGGCTGCGGCTGGGGGTGGTACGTCAGTGCCGGGCGGGGAGGTGGTGGTGGAAGTAGTCCAACCTACGGGCAGTACCTCCGAATGTGGCCAGCAGCACCACACTCAAAGCACCGCACCGTCTGAGACCCAGTAGACGGAGGACCACGAGGAGGCTAGTGCTGTGGACGTGCATCTGAGGTCTTATGCTTCTTCCAGGAGTTCTGACGAGACCCTCCATGGCTGCTGCTGCCCTTCTCTGCGATCTTATGTGTCTCCTCCATCCCACGCTCTGCCACTAACGCCCTTGTCACTACATCTGCATTGGTCTCCAACATCAAAACCTCTACTCGACTCCGGATGCCAGGCCTCAAGCCCTGCTCAAATCGTCTGGCTCTCAAGTCCTCTGTCGCCACCAAGTATGGAGCATATCAGGAAAGCTCCTCAAACTTAGCCTCGTACTGTGCAACCGTAAGGGTCCCCTGGACTAGAGCCAAGAACTCTGCCTGCAAGCTGCTACGAACACTAACTGGGAAGTATTTATCCCGGAACACCCGCTCGAACTCCTCCCAGGTCCAAGCTGGCTGGTCAGCTCCTCGGGACCTCTGAACCATGTCCCACCAATAATCAGCCTCAGCCTCAAACTGGTAAGAGGCTAAGGTGACCCGTCGCTCTCCAGTCACCTCCAGTGCGTCCAAGACCTTCCCGATCTGCTTCAGCCAACGATCGGCCTCCATGGGGTCTGGCTCTCCTTTGAAAACAGGGGGCTTCATGCCCTTGAATTCCTTCATCCTACCAACTTGTCTGCTGCCATCTTCCCTCCTCTGCTCTGGTGGAGCTTGAGGTGGCACCTGAGCCTGAGCTAGCATAGCCTGGAGCAGCTCAACCTGCTGCCGCTGAGCAGCTTCCAGTTGCAGCCTGGCAGTCTCCTGCTGCTGCTGAGCTGCCGTCTGCTGCTGCTGGATCGTGACCTGCTGCTGACGAACCATATCCGCCAGCCCAGGGATCATCTCTGCCGTACTCTCGGGCCCAGAGGAAGAGGCCTCATTGTTACCGTTCCTTGTAGTCACCATCTGCATAAATGACTACGCAGATCAGACAACGATAACTCGATCCTAACCTAAATCCCTAGAATCATATCCCCGCTCTGATACCATTTTGTAACATCCGCCCCAAACACACAAGATATTGTCCGCTTTGCCCGTGCTCGCACGAGAACTTCCCAGGGACGTCACCCATCCTCGTACTACTCTCGCCCGAGCACGCTTAACTACGGAGTTCTTACGAATTCCGTAGCGGCGCACGGCTTTAAAATGCGTCTTCTATGTTTGGGAGGGGAAATTATATAAGTAGCTCAGGATCTCCTTCTCTCTAGGCGATGTGGGGCTAACTCATGGCCTTGTACAGCTCACCTCACCTCACCTCACCTCATCCATCTTGGCATTCCCGTCTCAGGAGTCTTGGCTCTTGGCTATTGGCCTATTGGATCTTGGTCGTCACAATCCACCCCCCTTAGGGCTACACGTCCTCGTGTAGGGTTAGACCCCCCCCATAGCGAGGAGAACCGGCTCTGATACCAAGTTGTCACGCCCTGAATTCTGGACTAAGAAGAGAGGGTCCAAAACTCAAGGGTGATGTTTTGAAATAGAGGGAAATATAATTACAGAGATACCATAACGCGGAAGCAATAAATAATACTTAAATATCCATTTCACTAACAATACCCTTCAACATCAACAGTCCAAATACGATAACAAGAAATGGTAAAAACTAGACAGGTCCAGTTGTCACTCCTACCCTCGCAAATCCGATGAAGAACTGCTACTCCAATTGAAACTGCCACAGAGCTCCTAACGCTCCGTCCGAGAGAAAGAACCTGGGGGAGAGGAAAAACAACGAAACAACTCCCCCTGGGTATAAAACTCAGTGGTCCTAAAGAACAAGTCGGAGAACAAGAGAAAGATATAAAGCAGCAATATACTTCTACGATAAAATAAAGCTGCAACATAACTGAGTAACCAACAGAAGGAACAACAACTACTATAAGTCTATACTAAGTAATCTATTCTACTGTGTCCAGTAATCCCATATTATATGGTCAATGTCCTACCCGATAATTCCCTCATGAGGCGTCCCATTCCACTTCATGAGAGAACCCATTTTCTAGGTCGTGCATTGTGATGCAAAGTCCTATGCTAAAGAGAAGAAAAGAAAGAAAAGAAGGAGGGGGAAACAAGTGTGAACCCCAAGTTTGAGCTAGGCTCCCGACTTGGTGGCGTTACTATTAGGTTCCTTTTTCGCAACAGGGGAACCACTCCGTTCCTTATGCTTGGGATACAGCCTCGAGACATACTACCCTAGTGACCAAAACGGGGGCTTGGTCTTTCACCACGGGGCACTCACACCCAACTTGCTTTCTATGGGGTCTAAACCCCAGGATTAGGTCACTCCACCTCAATTTCCCTGCGGGAAATAACCCGTGGCCTAACCCCGTGATCCTCCCTACTCGTTTCGGTATGTGCACAGCTAGAGGTTCACTTACCTACGATGTGCACGCGGATCTGTACCGAGAGCCAGCCGGGCAACTAGGTTGCCACGACGCCCGGACATTTCAGAAGATGATACAAGCTTCATAAAATCATGTAAATCAAATGTTCTCCTAATCGATCAGTCTCTACAACTAGCATAAAATGTAGATGAGATGTCTCGGGGTACGATCCCGACTAAGAGAACAACCCTCGGCCCAAACGGTGCCGAGAAACTCTAGCGTCGCCAAAACACGACGACTACTATTATCAAAGAATTTACTACCATATCTAAACAATTAATATTTAGATAATACAACAAAAATATTATCTACTAATTAAACCGCAAATCAAAAGGTATATGTCTATTATCTTTAACTAAGCATGCAACATATTAAGTGAATAATTTATTTTTTTAATTAAAATATTTACATGCAGTACGACTAACCTGTTGGAGCGTGATTATCGACCGTGAGTCGTTCCGCTCCCAGTCTGGGAATAGTCTGAACAAAGTAAGGAATTGTATAAGAAACTAAGGCTAAGGTGTTTGGATCCAAAATCAAACCGGGTTTGGTTCAGTTAGGATCGGAGTAATTCATGTTGGGCCGGTCTCATGGTTCAGGCTCAGAGTTTGGGTTTAACCCCATCTGATCCAAGTTGGGTCAGACCTAGCCTAGGGTTAGTTCTAATCGGTTTGCAAAGTGACGGTGTGCCCATAAAAAAATACTAAGGTTATATGCATTCAATGGGGATGTAGGTTGAACAAGAGGTGCAACACGGTTAGTGGGGTGGACTGAAGGGGTGCACATGGGACAAAGGTTTGACTTTTAGAATGGGTACAAACTGATAAAGTTAGGGTGGCAATAAAGAGTATAACAAATCTTAAAAGACTTGCATACCCTTTCTCTTGCCATCAGGTTTCAGAGAGCCTCACGAACTGAGTGGGCGATGCTCCACTCGGTCACTTGCCTTGTCCATCGGCCAGCACTTCAGCTCCGCCGGAGCCACTAATTATGCGTCAGAGGTGGGTGTGGGTACATGGCCGGTCTCTCTGGCTATAGGAAGATCAGAAGCTTGGGTGGTTGTTATAGATCGGTAAAGCCACCGCTAGATTCAGTGGGGTTCGGCATGTCGACATGGTGCCGATGTGTATCTCCGGGTGGCCGGGGATAAAGGTGGTGGTCGTGCCGTGGTGGTGTGACCGACGATATATGGATGCCGGGATGATGGTTTCAAGGGGGCTCGGGTGGAGGCTCGGGTGGTGAAGTGGGGTCACGGGGTTGTGCTCTTGTGGTACGGCCGCGAATGGTGATGGTGTGCTTTGAGGGAGAAGACAAGGAAGAGAACGTGGGTCGTGGCCTACCTCGATGGAAGCTGCCAAAGGGTAGCGGTGCCGAAAAAGATGGCCGGGGGAAAGGGTCACGGCTCGGGTGCTGCTCCTACCTCGCCTTGACTTCTACCTCTTCTCGGTCTTTCTCTTCTTCTCAATCTTAACTTCAGCTATACAACTAATAGGGTAGTGGCCAGATAAAGAAAAACTAGGGGGAAAACGATGACGGTTATGGAGTTGTTAACAATGATAATGGGAGCGAGATTATGGGGCACGATCAGATACCTCCAAACAATCTATTTGAATCCCAACAATCTGAACAGCTTCTCTCCCTTGACGTGAACCCAACGTTAGAAAAATTTTGTTAGGGGTTAGGGTCTACCTTACAAAATGGCTCGGTCCAAAACAAGTTTGAACCCAAACCTTATGCTGAAAACAACAATAAAGGATCGGCTACAATTACCAAAACCAAATAACAAAATACCAGGTCACCTGACATCGGATGAGAACCCCACATAATTTTAAACTTTTAAGTAAAAAGCCTTAGGTGCTACAGCATGGGTGTCTCAACCACGGTCATTACCAGGCACAGTGTCTATGGCCGAACGGAACCAACACGGTGCATAGATCGATGAGCAGACACCGGTGCACTAAACCATATTTCTACTTAGGGTAAAATAATCATAAACCCTGAGGAACCATGTTTGGTGGACTAACCAGTTGTGTGGTGCTTTGGCGCACCAATGTGTGAGGATCCGGATACAGTGATCCAAAACCACAGTGTACTGGGTTACCCGGCTGGCGTTGCATCAGCGTGTCACTCCTGCAGGCTATCCACACCCCTAACGGGAGGTGCGTTCATTGGTCTAACCTACATCGTATTAAACCCTGGCCAGGTGGTCATCAGTTGGACTGGTGACAGATCCGGTTGCTCGAAAGAGTAATCGGAAGTATGATGTATATGGTCAACCTGGAAGGAACTGAGTCATATGAGCACTCGAGTCTGACAGTATTCTCCACCGCTCGAGTTGTATCATGGCACCAGATGGAGGGACAACGAGTTTACCATACTATGCGGAGACCAGGGTATGAGGGAGAACATAGTAAGTCCGGGGGAATTGGAGTGCAGCCTGCATCGCACTCTGGGTGGCCATGCAGGTTAACTTGGACTCAAAGGATCGATGGTACACTCGGGTAGTGTATCGATCGAGTCTAAGTTGGAAGCCATGAACACTGGTCTCTAAAGGTTCCACCTTATCGATATTATGTACGGTCCTTGTGCCATCTCCTCGAAACATAGAACACAGTAAGAGGAAGCGAGTAGTCCAAGCCTACGCTCCATAAGTGCCTCGCACTAGTGCATGGTAGATGCGTAGCTACGTGTGTGCACTAAGGGAAAACCCTACGTTCGTGCAGAGACGCATGTAGCAATTCCTTGTCATAAGTGGACTTTGCCACATAGGTGCGATGTATCGGGACATGTTGCGAGTTGACTAGTTGACTTCACTAGAGGCACCCTACGGGAACCTCAGAGAATAGTGAAATCACTGGTGCACTTCACTTATGTGTGCCTTGCAAAGTCTCGTACACGAGAAACGACCAACTAGTGACATAAGGGTATTTTGGTCATACCATGCGCCATTATACACTAAGGAGGCCGGCCCTAAGTATTGGAAGATTGGTCAAGGCCAGCCCCATTGGTTTCAGAAGGTTGTTGCCTCCAATGAAGGGGCTGGTCATGAGGCACAGAAAATGGACTGGTTTTGACATTTTTCAAAAACAAGGAAAAGATAGAGATAAAGAAGAGAGATATATAGGGAGAAGTTTGAATTGGTTCAAACTTATCCATACTATCCTTATCCATATGGATAGGCCAGCCCTATATAAGAGAAAGGGGAGAGGGGGGTCGGCAATGGATGCAAGCCCTAGGGGCCGGCCATGCCATGGGAAAACCCTAGCCGCCCCCTCTCATCTCTTCTCTTCTCCTCTCTCGTCTCTCTCTTTCCCTCGCTTGCGCCATTGGATGGCGACTCGTCTTCCTCACGTAGGGTTTCATAGAAGGAGAAGGCTCGTCGGATGGAGGCACTTAGAGATCCATCGATGAGGTGCCATGCATCGTGTGAGATCGGGTGAACTAGAAGGCATCTCCCGCGACCTTTTGCTGTCTAGAATCTGCACAGAAAATCAGTGTTGTTTCTTTGCTTTTGGGAGCTATAAAAATCCCAACAAGATGCAAATTATTACAAAAGTTGCATCTTGAAGTTGGCTACCTGCAATCTAAATTTCAGCCCAATCTGAGTTCGGAGCAGAAAGTTATGGCCGTCGCACCGAAGCTATGTCGAGCAGATCCGAGCCAGTCTCCATCGACAAAGAAGAAACTTGTCGCGGTGAAAGAATCCGCACGCAGGTATGATCTCTAACATGTATATCTAGCATAGATAGAACATACATGCATGCTAGATTGTTCTTTCGCGTTAGATCGACGTTAGGGGTTCGCGTAGTTGCCATGCTAGATTCATGCACGCATATGTAGATCGTTTCGATGAAAATTTTGATATGTAACGTACACCGCTCACGGTCTTCGGACCTTCACTTTGCTTCCGCTGTGGGCCTCTACCTTGGATCTTTTATTTCCAATAATTGGTATCAGAGCACGCTAGTGGTGTGCGTTTCATGTTTTTCATGAAACCGTCATGTGCCCGCATGAATAGTATGTGTTGTGGGTGCAAATTTTGGCAGAAGTTTACCAGCTACCGCGTGACCCACCGGCCCTGCCTGGTGGGACCACGAGGACTACCACGGGACCCACCGGCCCTGCCTGGTGGGTCCACGAAGACTACCACGGGACCCACCTGCCCTGCCTGGTGGGACCACAAGGACTACCACGGGACCCATCTGCCCTGCCTGGTGGGACCACGAGGACTACCACGGGACCCACCGGCCCTGCCTGGTGGGCCCACGAAGACTACCACGGGACCCACCGGCCCTGCCTGGTGGGCCCACGAAGACTACCACGGGACCCACCGGCCCTGCCTGGTGGGCCCACGAAGACCACCGCGGGACCCATCGGCCCTGTCCGATAGGCCCACGAGCCTGTAGAATCCCCCAGAAGACGGCAGCGGAGCCCACCAGCTTTACCTGGAGGATCCCCAGATACGACAGCAGAAACCGCCATTTACCCCGGAATTCCTCCCAGAGAAGCCTATAAATAGCAGAGCCTTCGAATGTAAAAGGATCGAACTCTCAGTTCTAAAACCAGAGCTCTGAGATTTCCAACTTCCCATCTACCATCTCTCTTTGATCTTCTTCTCTCCTTCGAAGAGATCAGAGTGTTTCTAGTGATACTCGGCCTGTCGAGATCACTTCGACATAAGTGTTAGTGAATTCGGGTTGCTCCCTATAGCACGGAGACGTAGGCTTCGGCTGAACTCCGAGATCACCTCTCGTGTCTACTCTCTGATTGCATATCTCTTTCTATTGACATATCAAAAGGCTTCAACTTCAATCAACAGATCGACCAACGATCTTCGACGTCAACTTCAACTCCAATTGACTGGTGCTGCGAAAGTCTTCGGGTCGGCACGAAGATTTTCCCCCACAGTTTGGCGCCGTCTGTGGGATCCGATCAAAAAGTCCAACTCTCCGCTACTACTTGATCGGTTGAACCTACAACCGATCTTGATAGTCAAACTTCCGCGCCCCCTCGGTTGATCAGACAACTGAACGGCACTCTCGTGGCACCTTTCGCTCTCTGAATGGCGAGGACGAAACATCAAGGTCAACCAGAAGGAAGTAACACTCAACAACAACCTCGTCCTGAGACTCGTTCAATGAGTCAAAGGCTCAACTTCGGACAGCCCCTTGCTGTCCCCGAGATGGGGGTTCGTTCAGGGAGTGGCAGATCTGTCGATCGACCTATCGCCCACCCCGCGCGACAGTCGATTGGGCAAACAACACCAGCTCCTGCTGAAGACCCTCCATCAACCTACCAAATCTCTGCGATCGACTTCCAGCTGCTCCAATTGGCAAAGCAAAACGCCACCCTCACCGCCGAGAGGGATGCACTTAAGAGGGCAGCTTCTGAGGCTGGAATCGCCCTTCCTATCCCCTCTACAAGTGAGAGAGTCGATCTTCCTCGACATTCGACTCACTCTGAGCAACGGAGGTCAATGGGTACTGCTGCCCTCGAGAGGATTCGACGTGATCCAACTCCCTCTGCTACCCCTTGGAAGTAGAGTGTTTGGGACCGTCTCGATGACGAGTCTTCTCAATCTTCTTCTGGCCGCAACTGCGACAAGAGGACACCTTCGAAGCTCAACTTACCAAGGAAGCACCAAATGAAAGGCGCTCCTTCAAAGAGCCGACTTTCCCCCTCCATTCCACTTCAACGTGGACTTGGACCGGACCTTCGACACCGACTTCAACCGACAAATACTTCAATGCCTGAGCAAGACCTTGCGATCTTGCCTCTTGACCCACCTCTAGGTCGAGGACATGGTCGCAGGGGTGGCTATTCTTCTGCCGGGCCTCTACATCGAAGTCTCTTTGAGACAACATTTCCAAGGGGATGGAGAACTCCAATCCTCCCCAAATTCAACTGCATCAGAGGAGATCCTACTCTACACATCCTTGCCTTCAAGCAAGCCTTAACGCCGCACGAAGAAGAAAACAATGTGCTCTGCCGCACCTTCGCAGGAAGTCTCGATGAACTGTCGCTCGACTGGTATCATAATCTCCGAGCTGGGTCCATCACCCAGTTCGATGTTTTGGCTAAACTCTTTGTGCAGCATTATCAGCTCAATCTGAAGCCCGAAAAGAAGCTCGACTCTCTCTATCGGCTAAGGATGGGTGCTGACGAAACTCTCCGAAGTTTCACTAGGAGGTTTCGCAACGAGCATGCTGCCCTCTCTGGAAGACACCTGGATGATGAAGCCATCATGTTGGCTTTCCAGAATGCTCTCCGCTTCGATCTACACATCTACAATGATTTCATCCGTAATCCCCCTCCTTCTCTGGGTGCTATGTTCGATCGAATCCAGAGAGAGATCGAGGTCGAAGACGATCAAGTCGCTCGGAAAGGGCGAGAAACAAAACGAAGGCCTGCGGAGAGAGAAGCTCCCAAGTATGCTGCCAAGGCTCACAATGCTGAGGCAGCAGCCCCTCCAGCCAACAAACGATCAAAGAATGAAGGGCGTCGATCTCCAACAAAGACCACTTTCACCGAGTGGAATATGCCGGTCGAACAGATACTCGACCGCATTCAACACGACGAATATCTTCGGAGGCCCAATCCTCTTCAGCCAAACTCCAAATTCACAGCAGACAAAACAGTCTACTACGAATTCCATCGAAGTCACGGCCACTCTACCGACCGATGCTATCGGTTGAAGTTCCATCTTGAAGACTTACTGCGAGAGGGCCACCTTCAAGAATTCGTCAACAACGGGCACGATCAACGTCGAACCTCTGCAAAGGGGAAAGAAGTGTGCTGGATACATCAAATCTCTTCCAACCCATCATCTCTCACCGTGAATGCCAATATCTTTGGCATTCATGGATCGTTGCACAACCAAGCAGTAACCGAGAAAGAAGTCGATCGGCAGATTCGGCGCATCTTCCATGTTCGATTTACTGCAAATAAAGAGGATACCTGGATCGAGAAGCCTATCGAAGGTCTTGCTTGGCCGTCCATCGTATTCAACGACACTGATCTTCAAGGAGTTCATACTCCACATCGAGACCCCCTGGTTTTGAAACTCGTCATCGACGGAAGCACCGTCAATCGGATCCTCATCGATACCGGGAGTTCTATCGATATTATGTTCTCAGACTGCTTCAAACGTCTGGGACATAAATATCAAAGCCTCGACGTCGTCCCGACCGTGATCACTGGCTTCAACGGCGAACAAAGCATCACGGTGGGCGAATCGAGATTCACGCTGGACCTCAGCCGAGAGACTCGAGTCTCGGTGAGGTTTGCCATTGTCGAAGGGGTCTCCAGTTACAACGCCATCCTCGGGCGACCATTCCTCCATCAGATCAATGACATCTCCTCTTCTTATCATCAACTACTCAAGTTTGCAACTGGAGAAGGCATCGTCTGCATTCGAGGTGATCAGCAATCTGGAAGATCTTGTGAGGCTGCTGCGGCTAAGACAGATCGAAAGATCAACATTGCTCCTCCAAAGCGGCCGCGAGATGAAGCTGGTCCCTCTTCCAAATAGCAATCAAAGGAGATTCCGCTGACCGAACCTCCACCAATCGAATGGGAAACATCACCTTCAATTGAAGAAATCATCCCTATCAACATTGGCAGTGGAGATCTCTCTCGACAAACATTTATTGGTACCGGTCTTAGCGACGCAGAAGCGCAAGACATGGTATCCTTCCTCCAGTCCAATATCGACGTCTTCGCCTGGTGTTTCGAAGACATGCCTGGTATCAATCCGGATGACGCTTGTCACCGACTTGCGATCAAGGAAGAGGTGAAACCTGTCAAGCAAAAACCACGCACCATCAGACCAGAGCTGCAAGTTGCTGTTCAAGAAGAAATCACTAAGCTACTCGCAGCAGGCTTCATCCGTGAAGTAGAGTATCCTACCTGGATCTCTAACATAGTTGCTGTTCCAAAGAAGAATGGGAAAGTCAGAGTCTGCATCGACTTCACCAACCACAACAAGGCTTACCCCAAAGACCTATTCCCCATGCCAAGAATCGATAGACTCGTCGATGCCACTGCTGGCCACAAGCTATTGTCTTTCATGGATGGGTATTCTGGATATAATCAAATTCCACTTCATCCAGACGATCAAGAGAAGACTTGCTTCGTGACTAGCCGAGGTCTCTACTGCTACAATGTAATGCCGTTCAGCCTCAAAAATGCTGGATCTACCTATCAAAGGTTAGTCACAAAGATGTTCGAAGATCAGATCGGTCGCAACGTCGAAGTCTACGTCGATGATCTCCTCACCAAGAGCTCCGTGCGAAGCAAACATCTTTCTGATCTGGCGGAAACCTTTCAAGTTCTTCGAAAATATCGTATGAAGCTCAATCCAGCCAAGTGCGCCTTCGGTGTTCAATCTGGCAAATTCCTGGGTCATCTTGTGACCAGGAGGGGTATTGAAGCTAATCCCGATCAAATTCGAGCCGTCATCGATATGCCTTCACCTACAAATCGAAAAGAAGTTCAACGCCTCACTGGAAGGTTAGCAGCACTCAATCGATTCACTTCAAAATCTTCCGACAAATGCAAACCCTCTTCGACAAACTACGAAAGGCGGATATATCCGGCTGGAGTCCAATCTGTGAAGAAGCATTTCAAAGCATCAAGAAATATCTGGTGCAAGCTCCTATCCTGACTGCTCCACTGCCAAAAGAAGACTTGTGGCTCTACCTGGCCGTGACCGATCAAGCAATCAGCGCGGTCCTAGTCAGTAGAAGAGAAGGCGTCGAACATCCAGTCTACTACATCAGCCATACTCTCCTTCCAGCTGAAACTCGCTACTCAAAAACTGAGAAGGTCATCCTAGCCTTGCTCACTGCATCGCGTCGTCTCCAACCGTACTTCGTCTCCCACCAGATCACTGTCATTTCAGAACACTCACTCAAAGATATCATTGACAAAGCTGGTCGAGCTGGTCGAATGACCAAATGGGTGATCGAAATGAGTGCTCTGGGGATTCAATTCGAATCTCGTACTTCTATCAAAGGTCAAGCAGTTGCTGATTTTCTAGCTGACTTCCCAGTTGAAGACCCCATCACTTGGGAAGAAGATGTCGACATGCGCTTAGAAGATGAGGACAATACTCCGATCAACCTTGCAACAAGAATTGATCCAAGTCTCGAAGCTATTGCTGTAACTCCTCCATGGAAGCTATACACTGATGGAGCTTCAAGTGCGATCGGTTCGGGAACTGGGATAGTCTTGGTATCTCCCGAACTTGATCATCTCCAGAAGGCCACTCTCCTCGGATTCACCGCCACCAACAACGAAGCCGAATACGAAGCACTCATTTCCGGACTCGAAATGGCGAAATCCCTGGGGGTAGATCGAATCATCGTCTACAGCGACTCCCAGTTGATCATAAGGCAAATCAATGGAGAGTACACAGCTCGCAAAGAAAGAATGCAACTCTACTTGGCCTTAGTACGACGTCTTCAACAAAGTTTTATTGATGCTGAATTCATTCAAATCCCCCGAGCAGAGAACCGAGAAGCAGATGCCTTAGCTAATGCTGCCTCAGTTCTTGGAGACTCACTCGGAGGAAGGCAAATACAGATCGATTATCAAGAAGTGCCCAAGACCACCCCCGATCAACAGATCCTTACTACTACAAAAGAATCTGGGGGTGGAGATCAGCTTGAAGACTGGAGACGATCAATTTTTGACTTCTTCAAGCATGGCAAAATGCCGGAAGATCCAAATCAAGCCCGAAGAGTTCAAAGGAAGCTCCCATGCTACATTCTTCAAGGAGAAGATCTATATTTCAAATCTCACAACGGGATGTTGCTCAAGTGCCTTGGTCCTGAGCAAGCACAGACAATCCTTATTGTTATCCACTCTGGAGCTTATGGAAATCATTCGGGAGGAAGATCTCTTGAAGCCAAGACGAAGCTACAAGGGTACTACTAGCCAACAATGGCAAGGGATGCTCAACAAATTGTTCAAAGGTGCGAACCTTGCCAACGACACGCTCGAGCTATCCATCTCCCTGCAGATGAACTTCATCAATTGTCAAGCCCCTGGCCTTTCCATCAATGGGGGTTAGATTTCCTGGGTCCTTTTCCTCCAACTCCGAGCAAGAAGAAGTATCTATTGCTGGCCACTGATTACTTCACCAAATGGGTTAAAGCTGTGCCCCTCTTTCGAGAAACTGACGACGAAGTGATCAAATTCATTCGGCACAACATCTTCTCAAGATTCGGCAAACCTCAAGTTCTCGTTGCTGACAATGGAGCTCAATTTGACTCCGACAAATTCCGAGAGCTCTGTCTGAACAACGGTATCAAGCTATTCTATTCAACTCCAAGGTACCCTCAATGCAATGGCCAAGCAGAAGCCTCCAATAGAGCTATCCTTGGTATACTCAAGAAGAAACTCAACGACAAGAAAGGATTGTGGGAACAGGTCCTACCTGAAGTTCTTTGGGGGTATCGCACAACTCCGAGAAGATCAACAGGGTTCTCACCTTTCCGTCTAACATATGGATCGGAAGCAGTACTCCCAACAGAAAACATATCAAGTACTCTGAAGACTAGAGCAGTTGAAGAAGGGATCAATGAAGAACTTCGGATCAATGACCTAGACTTCTCCGAAGAATTACGAGATCAAGCATCACTTCGTGTGGCCAAGTACCAACAAAAAATCAAAAGAGCCTACGATGAGAAAGTCTATAAGAGACAGTTCCCAGTGGGCAGTCTAGTTCTCAGAGCAGTTTTCTACAACACCAAAGAGCACAGCAGTGGGAAGCTTGCTCCTAACTGGGAAGGCCCATACATTGTTGAATCAGTAGGAGGCAAAGGTTCATACAGACTGATCACACCAGAAGGAGACAGATTGCCTCGAGCTTGGAATTCTAAACATCTCAAGTTGTTCTATCCATGATGTAAATTCTATAATGAATAAAGATCTTTCGTTCAAGCGTTCAAATGTGCAAGTGTTCAACTTTTCAATTCAAGTTCTGAAGCAGTTTCAAGTTATCCATATTCAAATTACCAGGTCTTTTAACAACAAGTTTGGGTGTTAGAGTTGCGACTCAACCCCTTACTAGCAAATGTTAAAAACTGACCATATTCAAGTTACCAGGTCTTTTAACAAGTTTGGGTGTTAGAGTTGCGACTCAACCCCTTGCTAGCAAATGTTAAAAACTGACCATATTCAAGTTACCAAGTCTTTTTAACAAGTTTGGGTGTTAGAGTTGCGACTCAACCCCTTACTGGCAAATGTTAAACTGACTTTCAAATTTCAATATTCAATTTCAATCAATTTCGATATCGTTTAACATGTTTGGGTACTTGAGTTGCGACTCAACCCCTCACATACAAGTGTTACACGAATTCCAATTCAATATTCAAGTTTCAAGTTTGGGTAATCGAGTTGCGACTCGACCCCTAACATTCAAAAGATTGAATCTATTCTAATGCTATCCAGAACATGACATTCAAAGACATTCAACTCAAGAAATCCAATTTTCAAACACCAAAGAGATATCTTCTATTATCAAAATGTGCCAGGTACAAGAGTGAGCTGCTACATTTCAAGAGTTTACAAGTATCAAACAATGACAGAAAAGACGACAGAAGATCTCAAGGCTTGGCCACACTCTGCGCACGCGACTTCTCCCCCTCAGATCCAGCACGAGCTTTGCTCGCCGCTGATGCCTTAGAGGATCGGACACTGGCAATATGGACCCTGAGTGCTTCTGCTGCCTTGTTAGCTGTTTCCCTGTAGCTCTGACACTCACTCAGCATATGCTCCAGCTCCTTCTTATGAGTCTCTGCTGAAGCAGCAAGTTGAGCCTCCAGCTCCTTTATTCGAGCCGCACGATCGAAGCCCAAGTTCTCGATCCTGAAAAATTGTTTCTTCAAATCTTTAAGCTCGTGACCCCGGGCCTCGTATCCATTCTGCCAGCCCTTGCTCTCTAACTTTTCCTTGCGAAGGGCCTCGGTCTTGGCCTTCAATGCCTCCTTCTTTGAGGATAGAGCCTCCCTCAGCTTATCCCTCTCCTCGCTTACGACCTCCAGTGCGGCAGCTAAGCGGGATACTTCAGCTGAAGCTTCTTTTGCTCCCGCCTTCATGGAGAGCTTGGTTGCGATATTCAAAACTGCTGAGTTCTGCACAAGAACTAAAAAGTTAGAATTATTCTGAAGATGCAACTCAGATGATCGGTCGAGCAGATGCACTTACCACCAGTTCGAGCCTGTCGAAAGCTTCATCCAGAGTAGCCCCTAGAAGATTGCAGAGTTTCCGGATCACAGCTGTGGGGTGGTTGATGTCAACATCACCCAAACTCTTCATCTTCGGGGTCGAGCCAACAGGCACACCTGCAATCAACACGAGAGGTCAAAATGTTAGATTATTTCCAAGCTTCAAAGGCAAAACAATAAAAGCGAGTTAGCACAATTACCTGAGGCTTCAACCCTCGGCTCCTTACCCTTCCGGCGATCGGAGCCTCCCTGAGGGGTCGATTTCTCCTGAATAGGAGTCGGCGCTGACTGAGGTTGAGGAGCTCCATCGCCCACGCGACTTTCCCTCTCCAAGTGGATAGGGGAGGAAGCATCCCGAAGAGGTGAGCCTCTTTCT
The DNA here is from genome assembly GCA_947650365.1 of Chamaelirium japonicum. Lineage (NCBI taxonomy): Eukaryota > Viridiplantae > Streptophyta > Magnoliopsida > Liliales > Melanthiaceae > Chamaelirium > Chamaelirium japonicum. The sequence continues at coordinate 113,400,005 of OX393549.1, forward strand.
TCCTCTTGTGGCCCGCCTGGCTGGATGAGTCCCGCCACCATGGCAGCCACCTCCTCAGCCAGAGACTGAGAGGGGGGTGGGGGTTGCTCAACCTCCACACCCCCGCTCGTTGTCGCTCCTTCGAGACGGGGTACTTCAGGAGGAATTTGATCGAGGGGCGTGGGGTTGCTTCCAACCCCACCACTCCTCGACAATTTTATTTTAAAGCGCAGTGGCTTCTTCAATTCATCAAATTTAAAGGTGGGAACCACCTTTTGGCCATCACCTTCTATATCAATGACTTCTTCCATTTGACGGGCTTTAGCCTCGTCAATGGGAATAGGAAGTGAATCTTCCTCTCTTGCATCACCAGTGGGGGTGGGAGGACTTTCTTCCTCACCACCCCCATTCCCATAATCTCCACCCGAGGGTGTGGAAGAGAAATCATTCTCGCCGTCCCCATCCTCGTCTTCGTCGTTGCCACTGTTGTCGTGGCTGACATCCTCAGTCTCTTCATCTTCCTCGTCGCTCCCCTTCTTTTCTTTCTCTTCTTCATCTTGATCTTTCTTTCCTTCATCTTCGTCTTTCTTTCCTTGATCTTCATTTTCCTTTTGCTTGATAAGGGTTTTTCTTTTCTTCTTCGCTGGGCCTCGTTGTATCACCAGCTTCTCATCCACAGTAGGTAATCGGCGCCTTGCAGTATAAATTTTCTTCTCGGCCCGAATCTTCCGGATGATCTTATCCGAATGAGGGTCCTCCTCATAGTCAGAATATAGAACCTCATTATCCTCGTATCTATCTCGCGATCGGTGGAGGAGATTGGCCTTGCCATATCTCACGGGGCAGTTGGAGAACTGCTTCCACGACCTGGTTCCGCAGGTCAACTCAAGAAATAAGTTGTCGATAACTCCAGCCCTCTCGAAGGTCCAGGCGAAGATGCCTCCCTCGCAATACATCTTCACTGCATCGTGCACATCACTTCGAGGGGTATCGGGCACGGAGATGGGAGTCCATGTACCAGAGACAGAGATGGGCCAGTCTGTATATAGTTTGTCCGAAGGGACTGTATCGGTAAGCGGGCGCAGCGGTGATACGCCAGTCAAGTTGTAGAACGGACTGTCCCTCCTGTAAGCCCATCGATAGTGGAAGAAAAAATACCCGAGCTCGATCCGAGCAACTTCACCTTCTGGAATGCTAGAGTAGCATGCCTTCAAATCCTCCTGAAAATCTGATTCTACGCGGCAGAAAGCGTAGATAATTCTCCAAGCATTCCCAGTGACCTGCCCCGGGCAAAGGCCAGAAGTGTTCAATAATCTTGCCGCAAAGGGTGGCAACGGAAGACGCAGACCGCAGTTGAGTTGGCCGATGGTCACAATGGTTCCCATGACCTTTTCATTACTGGCAAAGCTGGTGAAGACGGTCTTCTTATCAATACCAAATGCAGTCTGGATACTGGGGAGCGAAGGCTGCACCTTTCCTTCGGTGAAATAAGAGAGCAGCAATTGCCACTTCTTTCTCTTCGAATCTGTGAACTCACCTCCGGTATTGTACGCATACTCCGTTTCCTCTGATAGAGACATGAGCGGGCCCAAAACAAACTTTACCTTAGGGATGTACTCTGGCCTTGATGGCGCCGAAGCAAACCCAACCCCTTGGTGCCTTTTGCCCAGCTGTCCAAGTTCAGTAAGTGCGGCCTTGCCCTTGCCTCGACCCTTCGGAGGGGATGGAACCTCAACAATCTCCTTCCCTTTCCTCTTCGAAGGGACCCCGCCTGACTTCTTCGAACTTCCAGAAGACACCATCTGATCGATCGAGCAAAAGCAGAAATCGGGAGCAAAAAAGTCTGGATTTCGAAAAATTTTGGAAGCGTGAGGCAAAAATGACAGCCAGTGAAACTTATATACCCAGGGTAAACCAGGTACGCAAATCGAGAAGACACGTGTCTTCACCATATCAAATCGCGTGTTTTTGTAGGAACACGTGGCATCCATCCGTAGCAAGCGCAAAATCAGGCGAACCGTCGGACCGGACGAAACGTCGGACCTACCGGTCCACATGAACCAAACGGTCCAAGTGAGCCACCAGTCTGAGTAAACCGGACCGCCGAGTCGAAGCCACATTCAAGCCAACCGAAGATTCAAAACAGGAAGGATCAAGCTCCATCGATGTTCAAAACTCTGCCAGAAGATCAGAACAGAATAGCTGTAAAAACCTCTCTGAGGGCAGGTTCAAAACTTTCAACTAATCTGTCGAACTTCTACTGGATCTGGCAAAAAACCAAGGTTTTTTGCCGATCACTCGAACCTTGACCGGATAATTTTTTACCGATCGGTCAAACTTGACCGATCGGCAAAAATCATTCGATCGGTCAAATTTCTACTGGATCTGGTAAAAAACCAAGGTTTTTTGCCGATCACTCGAACCTTGACCGGATAATTTTTTACCGATCGGTCAAATTTGACCGATGGGCAAAAATCATTCGATCGGTCAAATTTCTACTGGATCTGGCAAAAAAAACCAAGGTTTTTTGCCGATCACTCGAACCTTGACCGGATAATTTTTTACCGATCGGTCAAATTTGACCGATCGGCAAAAATCATTCGATCGGTCAAATTTCTACTAGATCTGGCAAAAAACCAAGGTTTTTTGCCGATCACTCGAACCTTGACCGGATAATTTTTTACCGATCGGTCAAACTTGACCGATCGGCAAAAATCATTCGATCGGTCAAATTTCTACTGGATCTGGCAAAAAACCAAGGTTTTTTGTCGATCACTCGAACCTTGACCGGATAATTTTTTACCGATCGGTCAAACTTGACCGATCGGCAAAAATCATTCGATCGGTCAAATTTCTACTGGATCTGGCAAAAAACCAAGGTTTTTTGCCGATCACTCAAACCTTGACCGGATAATTTCTTACCGATCGGTCAAACTTGACCGATCGGCAAAAATCATTCGATCGGTCAAATTTCTACTGAATCTGGCAAAAAACCAAGGTTTTTTGCCGATCACTCGAACCTTGACCGGATAAGTTTTTTACCGATCGGTAAAAATCATTCGATCGGTCAAATTTCTACTGGATCTGGCAAAAAACCAAGGTTTTTTGCCGATCACTCGAACCTTGACCGAATAATTTTTTACCGATCGGTCAAACTTGACCGATCGGCAAAAATCATTCGATCGGTCAAATTTCTACTGGATCTGGCAAAAAACCAAGGTTTTTTGTCGATCACTCGAACCTTGACCGGATAATTTTTTACCGATCGGTCAAACTTGACCGATCGGCAAAAATCATTCGATCGGTCAAATTTCTACTGGATCTGGCAAAAAACCAAGGTTTTTTGCCGATCACTCGAACCTTGACCGGATAATTTTTTACCGATCGGTCAAACTTGACCGATCGGCAAAAATCATTCGATCGGTCAAATTTCTACTGGATCTGGCAAAAAACCAAGGTTTTTTGCCGATCACTCGAACCTTGACCGGATAATTTTTTACTGATCGGTCAAACTTGACCGATCGGCAAAAATCATTCGATCGGTCAAATTTCTACTGGATCTGGCAAAAAACCAAGGTTTTTTGCCGATCACTCGAACCTTGACCGGATAATTTTTTACCGATCGGTCAAACTTGACTGATCGGCAAAAATCATTCGATCGGTCAAATTTCCTACTGGATCGGTCAAAAAACCATGTTTTTTGACCGATCACCCTATTCTTGACCGGTTGAATTTTGACCGATCGGTCAAAATTTGACCGATCGGTCAAATATGACCGATCGGTCAAAAATTAAACGATCGGTCAAATTTCAACCGATCGGTCAAATTTCCTACTGGATCGGTCAAAAAACCATGTTTTTTGACCGATCACCCGATTCTTGACCGGTTGAATTTTGACCGATCGGTCAAAATTTGACCGATCGGTCAAATATGACCGATCGGTCAAAAATTAAACGATCGGTCAAATTTCAACCGATCGGTCAAATTTCCTACTGGATCGGTCAAAAAACCATGTTTTTTGACCGATCACCCGATTCTTGACCGGTTGAATTTTGACCGATCGGTCAAAATTTGACCGATCGATCAAAATTGACCGATCGGTCAAAATTGACCGTTCAATCAAAATTGACCGGTCAGCCCTTTTTTGTGTGCGCTAACACTCGACAAGCTTCTTCGTGCCTTTTGCGACAGGGGGTTGCTATTTTTTGCACCAAATCCAAGCCAGCCAGAACGAACTCTAGCTAACTTGGAGGGGGTAACTGTGGGTGCAAATTTTGGCAGAAGTTTACCAGCTACCGCGTGACCCACCGGCCCTGCCTGGTGGGACCACGAGGACTACCACGGGACCCACCGGCCCTGCCTGGTGGGCCCACGAAGACTACCACGGGACCCACCTGCCCTGCCTGGTGGGACCACGAGGACTACCACGGGACCCACCTGCCCTGCCTGGTGGGACCACGAGGACTACCACGGGACCCACCGGCCCTGCCTGGTGGGCCCACGAAGACTACCACGGGACCCACCGGCCCTGCCTGGTGGGCCCACGAAGACTACCACGGGACCCACCGGCCCTGCCTGGTGGGCCCACGAAGACCATCGCGGGACCCATCGGCCCTGTCCGATAGGCCCACGAGCCTGTAGAATCCCCCAGAAGATGGCAGCGGAGCCCACCAGCTTTACCTGGAGGATCCCCAGATACGACAGCAGAAACCGCCATTTACCCCGGAATTCCTCCCAGAGAAGCCTATAAATAGCAGAGCCTTCGAATGTAAAAGGATCGAACTCTCAGTTCTAAAACCAGAGCTCTGAGATTTCCAACTTCCCATCTACCATCTCTCTTTGATCTTCTTCTCTCCTTCGAAGAGATCAGAGTGTTTCTAGTGATACTCGGCCTGTCGAGATCACTTCGACATAAGTGTTAGTGAATTCGGGTTGCTCCCTATAGCACGGAGACGTAGGCTTCGGCTGAACTCCGAGATCACCTCTCGTGTCTACTCTCTGATTGCATATCTCTTTCTATTGACATATCAAAAGGCTTCAACTTCAATCAACAGATCGACCAACGATCTTCGACGTCAACTTCAACTCCAATTGACTGGTGCTGCGAAAGTCTTCGGGTCGGCACGAAGATTTTCCCCCACATGTGTCGTCATCGGGGTTCTACGAGTAGATCATGCATAGTATATTTTGTGTGTTCTATGTATCGTTCTTGCAGGGCGTCGCTTCTAAAATTATTCTAGATATGTGATTGCTTGCTACCGGGGGTCGGCCCCCGTGTTAGCGAATATTGTCTGGATGTGTTTTCTTCTGTGTGTGGATAGGTTTTAGAGCCGTAGTTGGGCAAGAGGTGGAGGTTGACCACCCTTGATTCCCAGGCTTTTTGCTAGGCCTGTTTTCTTTTTCTTTCTAGGAAATTGTGTACGAGCGAGCACTTGCTCGAAGCATACTAGATCTTTTTCAGTTACAGATTAAAGAGGAGGACTTGTCATGGAGATCCACCACCGGGAGGACGAGCGGAACCTTGGAGGACGATGGCGATCCAGCGAAGTGTACACGATGACGGCAAAGGGCAGAAAGCGTCAGGAGATCGTATATAGAGACTTACACTGGATCGAAGAACCTTGCGAAGGAGACAGAGAACCTGTGCTGTGCCAGTCAGGTTCAGGGGTCAGATCCTGAACTTGATTCAGTTGTGTGGTTGTTTCTTTCAGTAGTTCTTTATGTTTCAGTAGAGAACCCCGATGCGATAATTTGATTATCAGTGTGTCAGAGGGATGCCCTTTCCCCTCGGGTCCAAGCGACCTTATTAGGATAGGATTCTACTAGTGACGCCTATTATTTAATTGACTATTGATGATAGTGTGAATTCCTCACATTTGGTTATGCCACCATTAGGTCAACACCCGATTAGTCGGGTGTGCCTATTTGGCCAGCATCGAAACCTAGAATGAGTTGGAATTCTACTATGACATCATTCGTCAAATTTATAAGCAAGGCGCCATGGTAGTGGAAGGCCTTTCCTGTCAGTCTGATCTTAGGCTAGGCTCCAGAGTATTAGCCTGATAGCTAGGTTTGCAGAGCATCGATGTTCTTGGGATATGTAATGTGACCCTTGAGTGGAGAAATCCACTTGAGGTAGGGACTATGATATTCCGAGATCAATTAATGCTTCACGAAAGGCTTGAAATGCTAGTGGGAGCAAGGTATAACCAGGGTCTAGTGTATACGTTGTCGTGACCTTAGTATACACTCATACTTGCATAAAATAACCCTCAAATTTAATAAGGGATGTAAGAGAGGATTTTTTAGAGATCCTTTGGCCTTCACAACCAACTGCTTTGTGTCTGGGTAAAATGGTGTAGCTCGACACCCCCTAGGGTGAGGGTTATGTTTTTTTCTATGCCAGATGACTTAGTAGTCTCCTTTAAGATTTGGTGGTTACGGGGTGAGGAGAGAAAGGCTTTTTATCCCACCCTAGTGGGGGCCGCATGAACTCCCGTGTCGTAACTACCTAGGCTTGTGGGTAAGCATCCGAAGTGGACGTGAGGCATCCGTTGCTTGCACAATGGGGATCACGTGGCACTGGCCAAAAGATAACCATGGTCTATCAAAGCTCTTAGTTAGCAGATTTGGACTGGGTCAAGGAAAGGCTCGTGCAAGCGGATTGATGCTGCATGATGCCCCCTAGGGCAGGTGCAGTCGATTTCGAGATCTTACATACATAGTTAATTAATCCATAGATGTGTCTTCGCTGTGCGGGTAGCGTTGGTATTTGGATATAATTAGCTTATTTTCAAAATCCATAAAATAAGTTATTTTGCATTCATTTTCATTCAACCATATAGTTCCCCTATCCGTTATCCCTAAAGAACCAGTTATCGGGTCTCTAACTATATAGAGCGGAAGCGCTATCTTTAGCTTATGCTTAGGGTAGTAAACGTACATTGGCTTGCAATCTAAATATCCCTGTACTAGACCTAACGGGTCCAGATATCACTAGGGCACTAACTAGGGCATATGACGACTAGCGAGAGTCTGAGGAGATGTGCAAGTTCTGTGTTATAGCAGACTTGCGGACAAATCCTTAGAAGCAAGTCAGAGATATGACAGGTCTTCTCAAGTAAAGTTGTACTTGCATTAGATGTCTGGAAGGCGAAGTCAGTCGACTCATCGCCTTTCCACCAAGATACTTGTCGGTACCAAGATGTCTGATGATATGCTTGTTCGGGAATATATACTTGAGTTCCAGATCGAACTAGATTCCAAAGATATAGTACCAGATGACGAGGTGGTGGAAGACGTCTATCTTGCATCCTTGTTTGGAACCTTCGAAGGCGTTGTCAGAGACTTTAGCTTTAACAAGTTAGAGATGATAAACGCAGAACTTCTAAAGAGATTTTCAAAAGACAAAGGATAAGATCAAGATTAAAGGCAATGCCTTTAAGTGCTTAACTTAGGTCTTCTTTAGAAGAACCTAAGGGAGTAACTTATCAGAGATCGAAAATTATTCTAGTGCAGAAACTGGTATGGACTCCTAATTCTGGTAACGCTAAGGACGGAAGTGTTTCCACTTTGGCAAGTACAGGGGATATTTGAAGATAGTGTATGGCCTCAGGATGTTAGGAGTTGAGTCGCTATCTAGTAGCAGTTCTTATGCTTCTTGGAATAGACTTCAGGTCTACAGAGATTCAAGGAAAACAAAAGGCTACTTTATAGTGAAGTAATCCTAACATAGGTATACTGATGTCATAAGCCGCTGCGGAAGCTGTTAGATATGATTGTCTTAGTTTTTCCGAAATACAGATTTTGATTTTTAGAGATGTAGTTCTGTTTCCTCCTTAGTAAATGAAGTTTTTAGTTTTAGACAGCACCGTAGGTGTGTATCGTAAACTGAATAGATAGCTTTATTACTAGAGGAATAGATCAGAATAATCTCTTTGTATTTAATCCTAATTCGGAAATAGATTTCATGACAGCTGCAGCGTCTAATTGAAATTCATCTAAATCCTTCGGAGAAGCTATCCCATTTGTGATCCTTCTAATTTAGATATTTTGCCTCAGATAAATTCAGAGGTAACAGAAGGCCGAGTTTCTGTTCACAGATTCATCGGAGATCTTTCTAACCTATGAGTGTAATCTGGAAGACAGACTAACTAAAAGGGCCACTAAGGTATTGGAGTTAGTTAATTTTGACGTCTATGATTCCAAGAGCATCTAGGCGATAGAAGACTCTTCGATTTAATCGAAGGAATAAGTCACTATCGGACGAGTTCCATAGGATCCCGAGGGAGCATGAGATTATCTCCCAGTTAAATGCTCCAAGAATGACACGTCAAAAAATAAACTCTCCGAGAGAAGGTATCGGACCCTGTTTGACATGGTCCAAAGAAAGATGAATATTGTCAAATGTACTACCCACCTTCTGGTGGGGTTGTACCTTAAAACAGTAACTTATATCTGAAACTATCTCTCATCTAGATCAGTGCCTCAGACCTATAAAAGAGCTATGGTCTAAACGAAAGCTTACACTATAGTGTCTCGAGATATAGGGTTGTCCTGCACTTGTGCGAAAGGACAATAGGGATGAGATGGAGATGTAGTTCCGGGTATATCTGTTTTTAGGTTACCCTAGGGAGACATAAGGTGGATTATTCTATGATCTTGAGGTTTGGAAGGTAATCGTTTCTATGAATACCATCTACCTAGATCAGGATTATATTATAGACCATAAGTTTACTGGTAAGGTAGTTCTGGATGAACTACTGGGTACTGGTAGAGAGTGCATATCTAAAAATATAGTGGGAGTAGATGATACAAGAAACTAGTATACCAGGTACTTTAGAAACGATTCACTTTTGTACCACCACCACCTCATCGTTGTGGGACTATTAGAGCTCCTGATAGATACTATGGAGAAACTTGGATAGTTAATCCAGAGTTTCAAGAGGATGATCCCTAGAGCTACGAAGAAGTAGTGGGAGCTTCCGACAGCTCTGACTGACAAAAGATCATAGAGGCAAACTTGCATCAATGTCCCTTGGAATAGTCTTGACACTTATAGTACTATCACCCTTCAGGGTGTAGGAGGTGTATAAGAAGAGCACCCGGTTAAGACTTAAGTAGCTAGATTAGTTGCCAATGGAGAAGGGATTGACTATGTCAAAACCATCTCACTGGTAGCTCTGCCTAAGTCTATTTCGGATCCTCTTAATCTATCGCAGTTCATTATAGTTGGGAGATCTGGTTGATGGATGTCGAGACAGTTATTCCCTAACGGGAATTTGGAAAGGACATATGGATAATGTAGCCCCAGGGTTTATGTCAGTAGGTCAGGAAGATATGAAATACAAGTTGCAAAGGTCCATTTATGGACTGATGCAAGCATCTAGGTTGGAATATCTATTATGATCAAGGAAATCCGCTCACACAGATTTGATCAGAATAATGATAAACCAAGTGGGTACAAGAAAAGTAAAATAGCTACAAGGGTGTACTTAGTACTTTACGTTAATGATATTCTACTGATTGAAAATAACGTAGGAATATTATTTACGGTAAAGGTTTATAGTCATCACAATTCGATGTGAAAGACCCTAATGAGGCGAGTTATGTTCTGGGAATCAAGGCAACTCGAGATTACCAGAACAAGATTCTCTTGTTGTCACAGGCTACGCATGAAGATAAGATTCTAGCCAGATTCGATTTACGAGGCTAGATATCTATTGCATAGCAGGTTTGATGGGTCGGTTCCAGTCGAACCCGGGGCCAGATCACTGGACTAAAGTGAAGGGTATACTCAGAAGTCCTCATCAACTGAGGATTGTGAGTTAGCTTGCACTTCACAAGTCCTGATATCGATTGGATACACAGAGTCTGACTTTGGTGTCAGATGTGCATTTCAGAGAATCGATTTTAGGAATTGTTTTTATCTTGGGATTAGAAGCGGTAGTTGGTAGAGGGTGAAGCAAGTGCATCACAGACTTCACCACAAAGGCTTAACACGTTGATGCGTGCGAGGTAGTCTACTAGGTGGTATAGCTTAGGAAGTTCTTAAAGAACTTGGGACACGTACCAGAGGCTCAGTTATCTGTTGTTGCAAACAGAATAAATGTAAGCAAGGTCCAATGAGACTAGGCACCGCCGTGAGGGAAAACCCATCAAGTACAAACTCCACTTGATCTGACAGTTATAGAAGAAAATACAAGCAGTGGTACTGAGGTGGCATCTGCAGATAATGTTGCCAATTCCATTAGGGAATTCCTGCAAAGGCTTTTGGGCAGCATGTAGAAGCTACAGAGCTCAACACCGTTTTTCCTCGTTAGACCTAGTGGGAGATTGTTAGAATTGGTGAGGTCTACAGCTCGGAAAAATCTATAGTTTAGCTATGTATGGTTGATAGTATAAGATTGCATCTTAGTACGTACCTTAGTACGTGTTCGTATTACAGAACAGAAAGCCATGGGTACATGGTAATCCACTTGAGTGGGAGACTCAAGGGACTGGTCCCCATGTAACCTAAATATGTTCGCAGCTCTGATTAGGGTTGGTCGTCCTATCAGGATAAGCTATTGGGATGACAGAGCGTGGGTGTCTCCACCACGATTATTACCAGGCACAGTGTCTGTGGCTGAACGGAAGCAACACGGTGCAAAGATCGGTGAGCAGACACTGGTGCACTAAATCGTGTTTCTTCTTAGGGTAAAACGGTCCTAAATCCTGAGGAACCATGTCTGGTGGACTAACTAGTTGTGTGGTGCTTTGGCACACCAATGTGTGAGGATCTGGATACAGTGATCCAAAACCACAGTGTACTGGGTTACTCGGCTGGTGTTGCATCAGTGTGTCAGTCTTGCAGGCTATCCACACCCTTAACGGGAGGTGCGTTCCTTGGTCTGACCTACATCCTATTAAACCTTGGCTAGGTGGTCATCAGTTAGACTGGTGACGGATTCGGTTGCTTGAAAGAGTAATCGGAGGTACGATGAATATGGTCAACCTGGAAGGAATTGAGTCATATGAGCACTCGAGTCTGACGGTATTCTCCACCGCTCGAGTTGCATCATGGCATCAGATAGAGAGACAGCGAGTTTACCATACTAAGCGGAGAACAGGGGTATGAGGGAGAACATAGTAAGTCCGGGGGAATTGGAGTGCAGCCTGCGTCGCAGTCTGGGTGGCCATACAGGTTAACTTAGACTCAGAGGATCAATGGTACACTCGGGTAGTGTGTCGATCGAGTCTAAGTTGAAAGCCATGAACCCTGGTCCCTGAAGGTTCCACCTTATCGACATTATGTATGGTCCTAGTACCATCTCCTCGAAACATAGAACGCAGTAAGAGAAAGCGAGTAGTCCAATCCAACGCTCCGTGAGTGCTTTAAACTAGTGCACGGTAGATGCGTAGCTACGTGTGTGCACTAAGGAAAAACCATACGTTAGTGCAGAGACGCATGTAGCAATTCCTTGTCATAAGTGGACTTTGCCACATGGGTGCAATGCACCGGGACATGTTGCGAGTTGACTAGTTAACTTCACTAGAGGCACACTACGAGAACCTTAGAGAATAGTTAAATCACTGGTGCACTTCACTTATGTGTGCCTTGTAAAGTCTTGTACACGAGGAACGGCCAACTAGTGACATAAGGGCGTTTTGGTCATACCATGCGCCACTATGCACTAAGGGGGCCGGCCCTAAGTATTGGGAGACTGGTCAAGGCCGGCCCTATTGGTTTCAGGAGGTTGTTGCCTCCAATGAAGGGGATGGCCATGAGGCACAGAAAATGGGTTGGTTTTGACCGTTTTCAAAAACAAGAACAAGATAGAGATAAAGGAGAGAAATATATAGGGAGAGGTTTGAATTAGCTCAAACTTATCCGTACTATCCTTATCCATATGGATAGGCCGTCCCTATATAAGGGAAAGGGGAGAGGGGGGTCGGCAATGGATGCAAGCCCTAGGGGCCGGCCATGCCATGGGGAAACCCTAGCCGCCCCCTCTCCTCTCTTCTCTTCTCCTCTCTCGTCTCTCTCTCTCCCTCGCTTGCGCCATTGGATGGCAACTCGTCTTCCTCGCCTAGGGTTTCGTAGAAGGAGAAGGCTTGTCGGATGGAGGCACTCAGAGATCCATCGACGAGGTACCGTACATCGTGTGAGATCGGGTGAACTAGAAGGCATTTCTCGCAACCTTTTGCTGTCCAAAATCTGCACAGAAAATCAACATTGTTTCTATGATTCCGGGAGCTATAGAAGTCCAAATGAGGTAAAATTGTTCTAAAAGTTGTGTCTTGACGTTGGCTACTTGCAGTCCAAATTTCAGCCCAATCCAAGTTCAGAGCAGAAAGTTATGGCCGTCGTACCGAAGCTATGTCGAGCAGATCCGAGCCCATCTCCATCGACAAAGAAGAAACTTGTCGCGGTGAAAGAATCCGCACGCATGTATGATATCTAACATGTAGATCTAACATAGATAGAACATTCATGCATGCTAGATTATTCTTTCGCGTTAGATCGATGTTAGGGGTTCGCGTAGTTGCCATGCTAGATTCATACACGCATATGTAGATCGTTTCGATGAAAATTTTAATATGTAACGCACACCGCTCACGGTTTTCGGACCTTCACTTTGCTTCCGCTGTGGGCCTCTACCATGGATCTTTTATTTCCAACACTCGGCACCTAACAAAGCTTGAGACATCGATATTATCTCGACCCAAGGAGACAGCCTTGGCATTTGAAGAAAAATTCCGAGACAGGCTTCACCGCCTTGGCACCTGACAAAGCTCGAGACATCAACAATGTCTCGGCCCAAGGAGATAGCCTTGGTATTTGAAGACAAAGTCCAAGGCAGGCTTTACGACCTCGGCACCTGACAAAGCCTGAGACGTTGATATCATCTCGGGCCAAGGAGACAACCTTGGTAGTCGAATACAAAGTCCAAGACAGTATTGCCGCCTCGGTATGCAACAAAGTACAAGGAGACAGTCTTGGCACTCGAATACAAAGTTTGAGGTGCCATTGTCACTTCGGCATGCAACAAAGTCCAAGGAGACAGCCTTGGCACTCGAGTACAAAGTTCGAGGTGCCATCGCTACCTCGGTATGCAGCAAAGTCAAAAGAGACAGCCTTGGCACTCAAATACAAAGTCTGAGGTGCCATCACCTCCTCGACATACAATAAAGTCCAAAGAGACAAACTTGGCACACGCAGACAAAATCTGAGGTAACCTCTGCTTCGGTGCTTAACGCTCCCAGAGAGACAGCTCTGGTGCTTGTAGATAAAGTACGAGGCGATCTCCACCTCGACGCTCAATACGCCCAGAGAGATAGCCCCGACACTAGCAGACAAAGTTCGAGGCGACCTCCGCCTCTGCACTCAATACGCCCGGAGTGACAGCTTTGGTGCTTGTAGATAAAGTCCGAGGTGACCTCCACCTCGGCGCTCATCGCGCTTGGAGAGATAGCACCGATGCTCACAGACAAAGTTTGAGGCGATCTATGACTCGGCGTTTAACGTGCCCGCCTCGACGCTCAACGCACTCGAAGAGACACTCTAGCACTCACAAACAAAGTTCGAGGAGACATCCGCCTCGGCGCTCAACGGCTCGGAGAGACAGCTCTGGCACTCACAGACAAAGTTCGAGGTGACCTCAGCCTCAGTGCTCAACGCACCCGGAGAGACAGCTCCGCCGCTCGCAGACAAAGTCTAAGGTGACTTTCGTCTCGGCGCTCAACGCGCCCCGAAGAGACAAATCCGGCACTCGTAGACAAAGTCCTAGGCAACCTTTGTCTCGGCGCTCAACGCGCCCGGAGAGACAGCTCTAACGCTAGCAGACAAAGTCTGAAGCGACCTCCGCCTCGGCACTCAACACACCCGGAGAGACAACTTCGATACTCGCAGACAAAGTCCAAGGCGACCTCTGCCTAGGCGCTCAACGCCCCCACCTCAGCGCTCAACGTGCTCGAAGAGACAACTCTGACGCTCATAGACAAAGTTCGAGGCGACTTTCATCTCGGCGCTCAACGTGCCAGCCTCAAGGCTCAACACGCCCGGAGAGACAGCTCCGGTGCTTGCAGACAAAGTCCGAGGCGACCTTCATCTCGGCACTCAATATGCCCAGAGAGACAGATCTGGAGCTCACAGACAAAGTCCGAGGCGACCTCTACCTCGGCACTCAACGCGCCCAGAGAGACAGCTCTAGCGCTCGCAGACAAAGTCTAAGGGGACCTCTGCCTTGGCTCTCAATGTGCCAAGAGACAGCTTCAGCGCTCATAGACAAAGTCCGAGGCGACCTCCGCCTCGGTGCTTAACGCACCCAGAGAGATGACTTTGGTGCTCGCAGACAAAGTCCGAAGCGTCCAACACTTTGGCACTCAACTAACCCAAGACCCTCGACCGACCGGGCTCCCTCTCAACCAACTAGTCTCCCGGTCGACCGGGCTCACCCATAACCGATCGGGCCCCTCAAAAATCTCATTCGGTTGCCCCCAACTGACCGACACCTAAAGCTTCATGACTGACCAGCTCTTATGCGGTCGGTCGGTGGGTGTCGGCCGACCCCGACTGACACTGGCTCAAGGATGTCGACCGGACCTGGCCAACACGGGCGCATCAATATTGGCCAACCCCGACCGACCGGGGCCCAGATCGATCGGCCAAACTTGACGATCGGGCCTTTCTAGCGTTCGGTCAAGCCTGCATTGTGGACGCCCGATAGTGACACCTGGTGACTGATCGCCCCTCACGTGACCATCGGTAGCTACCGACCGAACCGGCTGACTGACCAGACATACCCTTGGCCGACCCTTGGTAGGGGGTTAGCAGACACGATCGTCGACCTAGGACATCAAGTCGGTGGATATGCACCCGGTAGGCCCTTGGTAGGGGGTCGATAGGTGCGACGGTCAGCCTTGGATAGCGAGTCGGCAGACACTCACCTGGCCGACCCTTGGCATGGGGTCGGTTGGCGCGACGATCGACCCCAAATAGCAGGTCCACAGATACACACCCGACTAACCCTTGGCAGGGGGTCGATAGGCGCAATGGTCGACCCCTGACAGTGGGTCGACAGACGCGCACCCGACCGGCCCCTGGCGGCGGGCGTGACGGTCTACCCCGGACAGTGGGCTGGCAGACACTTATCTAGTCAGCTCTTGGCAAGGGATCGATAGGTGCAATGGTCCTGCTCGGACAGCAGGATGATAGACGCTTACCTGGTCTCCCCTTGATAGGGGGTCAACTGGTATGACGGTCGACAAACACACACCCGACCAGCCCTTGGTAGGGGGTCGGTGAGCTTGATGGTCGGCACCAGACAATGGGTTGGTGGACACACAACCAGTTTTGTACCATAGAGTCCCAACCAGCAAAGTTAGCACCTACCTAGTTGGGAGGGGGTAACTGTTGGGTGCAAAATCTGGTTAATGCCTAACAGTGGGACCTGCAGCTTACTTGGGGCCCAGGAGACGATGGTGGGACCCGCAACCCTGCCTGGGGTCCACGGAGATGATAGTAGGACACGCAGCCTTGCTTGGGACCCACACATACTATTCGGGATCTGGTAAATCCCCTTGGATATTTGCCAAAACCCCTGATATTCCCAAACCTTTATAAATAGCAGACCTGGCAAATATTTTAGGATAGAAGATTCCAGACCACAATCCACATTCTGTTTTTCAGAGCTCCTCGAGCCTTCTGGTGATCAGACTCTAGTCAAGCCTGATCATTCTACTTCTTCAGAGATAGTGGATTCAAAGGTTGCATCTTACCGCACGGAGACGTAGGCTTCGACCAAACTTCGTCACCACCTCCTGTGTCGACTCTTCTTCTCTCTCTCTCTCTCTCTCTCTCTCTCTCTCTCTCTCTTTCTTTACTCTACAGCGTTAGCACGACAGCTCATCACATGACAACTCAACGCTTTACAGTGTGCCATATCTCGAATGTGACACCTTCCATCGACTGTTGGAGGGGGACCGTACGACGACCATAATCTTCCCCCACAGAACCTAGCTCTGATATCATGTTAGATACCCTCACACCCCAAAATACCAGAATACACTAAATCAAAAAGAGGCAACAAATCGGAAAGCACTGGCTAAAAATGGTAGGACCAGATGCTTTGTCAATTTGCACCTGTACAGACAGAGAGGGGGAAGAAGGGCACATGACCCAAAGCGCCCAAACAAAAAATACTTTTGAGTCGGCCACTAGATAAATAACTTAACCTTCTGTGCCACAAGTCGGTATCAAAGGTGACTGACATGGCTGACGCAACAGAAACATAAGAAACATGAGATGGTCTAGCTGGTAGAGTCCGCCCGCTCTACGGCTTAGCCCAATCCTCAGATCCGTCCGTGAATCTTGCACAACACAAGTAGAAGAGGTGAAAGTGACAGTCAGTCCAAAATCACAAAGAGAACTAATTGAAATCTATTAATATTGAGAAGAGGAGCATGATGGACATGGGATAGGGGCAGGTGACTAGGAGAGTATAAGGTTGTAGTGATGGATCCACACTGCAAAATAGGTACGAGAGTCCCATCTGGTGTGGACCTCCAAATGGGGAGGAGCAGGAGTACAGTCTGTAAGCACAATAGAGTCACAGGTAAGGTGACAGGAAGCACTTGAATCAAAAATCCATAAAGCAGCAGTACCAGAGTTGGTAGACAAGCCGTGAGTAGTCGAGGAGTCGGCAAAGGCAAGGTATCGGAGAAGGAGCTCCTCGAGTCATTGGAGAAGGTCCGGCTCAAGTGGAGATGGTACAATGATACCGACGGGGGATGCCAGAGTCTCTGTAGCAACAACTACAGTGCCACCAAAGTGACAGAAGGAGGACTGACTACGTCCACAGCTCTGTCCACCTCAACCGTCACGTCGATCATCATGAGAAGCAGAAGCCCAATATGATTCTCTCTCATTCGGACCTTAGTAGTGGTTACGAGGAGCACATGTGGGACATTCACGCTTTATGTGACCAGGCTTCTTGCAATAATGACAAAATACAGGCCCGTCAAAAAAGCTGACCGCCAATGCACTATCATGTCTAGAGCTGGTGTAGGAGTACTAGTACCTTGAGTCTAAAGATGAATGTCCTCGTCTACCAGGGCTACCAGAGCACACTCTAGCTAAGGGAGAGACTCACGGTACAGGAGCTAAGGAGTGATGAGGACGAAGTCCGGCCGAAGCGTGACCAGAAACTGGTGGAGGTGGCCCTCGTCAAAGTACTACTGGAAATCACTGTAGCATGGGTAAACACACCACTCGGAGATAAGAGAGTCCAGCTCATGCCAGTAGGCACTCATCAGGCTGAAGAAGTCCTGAATCGTACGCTCCCCATGACGAGCGGACTGAGAGTCACAAATAAGCTGGTGCCAGCAGGCACCACCGTATGAGAGAAACTGGTTCCGGAGATACTCTCACATCGCGGGCGCTATAGAAAGACAGTCGATGGGAGCAAGGAGGGGACGAGCAACGAAGTCCAGGAGATATTTTCGAATAGCCTGGTCTTGACAACGCAATGTGAAGGCGATCGTGGTAGCGGCAGGAACAGAAGACGCACCGCTAGCAATGGCGCTATTGGTGACCGAGGAGGAGTCGGAGGAGGCAGCCAGAGGTGGGTCATCACTGGTGATGTGATCCCAAAGATCACGACTGAAGAGCATGGCCTCAACGGTGAGCTATCAATCAGGCCAGTTGCTGGCCGAGGTCAACTAAAAGGGGACCGCCTTTAGGGGCGAAGAGATCGCAACAACGGAAGGCACAAAAAAGGATGCCATAGATGAGGAGGATCAACCAGATCAGTGGATCGGGGTCGGGGTGGGGTCATGGTGAGGGAGAGGGATAAGGTGGGGTGGGGTGGGGTGGAGCTGGGTGGGGTCGGGGTGATGGAGATTGGAAGAGGGGAAGGGTGGGGTCGGGGTGATGGAAATCGGAGGAGGGACCGGATGGGGCGGCGGGTGGGGTTGGGTGATGGAGATCGGAGGAGGGCCGGGTGGGGTCGGGGTGATGGAAGAGAGAGGGGCCGGGTGGGAGGTGGGGTCATGTGGGACCAGAGGAGACTGGAGGAGGGAACCGGAGGGGCCAGGTGAAGATCGGAGGAGGTGTCGGTGCCGAAGGAACAACCTTCGTCGTCGTCGTCGTCGCCGCGAGAGGAACCCTAGAGCTCTGAAATCATGTTAGATACCCTCACACCCCAAAACCCGGGTCGTAAGGGGAGGTCCACAAAGGGTATATAAAGTGGGCGATAGGTTCCCCCTTTACCGATGTGAGACTAATCGGTGGACTTCCTCAACGCCCCCTCTCAAGCGAAGCGAGGCACAATCGGAAGGGACCGCATCCGGAGGGAGACTGTGAACCCAGCTCTAAAATCATGTTAGATACCCTTACTATCCGGATATTGAGGTGTGAGGGTATCTAATAGTTTCCTTTCCAGAAGGTATGAGAGGTGTGCCCGCACATTTATGTCCTTCGTATATTATGTTGAAGTAGCATTTTTCCATAAGAAAATGCATTTGTTTTTTAAGTTGTGCTCGAGTTGAAAGCTAGGCTGCCCACCGTTGGGGGATATATATATATATATATATATATATATATAAGTAAAAGAGTCATGCAAAGAGCATGGAGCAATGCCTCAATTTCTTCACTCTTATTAAACAATGACCTCATTCCCTATCTTCTTCAACCCCCACCAACCTTCAAATATTAGATAAAGCTTTAAGTGGGTGGGGTCTCGGTTGTGGCCATCCTAAATCAGGCTCGACTTCGCTCCCCTAACAAAAAACGACCAGTAATCATCCAGTAACACCCAAGTCGCGTGATGAAAAATCAGCGACCACGATCATAGTTGTTGCTTGCCCTCGCATTATTGGTCTGTTACTGACCGATTTCGTTACTGGAACGGAGTCGAGTTCTCCTAAACCCCCCAACTATGAGGGTTTCTAACACGCGATCTAGTGT
>OX393549.1:113419432-113484432 GCA_947650365.1 Chamaelirium japonicum
ACACTAGATCGCGTGTTCCCCTTGTCTGTTCCTTTGGTTGGGGCTGTAAACAAATAAGATATTGGAGAGGGGGTGGAAGTAGAGAGAGAGAGAGAGAGAGAGAGAGAGACCAAAACAGAGCACTAGAATACCTCTGCAAGTGGTTGATGCTCACCAACAACAGGACAAGGGCCCCCAGGGATCCTTTTGGAGATGGAAGCTACAGTGAAACCCCCCTCTCTCTCTCTCTAGAATCTCTCTCTCTTTCTACAATCTCTCTCTCTTATGGGTGTGGTTGTCCTTTTGTCTCCCAAGTCTTTTCTCATGTGAGCAATAAATAGGCCATGGGGAACTGACTTCCCTGCTGAGGATTCCACAACCCTTTTCCCTATGTAGATTGCTGCTGTCTGTGGGTGGACCAACCCGGAATGATCCTTTTTGGAATCACAGCTTGGTTTTGCTTGGCATGGGACTGATGGGAGGGGGAGACCAACTTGGGTCATCTGCAAGATTAGGAAAATCTCTACCTATCATTTTTACAAAATAATCATACTAAAAAATTACTATTAAGTTTTACTCCTTTTCTTCTCTCATATCTCAGAATATCTTCGAGGGGCTCCTAGAGCTACTCCCTAATCCATGGAGCCATATGGGATTTTCAACAAGATAGAGAGCAATCTTTTGGAACCACCTCCAAGGGACTCCTAGAGTCACTTCCTCTTGAAAAGACTAAATGCCCTTTGTCCACTCTTCAAATTACCGAACGACGAATAGCCAAAAGCATATCCTACTTTTTATAAATTACCAAGGGCTATATGGGCTTTGGATTGCACTCACACATCGCCTTCTCTCTTTACTTTCACATAGCTTCGTTGAAGGTCCTGAGAGTTTACTTTTTCTGTTGCTTTACTAGAGATATCCCATTATTTGTGTTCCTCCTAGTTGTGGAGCCCTCATCGAAGGTAACCAGAAGTGTGATTTTTATGTTGCTTCATCGGAGGCCATCTACATATGGAACACAAGTCGACGCAAAGGGACTGCGTTGGAGACCTATAGTATGAGTCTCTATGCCCCCAACACAAGACAATTGTTTTGACTTGCTTTACGCAAATATACAATGCAACTTGCGTTGAGTTGGGTTGCATTGGACTTGTGTTACCTTGCGTTGGAGCTGTGTTGTTTTGCTTTGACTTGCACCCACCCATCACCCTCCCCTTTGCTCTGTGTCGCCGAGAAACCCACCCCTTGCATTACTCCATATCGTGGAACCCCTCGTCAAAGATGGTCAGAAGTTTGCTTTCCCCGGTGCTTCAGCAAAGGTTACCAGAATTCCATCTATTGCGCTCCTCCTTGCCATAGAATCCTCACCAAAGGTCACCGATAGCTTGCTTCCCCCATTGCTTCATCAGAGATCGCCAAGTGTGATTGAGGTCACAACACAGTGGTAACACATCTCTCTCAGTGTTGAAAGGCCGCGTGTTTAAACCCAGCCACTGGCACAGCCAACTAAGGCCCAATGGGGGCAAGTGCCCCCACTGAGATTTCAAAGAGAGAAATTACAGTTGCCCCTCTGAACTTTAGCTCAAAAACACTTAACCCCCCTATAGTTAAAGAACTACATTTCGCCCCCTTCATTTTTGTTTTGATCATATAAAAATCACCAGATGAGGTAATTAAGTAGTTGACAAAAGGGGTATTGTGCTAACATTTCCAACTTTAGGGAGCGATTTGGAACAAAATAAACTAGGGGGGGTTTAAGTGTTTTTGAGCCAAACTTCAGGGGGGCAAAGTGTAATTTAACCAAAAAAAAACCAATTCATCTCATTCAATTCATCCCACCTCCGCATCTAATAGGCTTGCAGTGCTCGCAGATCGTAGTCCTGCACACGGGCTGCACCGTACGAACCGTATGGCCATTCTCGGATAATTAGACCTTCGTCAGGCGTCACTGTCTTCTCTGCCCGAAACTCGCAGTTGAAGATGGTGACATGTTCCGTACCCTAGGTCAGGCGGTGACCAGAGTCCCTCCCCCCCCCCCCCCCCCCCCCCCCCTCGCGCCAAAACCCTATTAGCTCTATTTCTCTTTCTCGCTCTCTCTTAAAATATATGCCCCCACTAAAGTGAATTCCTAGCTCCGCCACTGAACCTAGCTGTCCGGTAGAGTATGCAAAAATATTTAACGACGGGGGGGGGGGGGTTTACTCGCGCTCATAACGCTAGTGTAGCTTTGACAAACCAAAAACAAAAAAACAAAAGATCGCCTTAAGCTTATTTTTCCCCATTACTAGAATGCAAATGACACAAGAGACATGCATTAGTGACTAATCAGGTTTCATGATTCTATCAAGACTTGAGGGTATATTGTTCCGAAGAGAGAGGTGTGCAATCAGAGAGCTCGCATCCAATCTAGGGATGGCAACGGTGTGGTTTCGGGCAAAACCAAAACCGCACCGCAACACCGAACCGCCACACCAAAACCGCACCGCACCGCGACGGCTTATCATTATGTAAAACCGGCACTGCTACACCGAAACCGCACTGCTACACCGAAACCGCACCGTGACTGTTTTATGTTTTGGCAAACCAAAACCACACCATGCGGCGCGGTTTTTTATTTTAAACCGCACCGCTACCATCCCTAGTCCCATCTCCTCCCTAACCGACTGCGGCGACAAATGGAGAGGATTCAAGAGGGACACGAGAGCCTCCTCGTAGCTACCTAGCAGCGTCGACTACTCCATCCGACATGGTGGGGTGGGCAGTTTGATGCTTTGCATCGCTCCCGAATGGAAAATCTGGTGGATGGAACGGTGGTGCTCGATCCAAATCGACTCTGAGACTCCCAGGCCAAGTGGCGGCAAGCTCTGGTGGGGAAGTTTTTGGGGCCAAAAATCTACTTGATTCTCTGAGGAGGAGGGTTGAGCAGCGGTGGCCTTGTGCAGGCAAATTCCAGGTGATGGACTTCCCAATTAATGGTTTCTTTTATTTTTTATTTGAGCTAGAGGAGGATTTGTTAGATGTATGGGAGGGCAGCCCTTGGGTGTTCGAGGGGTGGGTTCTCACCCTTAAGAAGTGGACTCCTTTCTTCCAGCCGACCTTGGAGAGCAATGATCATACGCCGATCTAGGTCTGATTGCCTGGGTTATCAGTGGATTGTCACGATGAAGGTCTAGTACAAGACATCGCAACGGCGGCGGGGAGGTCGATTAGGGTGGATAAGAAATCTCTTGATAGCTTGAGAGGTTTGTTCATTAGGGTTTGCGTCAAGGTGGACTTGAAGAAGAGCTTATCATCGAGGACGAACGTTGACACTATCGATTCGATGGTTTGTTTCTATCAATCTTTTGTGTATGAAACATACCTCAAATTTGCTTTGCATGTGGCAAGGTGGGACACCTGCTACATCAATGCACCCATGCATCGGAGGTCCAGAAGGGGCCAGCAGGAGATCTTGGGCCGATGGACGCTGGGGGACTACAAAACAGTGGGGAAGGCTCTTCAGGAGTGGAGGTTGTGCATGCGCATGCGGTGGCGCAGACCTGTGGCTTCTTGGATGTAGTCAATAAGGGGCCTGAGGAGTCTATAGAAGAAGACTGTGAATCAGGGAGCAAGGATGGATCGGGCGACGATCCTCAATTGGCGGTACAGAACAACGTGAGAACTGGAAACCGGGCGCGATCCAAATGCCACTCCAAAGAGAAGCTCGCATTGTAGGGTTATCTCCTTAAGAAACCTGGCAAGGGAGGGCGGCTCCTGACTACTCTTCTATCTTCCCTTCCTCAATGGAATTTCTTTTCCGAAATTGTCGGGAACTACTCGGCCCAACAACGATTGGGCATTTATGGTTGCTAGTGAGGCAGTGTAAGCCACAGGTCCTTTTGCTAGTAGAGTGTCATGTGCGGGATATGTAGCTGAGTAAGGTGAAGTCTTTATTTCAAGGTAGGTATGAAGTTGCTTGTGTTCCTCCTAATGGGTTGTCTGGTGGCATAGTGTGTATGTGGCAGCCGGAGGCTAGGCTGGCTACTACTTTGTTTCTGTTTCACCAGAAACAAGAACTTCATTTAGTTGTGACTGGACTCATTCCACAACCGATTATTCTCTCCGCTATTTATGCGAGTAACAGTGAATGGGAACGTCACAGTTTATGTGCTGAACTTAGGATGCTTGGGGGTCTGCAATACCCCTGGTGTCTGCTCAACGATTTTAATTGTGTACTCGACACTGGAGAGAAAAGGGGCGATCGGCCTTTTCGATGGTCACCAAGTACTAGAGCTTTTCTGAAGACTTCAAATTTTATGTTCTTCGTAATGTCTCATTTTGGGGGGATCCCTATAGCAGGTGCAACAATAGGCACGGTAACTATCGGATTTGGGAGCGCCTTGATAGGTGTTTTGTGAACTCACTATGGACAATGGAGGTTGATGAACGTCAGCTAAACATCTCCCACAATATGTATCAGATCATTCACCCATCTTGCTCTCCACTGTGTCAAATACCCGCCCACCTCGTGTGCCATGGCGATTTCTAAAATGTTGGCTTACTCGGGGCGATTGCCTTCAGGTGGTGTACAATAATTGGATCCGAGGGGCGAGTTGTGAGGCAAACTTATCGTTTGTGCGTCATGCTATGAGTCAGTGGAATAAACATGAAGTCGGCGATATATTTTGCGAAATCTCGCAAAATATATCAAAAAAATTCAAATCCGATACGAAATCCCAATTGCAGTATTGAGCAGAACTGAAAATGTCAAAATATCGAACGGTTTTGTGAAATATCACGATATTTTCACGAAATATGTCCATCTCCACGAAATATCACGATATCAGTACCAATACAAAGACATTTGGTCAAAATTTCACAAAAATGCGCAAAATATATCTAAGACTATGGGACTAACTGGTTATAAATGGGAGCTTGTGGCCTAGTTCTCAGTAGCTTATTTACATATAATTAAGTAAATATTGTTTTATTTAATTTTTATTTTCTCCATTTAGTTTAAGTTATTATATGTAAATAACATTTAAGAGAATGTTGTTTTACTTAATTTTTATTTTCTCCATTTGCTTTAAATTATTATATGTAAATAAGCAAATACCCCCATTTGATTTTAATAAAATATCAAAAAAAAAAATCAAAGGAATCAAAAAGTTTACTTTCAGTTTTAGTAGAAGAAAACAGTTTTCAGGATTTTTTTATAAAATTCATATGGTGAGAAAAGTGATCAAATCAACTCCTTTTTAGCTCAAAAAATTCCACAAGATGTAGAAGTATAAATACATCTAGAAAATCATGGTCCGTCTTAGAAAATTTTGAATGTACAAAAACTTTCCTATATAATTTTTTTTTCCAGACTTAGTAAAAAAACAGTGTTTCACATTTCAATATAATTTTTGCACAATTTCAAACTTGCATAACTTTCTTCTTTTAAGTTCGCTTTCAAAATCGTTTGAAATATTATTTTAACAATCAACTAATCTTTATTTTGAAAATATTTTTATCCAAAAAAAAATTAAAAAGCATTTGAAAAATATATATCAATACCAGATCAAACAAGATTGCACAAGAATCACAGACTCAATACATTGAATACATGTTATGTGAAGCTCTACACCCCTAGTTAGGGTACAAATATTATTTGAGTGTTCCAAAGTGTGTATCTATACTTTGTTTATGACTATCCAGAGTTTTGCTAAAAAATTTCATAAACAAATAAGTATTTTCACAATTTCTAAAAAATTGCAATATTTTCACATTGTCGAAATATTTTCACAAAATACTTCCATATCCAGAAGTTTGAAATTTTCACCGAAATGGAGATTTTGAACCTTGACTACGGGTTTCTCCGAGGGTGCACATATTTTGTGGAAGGTTTTGCATGAAGCCTTACCTGCAGCTGACCTCTTATGTCACTGGATTCGTATGGGATTTGGTTGTTGCTAGCACCCTACTCTAAGGAGGAGCGATGGGGGTTTTCTCCGGTATCTAGGGAGGTGCTGGCAGTGGCCATGTGGAAGCTTTGGATTGTAGGTGTGCCAAATTATTTTCTCAAAAAGACATGACTTGCCAAGTTTTAGCTCGTCAAGGTATTGCCCTCAGCTATCAATTTGTCAGGAATTCGAGGCCTAGAGTGCAGATTTCATATGTTAGACCCAGACTACAATATATTCTATGGGCGGATGGAACCTTCAAATCAAATTCCAAGATAGCGAGTGAGGCATGGGTCCTAACATCTGTATCCGGGGATCAATGTGCTGCTGCTGCCATGAGATGCGAGGTTGACTCACCTCTCCAGACAGAGTTATGGGCTATCAAAGGGGCTTTTGAGGAGCTTGTTAAGCGTAGAATTAGTAAGCCGGTGGTTTTGACATATGCTGCTCTTGCAAGGGAGGCATTGGTGCTGGGTAAAGGATGATCTTTGGACCTGTGTCATATCCTTGTTTCTTGCATGCAGGCTTGGGATTAGTTGCAGGAGGTTTCGGTCCGGTGGATTGAGTGATCGCGCGGCTAATAGTGCAGCGAACTGGCTAGCTAGGGAAGCCAAGTGAACGGGTTAGAAGGTTATTGGGAGACTGTACTTCCCTCTCCTATTGCTGCCCTCTTGTCGGAGGACCTACAGGTTATGATGCATTGACCCCATTTGGTTTACCAAAAAAAAAAAAAGAATTGAGGGTATGGTCAAAATAATAATACCAACAGCAAGCCACATTAGTTTGCACAATAAGTGGAAGTTGGTGTTCATTCATGGTGATAAAAAAAATTCCCATATTTGGGTTGGATTCATGTTTGCAAGCTTCTTTTCTTTCCATCATTGGAATCAATGTTCATGCTTGCGGGTTGTGCTCTATTTGCCATCTGCTTTCCTATTATTTTTCCGGAAAGGAATTCGTTGGACATCTCCTCTCCATCAATCTAGCAAGTGGCCAAAAGCTTCACCAACTGAAATACCCGTGATCTGACTATCTCAAACACCGGTGTATTTGTTCTTGAAGATTCTACGATTACGCTCCTCCCAGAGGCTCCAACAAGTAGCTATGTAGGAAATATCCCACGTACTTCTAAATTCCGCTGGTACTCGTCTTTTACGTCAGGAAGTCCATAATGGGAGAAGCCTACTAGGATGAGAGAGGATTCCAAACCTGAATTCAATAGTCTCAGAAATCCCCTTAGAAAAGAAGCGCTGTAGCAGAAGGTGGTCAGTGGTTTCCTCCTGGCTATTAAAAATGGGCATTGAAATTCTTGAAGGGCCAGATGATTTCTCTTTCTAAGGTTTTTGATAGGGACATGGCTCTGCCTGCAGACCCTGCACAATTTCTACAACTCGACACATGCTTAAGGCTTAATTAAAAGAAAAAATTAGATTTAATAATTCCAAAATAATATATTTTTTAAATAAAATTTTAAGTTCGGAATAAAATAATTATTTTATTTCAAAATTATTATTTAAATCCGAAAATACATGATATTTGGATTTATTAAATATTGTAATTTTTAAATTATCATTTGGTTAAGATTTAAGATAGATTTAGATCTTTCAATTATGAAAAGTATTATCTTTTTATTTTTGATAGTTATTTTATGATTTTTTGGAGACTAAGTAATGTAAGCCTACTTATAGGCCTCCGTTTGATGAATGAATGATGCTTTTGATTGATGAAAAAAATATGTCGTTAGAGTTATCTGGATTGGAATCCATCAAGGGCGGATTATTTGAAACCGGAGGACTCTGGATAATCCCCCTCCTCTTCTCTCCCCCCCTTATTCTTTCTACAAACCCTAATTTAGAGATCGTGAATCATCAACGACGGCTTCCCTTTGTGTCCCGCATTAGTTTGGTATCAGAGCGGGCTTTGACGGATTCAGCTTCCGTTGGACAATCCACGACGTCATTCAAGGCTCGTCGTCAACAGCAACCATCAACATCATCAGCGCCGTCGACTCCTCGATCAGCCACCCGCAGGCCCAGATCTACCCGCTCGACCCCGTCGGTCGCCCAGTCTCGGCTCGCCCCCGATCTGCACCTCTTGGCCCCCAAACAACGTCGCCTGGAGTCGACTTACTCCGCCCGGCATGGATCTGCGCCACCTAGTCTCATTCGGCTCCACCCGACCCAAATTGACCCTGAACTGTTGATGCAATGATGCCCGACCTTGACAGTCCCTCCAGCCACACCCCGACTCACCTTGAGCCTTCCGAGCCGTGGCACGACCAAAGCTACACCTCCCGTTGTGGCTCCGCCTTGCTGTTGATCCCTCAATCACCGGCCCGACGTATCCCGCGCCGACCACCGATCTGCCTCCACTCGGCTCGTGCCCCTTGCCGCGACCTCCCTGCAAAACAGCGAAAAGAAAATTTGTTAACAGGCCTGAGAAGAAGGAAGAAAGAAAAAAAAAAAAAAAGAAGAAGAAGAGAGGTAGAAGGAGAGGCCAGGAGGAGAGAATGAGACTCACCTGCTGCCATGATCATCTTGTGAGCCACCGTCGATATCCGTTATAACCCTTAAACCCATCAAATTTATAGCTCTCATACCCATCTAAATCCTAAACCCAACTTCCCCAAGACCCGCAATATAAAACAGATCCGTTTAACTTATGGAGAAATGCTATAATGCGGCATGCGGTAAGTGCGGCACCACATCGTAGCCGTCTGATGCACCGCTGCGTGCATCGCATGCACGTAGCGCATGCATCAGACTGTTGCTGTGCGATGCCGCATGTACCGCATGCTGCATTATAGCATGCCCCTAACTTATGTTAGCCATAAGTTGACCTATACTCATCAGATTTAAGTAAACCTGGGTTTGTTTCAAAGCCCAAGACTAACTTGATCTGCCCAGATCCTCCATATCTTAATCCAGTCAACTAAAAATTACAATTTTGTCCTTGAATCCCTCCCTTTTGCTACTCTTTTTATCCGTTTATTGGATTTGGACAAACCACATACCAAACTTGTATGATTTTCCAAACCCAACCCAATCATATATACCTTCTATGTCTTGATCTGATAGGCCCTATAATCTAGATTTACGACTTTGTCCTTGATCGCCAAGTACCACCAGACCACCCTCTTTGCACGACTACTAGATTTGATGAACACTTCTGGTCCTATCCTCTACTCGTCTACATTTACGAAGATTTTATATATCGATCGCATCAAAGGTCAAGCACAAGAGCTGTCTTTACCAGTCGACCCCTTCGTCCAATGGTTCCTTTATCAAGGAAGACCGGTTAACGAAAAACATGAGGATGTGATGCAGTTGATGGGAGAAATCGAGCAAGAGGCATTGTTCAAACAACGACGCAGGGTCCGAACCTCAATCAGACCCCCATCGGATGCGTCTCCTGCGTCAGCAACACCACCTGCAGTGCCTGCACCGTGGGTCCTCCTCTATCTCCAGTGGAGCAGCTTCCCGTTATAGCACCTTTATCTGGTGCAGTTGAACCGACAACTCAGCCATCAAATCGATTTTTGAAGTTGTTTCTTCCCTGCATATCCAGTGCTTGACTTCTGTGGGTATGCCCTTTAGCCCATGGACTTCCTCGGAGACGAGCAACCGTCAACAGGGGATGTCTTCGTCAACCCGTGCTAGCACTCCTCTAACTCCTAGTCCCCGCTCAACAACAGCACCACTTTCGCGTGGGACCCAGGAGATAACTTCTGTGCAGCACAACCATACCAGCTAAGCCTCCATCTTCAGTTGTGGACTTCGAGACAATCCTTCGACGGCCCTAGTGATGCGAGCTTTACTACCGGCCCCTGCCACGACTCTATAGAACTCGTGGACGAGTTCTTTTTGACTTGGGGTGAATGATGGAGATAGGGCATTGCCTACAAGCCCTACACAATTTCCACAGCCCGACACGTGCTCAAGGCTTAATTAAAATAAAATTCATATTTAATAATTCCAAAATAATATATTTTTAAAATAAAATATTAAGTTCAAAATAAAATAATTATTTTATTCTAAAATTATTATTTTAATCCAAAAATGCATGCTTTTTGGATTTATTAAATATGGTAATTTTTAAATATATCATTTAGTTAAGATTTAGGATAGATTTAAATCTTTCAGTTATGGAAAGTATTATCTTTTTTTATTTTTGATAGTTATTTTATGATTTCTTGGAGATCAAGTAATGTAAGCCTACTTATAGGCCTCCCGTTTGATGAATGAAGAATGTTTTTGATTGATGAAAAAAATATGACAGCTTGTGGGCTTCGTTAAGGTTTCTTGGATTGGAATCCATCAGGGGTGGATTCTCCGAATCCGGTGGACTCCAGATCTTCCTTATCCTCTTTGCTCCCCCCCTTATTCTCTCTCGAAACCCTAATTTAGAGGTCATGAATCATCCACGATGGCTTCCTTTTGCGTCCCGCGTCAATTTTCCTCCGTGACAATTTTGTCACGCATCATCAATCTCATAGATTCTCGTTTTCAGTGGTGTTTTGGACCTCCAAAGATGTTGGCTGATGGGCACATAAAGGAGTCCCTATTTAGCCAATTGTAAAACAAGTTCACTGGAGATAGAGGAGGACCCACAGTGCAGGCACTGCAGGATGTGGAGCAAATCGTCCATCATCTGGTGCTATAACGGGAAGCGGCTCCACTGGAGATAGAAGTTAGTGATCTGATTGTCCATCATCTGGTGCAGATCGTCCATCATCTGGTGCAGTTGAACCGACAACTCAGCCATCAAATCGATTTTTGCAGTTCACTGAGAAATTATGTAGAATGTGGAGCAGATCGTCCATCATCTGGTGCAGTTGAACCGACAACTCAGCCATCAAATTGATTTTTGAAGTTGTTTCTTCCCTGCATAGAAGTTAGTGATCTGATGGAGGCCCCTTTGTTCCTTGCTAAATCATAGATCTCCGAAAAAAGGGCAGAAAGTTTATGGTCCGCAACCCAATTATTATCCCAAAACTTAGAGTGCCGACCGTCACCAATAACCAAGGATGTCCCGGCCTTGAAGGCTTGGCCCACCTTAATTAGTCCCTTTCAAAAAGGAAAAATCCTTCCGGATATCCGGCCCCTCACTTGAACTTGAGAGAACATTTTGAAGTACCTGTCTTGGAAAATATCGTTTTATTTGTCGTCATTGGATTGTTGCAACCTCCACCACTATTTCCCCGGAAGTGCTATGTTGAAGTCTCTCAAGTTCTTCACACCTAGCCCTCCACTACCTTTGGGCTTGCAAGCTTCCTCCCATTTCATGAGATGATATGAGCCCGATGTGCTTGCGGCTCCTCTCCATAGGAATCTTCTCCGGATTCGGTCTATAATCTTAATTACTCAAGATGGTAAGTGGTAAAAAAAAGAAGTAATTAGGTGCAGGTCCTTCAGAATAGTATGTACTTGCAATAGGTTCGAACAAAAGTTTTGATTTATATTTAGTCCACATAATGGGTTTTGTTTAAGAGGTGATCCTGTGCAACTAATTTAACACATAAGAGACATCTTCCAACAGCTTTGGACGCATTATTTTTTTGAAAATGACAAATCTACCCTTGAGAACCTAGAACACCACTATTATCCCTGCAGTGATTTTGGCCTGCTATAGTGTACAGTATTTTCGAACCGCTACAGTGATTTTGAGTTGCTACATTATTTTTGGACCACTACAGTGATTTCGTACTACTATAGTATTTTTGGATTGCTGCAATGATTTCAAACTGATACAGTTTTTTCGGGTTGCAGCATTGATTTCGGACTGCTATAGTGATTTCGATAAGTTTTAGAGTTAAGATTCACTGTTAGGGGTATAGAATTAGGGTTAAGGTTAGGATTCACTATTTAGGTTATAGAATTAGGTTTAGGGTTAGGATTCACTATTCAAGTTATAGAGTTAGGGTTAGGGTTTAACAACACGACAAAAATGTTTCTGAATTCCAAAATAATTTTGTGGTGCTGTGAAACCTGGATTAACTAGATGATTAATGGAAGGGCAGATGAGTTATTTTACTAACCGTTGAACCTATTGCAATTAAACTTTAAACCATGCCTGTCTCTTAATAGGAAAGTTTTGTCGGGACTATAATTAATGGAATGTTATTAAATGGACAAGTAATGCAAATTCCCCCAAAAAGAAAGCAAGAATCTGGCTTTTTATTTTTCTATTGGATTTTTTTTCAAAATATTAGTAAAAAATAAATATTTAACTAAACAATGATCGACCAAAACTATTTATCAATGTAGCGCTCCAACTGCCGTGCAGACTGACACGTGGGATAAAAAACTCGCCACGTCCGAAATCTTGCATAGTGACAAGCCGGTATTCTGGATGCCGATTTTAAAACCAGCATCCAGGGTGTCGAGTTTACCCAAGATTGAGTGCTCATGTTACTTTTATGAGTCAGCCTGAAGGTTTTCCCGATTCCGCTCAGCCCGATTGACATGGCAGTATGCAACTGGTGGTGTAAAAGATTTAAATATCCGTAGTGGGTTACAACCACCAATTGCCCACTGCCATGTCAATCGAGCCGGCGAAATCGAGAAAACCTTCGGGCTGAGTAGCATTTCTCTACTTTTATTCATAAGTTGGGAGTAGGACCAATGGCAATGAAGTAGTTTTTAATTCCAAAGTTGTTGGTAGAGTTTAATTCTAAAGTTATCTCTATTGCAACCTTAGGTATAGACTTACATTGGGAGTGAGGCCCAACTTACAAAACTGTTGGTACAAACTTTAATTCTAAAGTAACCTCCGTTTCAGCTTTTCTTTAGTAAACCCGACATTGTTAATACCGGTTTTAAACTCGGCATCCCAAATACTGGATTTGCCGCTGTGCAAGATTTCAGATGTGGCAAGCTTTTTTCCACGTGGCAGTCAGAGCGCTAGAACGATAAATAGTTTTGGTCAACCATTATTTAGTTAAATATTTTATTTTTTAATAATATTTGAAAAAAATCCCTTTTCCTTTCGATGTTTCTCCATGATTCAAGCTGAAAAACTGTGACAAAAACTATGGAAAAACTATTATTTTTCCTTTTCAAGTGTCAGGTGAGGTCTTTACAACTATTATCATATTATGGGTAATAAGAGAGCCTGTAACTCCCCTCCCCACGATCCCCATTCCGTTGGGCCAGCATCATGCCTGCGTCGGGCCATTGTGGGTGAAAGCCCATGGGCCCAAATTATCTGGTCTCCATTGTCAAGGGTATTGATGAGTCACTGCACATTAAGGTGGAATACAAAATAATAACAATATGCAATGCCATTGTTGTATGGCTTTCTGTAAAGATTTACAGACCGCCGGGAGAGAACTCTTTCATCTGTTGAGGACGATCGGTAGTACAAATGACAGTATCAACCATGCTAAGAAAAAATACCCGACAAGCCTCGTCGGTCCAACATCTTCAGGCTCCTGAAGCAGCAGGAACCACAAGCTACTTCAGATGGCCAAAAAAAAGCACATAGAGATTGAATACTATGACAGGTAACCAAAGATAAACCATTACTGTGACATTGCAACAGCATTAAAAGTCTTTGTAGAGATATCTGATAGAATTTGTAAGATGTGTGTTTGTGTGTGTGCACACACATGCATGTTTGAGAGAGAGAGAGAGAAGAGAGAGAGAGAGAGAGAGAGAGAGAGAGGTGTGGGTGTACGTGTGCGTGCGAGAGAGATGTGTGTGAGCATGTGCACGAGAGAGAGAGAGAGAGAGAGAGAGAGAGAGAGAGAGAGAGAGAGAGAGAGAGAGGAGAGAGAGAGAGAGAGAGAGAGAGAGAGAGAGGTGGGTGTGCGTGTGCGTGCGAGAGAGATGTGTGTGGGCACGTGCACGCGAGAGAGAGAGAGAGAGAGAGAGAGAGAGAGAGAGAGAGAGAGAGAGAGAGAGAGAGAGAGAGAGAGAGAGAGAGAGAGAGAGAGAGAGAGAGAGATTATGACTAATCTAGCAACCTATATAGTGCTTTGCTGAATCACAGCAAGAGGAAGTAAACACTACATTCACTTAATAGTATCAAAACTAAAAATGAATCACACATCCATGTCTGATTCATATGAGGCCGCTCGCAGGCACCTCTTCAATCATTTGCAACTCCCTTGGTATTAAACTGAACTTTTGCTTCCATCCAAAAGAAAGAAGGCGACGGCTCTTGGAATTTCACTCTTTTAAATTGACAGAAATTTAAAGAATGAACTTAATGCAACTCACTAACATGCCAACAAACATCGAAATTATACCTATTAACAAGAAAACGAGTAAAGAAATCAATAGGATCCTGGTTTGTTGATCTTTCCATCCTATCTCCGTCCATGCAGCACTGGAGTCTCTTGCTCGATAGGTATTAGGGGTTAATTCCACTGAACTTAGCTCACCACCTCAAAATTATCAGTTTCCGCACATACATTAGCTTTCATGTCTTTTAACAGTCCATTGGGGCACTACAAGATTTCTATGAACCCATGGAGCAAAATATTCAGGAATTCCTTTCTTGCCATACTTGTTCAATAACGGAAATCAAAGCAACACATGTTCGTGCTCTGCACATTTCCATGGATGATGCCCAAAGATTGGCTGTTCCACGATCACGTGGAGTAAAAGGGCACCGACTAACACCAGCCTTAAAAGGCCAAACACGCGATCTAGTGTACGCCGACTGGAATTGATTGTTGGAGATTTCTTATTAGAAATTGCAAAACGCATGCTTTTAGAGTTGGTTACTTAACATAGCATCAGAGCTCTAGTTTCTAGTTTCTGAGAGGTCACATCTATTTGATTCTCCACGTACGGAGAGGTCCGGACGTGTTGGTTTGGGGGGGGGCGGGGGGGGTGTTACTGAGATCAAGGCAGATGTGAATGCAACCCACAAGGATTTGAGACGTTCTCTTTTGGCTAGCACGAGGCAATCATCAAGGCGCTGAGGGAGAGGAAGAGCTCAAGATCTTAGCATGGAGATTTATGTTTTACTTATCTTAGTGTGTTTTGTGGAATCTGTTTTGTAACTTGATGTTCTACCGAATGAATGACAGATCACTTTAGGTTCATGTTTTATTTCAACTAGCTCTAAAATAAAATAATTGGGGTAATTGTAGTGATTTGTTAAGGCTAAATGGACTCTGAAGTGGGAGCCAAGTTCCTATTGTATGTTTTTTTCGCATAAACTCGTCTAATCCTAGAAATATGAATTAATTTCAATGAACTATCTCTACTTATTAAGTTTTCTTGTAATAGCAAGCATTATTAAAATAGAAAGAGAGATTGGATGGTGTAGGGCAACATGGATGAGTTCCTATGTGAAGTAATAGCAAGTGTTATTAAAATAAAAAAGCATGTATATTCATATCTTTTAGCAAATTTTAGTATTTTTGATGAATATGGATAGCCATGAGCATATATGTCAAAAGAAAATTTAATAAACTTCCCAATTGAATTGTGATTTACATATGATCTTTTGAAAATTCTTAGCGATTTTCACTGACTATCGATTTTTTCATTGTCTTGCCTCCCATACTTGTAACTAAGCCTATAGATATTGCATTAACTCAACATGTCAAGTGACTACAACAGGATACTGGCATCAGACTTTGTCTTGATAGAGTGAAAGCAAGATCTTGATTGTGGGAGAAGAGCAAGTTTAGATGAAGATGAGCACAGAGACTGGGTTTGCAAAAGATCATGTTGCTTCATCTCAGTTTCGGACCACAGCGCCACACTTTAATGTAACATGGACAAATTTGGTACAACTCCTTAAAAAACTACATGAGCTCTTCTGCTTCAGTTGTGGAAGATACTCTCATAACCGGTGCACCAGTCCAAGCAGAGGAACTGGAGATTCGGCTATGTATAAGGCCCCACATCAATCTTCCTTACTTTCATATTGTATTGAGAAGGTTCTATACAACATTTCGGCCGACGGACGGTACCAAAGAACGTTCCCCTAACCTACTGCCAATTATATTGTCGCCAAAGGTCCCTTTCAGCTCATGCAACCACAAAGTTGGTCAGTGAAGATATGGAAGGTGCATAAATCGAAAGATCTAAGCTGGGACGGGTATCGTCCCAAATAAGTAGACCTACAAGAGATTACAAAACCACAATCACCTATCACAAGGTATATGATGGAGAGAATGAACAATCAAAACACTGTTAAGATGTATTCATGTATATACATACGCATAGTGTATAGAGGACATGTATGTATTGCCCTTATATTTGCCTCTTGGCCTAATGAGAGATGAATCTCATTCTCTCCCCAAAACCATAGCCATCTCTCTCTCTCTCTCTCTCTCTCTCTCTCTCTCTCTCTCTCTCTCTCTCTCTCTCTCGTCTCTATGGTTCGTCACATGTTATCAGAGCCATGAGAGCATAATTGATCGCCAGAATCACTATCGGTTCCCTCATCTTCTTCGTCTCGTCCGCCTACCGTCCTGCAATCCGGATCCCAGCACGACCTAAGATCCGACTCGGCATGCCTGCAGTCGATCCTCTCCTGAGAACTGACCAAATCCGGCCTTCGTCCAGCGTCCGGACTTCTCCAGCGATCCCCGTGCGGCATGATATCTGATCCCCGTGCAACCTGAGATCTAGATCAGATCTCGCCCGACATCGTGTGATCCTCTCCTTGCGGATCGGGCGGCTTCGGGTGAGATCTGATCTAATTTTTTACGCAGCCGCTCGCATAACAGATCTCGCCCGAAGCCGCCCGAGCTGCAAGCCAGCAACCAGATCCTGTGAGCTCGAAGTCACTCGATCTGTGAGTCTTCTGCCTGTTCCTACGAGCCCTCTGGTTCTGTACCACACCACATGGTGCAGTTTCAATTTGACATAATGGTACATTGTCGCGGTGCGGTTTTGGTTTTACCCAAAACCGCACCGAAACCGCACCATTGCCATCCCTAAGAACAAGAGATTATGTTCTAGTTTACCATAGTGATGACCTAGTTCTAGTTTGGCACACTGATTCGGATTTCCAGACATATGGATACTCCAAAAAGTCTACTTCTGGATATGTGTTCACTTAGAGTGGAGGAGCAGTCAGTTGGAAGAGCGTCAAGCAGTCATGTATTGTTGATTTTACCATGGAAGCTGAACTTGCCGCTACAGAGGCAGCTAACGAAGCAGTCTGCCTCATGAAGCTCTTCTTAGAGCTTGGTGTGGTACCTTCAGTACAACCACCCATTCTCTATTGTGACAACAATGCGACGATTGCACAGATAAAGAAGACGAGGAATAACAAGGGGAAGCATATGGATTGCAAGTTCTTTCTCATTCGAGCTATTGCTGAGTGTGGAGATATCACAATAACCAAGATAGCGGGGGATAACCTTGCATATCCTTTTACAAAGACTCTGACCAACCAGGAGTTTGAGTATCACATAGAGGGCATGGGCATTAGGACTGGTATAGATTGTTATTGAGAACAAGTGGAAGATTGTTGGGATTGGTATTCTACACACCAATTACTTGTACTTTGATATTAGTAATGAGACAACTTGTTTTCCTTATATTATATATGTTATATTTACACTGCTATTGTATGAGATACATAATAGCTCATCGAGTATAACATATGTAGCTTAGGTATGTGGATGATATTCACATTCAGAAGGTCGAAGTTTACCAGACTATTATACTTGATAAGGTATGTAGTCGTTGATAGGACTAGACTTCTTATCTGGAAGATTGTAACACTATTGGCTTTCACTTAGTGAGATAGTTTATCTTAACAATCAGAGTGGTGACTTTAAGTCAGCCTTTGTGGATTGATGTCTTGATTAAGCCAAGAAAAGCTTATAATTCCAAAATATCATGATTTGCTCTCCAAAATTCGATAATTCCAAAATCTCAACTCTCTAGACCACACATCATAATCTAACCACCATTTATTTTCTTCAAACTTAAGTTTATACTAAGCCCATTTCAAAACCTCCGGTGAAGTGTATACCAAAACATTTTACATTAAATTAAAATTTTGCGAGCTAAATTAAATACCAAAGTATAAAAACTTTGAATGGATTTGTAGAAATGGTCTGTTTTTCTTCAAATCTTAACCTACATTTTAAGTTTTAAGTTATAGAGAACTAGACTTAGTAATTGAGGGTATCTGATACATACTTGGGGTGGGGGAGGTTCCGTTGGGGTTTGTGTTATGTCAACCTGAAAAGGCCAGATGTATCTATCTGGATTCTCACTCCTGGCCAAACTCCAATCATATAATCGCCTCTCTTCTTCGGATGAGAGTATTGAATAAGATTCCTACGAGTGAAGAAACTCGCATGATTAGATGCCTCAAATGATTGATGATGAACATGTCCTTTTAAGAAATTTAAATGATCAAACCAAAAGAACATCTAGTAGTATAGCAACAAACCTTCAAAAATTCTAACTCTTTGCTGACTAGCTCTTCACCTGATCCTTGGTTCATAAGTTCTTCACACTTCTTTTTATATGCCGAATTAACCTGGTGGATATTGATAAATTTTCATATGTTATAGCTTGGTATAAAATTACAAAAATGTGCTAAAGAAATTACCTCGATAGAGCATATTCCGAGTTTATAAGATAATATTTTCCAACATGGATGATGGATCAAATCCAAGTAAGAACAAA
This sequence comes from Chamaelirium japonicum, assembly GCA_947650365.1. Lineage (NCBI taxonomy): Eukaryota > Viridiplantae > Streptophyta > Magnoliopsida > Liliales > Melanthiaceae > Chamaelirium > Chamaelirium japonicum. The sequence goes on from OX393549.1 coordinate 113,437,959, forward strand.
AGTTCAGACTACAATTTTCTAACCTGTCGGAAAAAGGTTAGAACTGATTGTTTCAGGCAATACGTCTTAAACACCTTCTACAAAAATGCATATACTCATATAGGTTTTTTGTTAAAATGCAACCTATCTATAAATATTCTGCAATACAGTGCCTGTATGCACACTTACTTTTGATCAAGTTGATTGAATGCAAGTATAGGTGCCGGTGTCCTAGATCAATACAAGGTTGATGTTGTGGCCTCAAAAAGGGTATAGCTACAAGCATTAATGCTGATAGTCTTAACTCACAAAAAATTCAGTTAAAAATAAGAAGATAGATGTAAGTGTAACAACCTTAAGAGATGTTCACAGCAAAATTGTTCATATAAACAGCCTATTAGAGTCTAATTCCAAACTGCAAAATATGGAAGAGTTGAATTACTACAAAAGAATATAGGGCATGTTAGGATACAATCCAGATCCAGGATTCTGGGATTTTGGGATCCTAGAATCTCTAAAAAAGGAAGAGAACCTGTTTGGATAGAACCGGATCCCAAAAAGCGTTTCTTCAGAGAGCCCAAAACATGCTCATGGGAGCCATGTTTCCGAAAAAACAAAATCGAGGCTCCGGGCTCCGAAGCCCTTTTTTGGAATTCTAGGCTCCAAGCATCCCATAATCAGAATCCTATCCAAACAGAGCCTAACAACCAGCAGACTTCACAATTCTCCGTCAAGGAAGTCGCAAGAACCCAAAAATGGGAGACATAGAACTGTATTATTTCTTCTTCATTGGCTTTTGATACAAAATGATGACTGCTTCTGAATCCCAATTTTCCATACAATGGTGGAAATGTCAAAGATCACTTCTGGTATTGAAACATGATTTCGGAAAGGAAAAAAAAATACACATTTTCCATTAGACATAAAAAGACTTGCATGCCCATCACTAGGTATAGATTCAAGATGAAACTCCACAAGGGCCCGTTCTTTTGCTTTCCTCCCAACTTGAGGAAATGGAAATGAAGTCAACTGACTTTATTTCCACTAACTCCATTTCCACCCACTTCCAAGTTTTGACGTTCTTTTTAGAGGAGGGAAACAGAAATGAAGAACATGGCTCAATCAGAACCCTAGCCGGAAAAATGGCCGGAATGCAAACCCTAGCTGAAAAAATGGCCAAAAAACCATGACTAAAGGCTTAAAAGTTCACCGGGAAGGAAATAAACAACAGATGGAGAGAAAACTCATCTTAATCGCGTCGGAAAAGAGGAAAAACATTCTGAAGTTGCACTCGGAGAAGAGAATCTCTCTCTCGCCAAAATCGTCCGTCACCTTCGTCGTTTCCGTGCTAGGGTGGAAAGAGAATGTCCTTCCAATTATGGAAGGAAACCAAGTCCGCCGAAATGGCATAAATCAAGCACCTAGGTTGGATCCATTTCCACTGCTCAATACACAAAAGAACAACGAAGAATGGCATAAACGAAACCATTTCCGCCCTTCGGTTCATTTATGCCCTTCGTTTCCGTCCAAAAGAATGCACCATAGTACATGAAACCAACACTGCTCCAATAACCAGCACGATGATAGCGCCACATAACTGCCCGATGGTAGGCACAGTCGTCCGATGGCAGGCATCTCGACAGGGGAACCGCATCGGGCGACTGTGTAGTGCTAGTAACCTACCGGTTACTAAAGCAGAGGCGATCTCATAATAGTCGTGTGTCTAAATCAATGAACGATAGGATAGCAGATGTTATTATTATGGATTGTTGTTGTTGTTGTTATTGTTGTTGTTGTTATTATTATTATTATTACTATTTCCCTAGATGCACTTCATGTGCCCCAAATATAACTAACCATAATCACAAGTTTTATGTGTGGGAACATTTCACCTGGAGGAATAATTACAATCTTAAAGGGAGCATAATATTTTCTTTTTTTTAACTTGATAGGACCATTTCTTCCCCTAATCCTTCTGTGGATGGGCATGTTATTGTGTTCGCCAGGTACCACCACCATAGTCAGAATATGAGAATCATGGTCCGCCATATTTGATTCATTGATAATAGTAGTCCCACTCAAGTGAATCGCCACTTCGCCAGGTACCACCACCACAACCGGATCCAAAAAAGCGTTTCTCCCAAAAAAAAAATGTGAGTCATGGTACCACCACCACATGTGGAAGAATTCAGAATCTAAGATTCACTATAGATGGGAGTCAACACTTAAGTTACTAAACAATAAAAAGTAAAGAGGAATAACTAAAAACACTAAAAATACAAAATTTATTTTGGCATGCAATATATGAATTGATGAGGTGCTAGCCTCGATAAATAACTATTTAAGGAGAAAATTGTGATTGTTCTGTCAGTAAGTTTTGATTTGTTCATTATCTAATGCACTCCATGGATTATTCGATTGCGCCACTGAATAGTTCGGAGTAGATCATGTCTAATTTATTGGAGAGAGAGAGAGAGAGAGAGAGAGAGAGAGAGCTCTAGTACCTGATCGTAGGAAGTGCCTCTGGCGATTCCGAGCCTCCCGTAATGATCGACGTTCGTGATGGCTGCCCTCCCGAAAGGCAAAATCGATCAATTCATGCCGCGATTCCCAGAAACAAGAGAATCACGAGGGGGGAGTAAGAGGAAGAAGAAGGGGCTCGTCGAATTACCGACGCCTCGGAGGGCTTTCTGGACGTTGGCCGCGGAGATGAGAGATGGAGAGCGCCTCGAAGTCTCCACGGGGCTCTCGAGAGGAGGAAGCGGAGTGTCGGAATCCTCGGCTACGGAGGTATCCGGTGCTGCCTCGGCGGAGCTCCGGATCCGGAATGCGAGCTGCTTCGTCGGGAGTCGGCACATCGGCCGATGGTCACAGAGCCGCGCCGCCGGTGACGAGAATCCGACCGTCGCCATAACCCGAAGAAAAAAAATAGGAATTTAAACTTTGTGCCGGGGCAGAGAGATAAGGCGGGCTGGAAATCGTTGATGAGAAGCTGCTGAAGTCGGCTCACTCTCCGGTGATACTAGTGATTGCTCACCTATCTTCGTGATCAACACTAATATGGTTTCTTTCTTTGGAGACAATTAGGCTAGAGAGAAACGAAGGTGCATTTCAATCCAGAATCTTTCAATCCTTATCAGCCATCTTCTTCGGTTTATTCGTCAATCTGCCCAGAGACAAATAGAGATCGTCTATCTGAATATTTCAGAATCCGAAGTTGGTACCATTGAATTTCTCGATCCTCAACTTATTTTCCGCCATCTCTCCGACCTCATCGCGATCTCACACTGGACCTCTAGCTCTTATACTACTTTGTTGGGGATTCAGCTCGCGACACCGATCCCCTACGCTGCAGATATCTCTAAGCCCTCAAGACGGTGCTCAAAGATTCGAGGATTGGAGTCAAGCAGAGATCGCTCGCCACATAAAAGATTCGATTACCAATCATAATGATACGAATAGCACAGATTCACAAGCAATCAAGGATTTAGATTATCATTAAGAAGATGATACACCGTGCAGTGGGCCACCGTTTGTCGAACTCCCACTACCCCTCTTCTTGCTCCTCTCACCGAAAGACACCCACAAAGTAGAGAACACATATCCAAAGAGATCTAGAGATATACCAGAGGATCTCCAAGAGATGAGAGCACCGACCGAAGTCGAAGCCGAGGAAGATGCTCTGAAGATGGATGAACTTGGATGAGGACTCGTAGAAGAACCTCCATTATCCCTTCCTTTCTTCATTCTTCTCTTCTTCTTCTTCAACTTCTCTTCTTCCTCTCTTCTTCTTCTTCAACTTCTCTCTCTCTCTCTCTCTCTCTCGTCTCTCTCTCTCTCTCTCTCTCTCTCTCTCTCTCTCTCTCTCTCTCTCTCCTCTCTCTCTCTCTCTCTCTCTCTCTCTCTCTCTCTCTCTCTCTCTTATTGTAGCAAACCCTAGACCAAGCTCCTTCTCTCCCCGTCCTTTTATCGCTCTATTTGACGACTCAAAACCATAAACCTAATCACATACACCTCCCCCTTTATATGGGGCAAAAGTATGGCAAAAGGAGATTCAAAGCAACCAAAAATTGCGTGCCGAAATTCCCCGGCTCCCAAAACCGGCGCCCGGGTGAATTTCCCAAGGTCCTCCCAGTGTTCTGCTAGGAACCGGTGCACGAGCGAATTTCCCTAGGTCCTTCCTGTGCTCTGCTAGGAACCGGCACTCGGGCAAATCCCCCAGGTCCTCCTTGTGTTCTGCTAGGAACCGGCGTCCAGGCAAATTTTCCTAGGTCTTCCCTGTGTTTTACTAGGAACCAGTGCCCAAGCAAACCTGGTTCGCATACTAGTGCAGGGCCCTTCGATTTGGGTTCTTGGGTGTGGATTTCATGGGGCAAACCCCAACATCGATGATGTCCGAATCTGGTAACCTGTTTACTTAACAAATCAAATATGGATTTAGGCCAATCTAATCCGACAAACTGTAACATAATATATTATATTCTATTGACAATTCAATTAGATTGCTTAGATCGTAGGCCCTAAGGGTCAATATAAAAAAGATTCTAATGATCCCCCAATTGAGACTCATATTTTATCTCCATCCTTTGAGTCATGAGCCCGGAATCAACTGCTTTAATTTTTTACAAATTCGATGCTCAATCCAATATAGACCTGTATATGGGCCAGATTCTGATATGAATCCCGATTTGATCCGTACGTAACAAATATGGATTGGGATTTTTTAATTCAGTGATTTGATAACAGTTCGAATCCGATAGTGCATTTCCTTAGTGCATCAGATTTGGATATAGCCTAATCTGATCCGAATCGGGGCCCGTTGACAGGTCAAGATTAGAGTTGTCTGGCCGGAGGGACCTCGATAGGTGAATCACACTCAACTCCAAATGTACACTACTTGAACGATTCTCATATCGTTAGGTATCAAGTTGTGCCTATTAGACTCTGAATCCAGGCCACTTATGGGTCGCTTGAGCATGAGCCAAGAACAGGTTTGTTCACCTAAAGTTGGGTGAACAATGGCGCCTCCCCCATTTGCCCACACGCCACTTCTCCCCCTCTTGCCACTTCTTGCGCTTGTCTGGTCTTCGACCGTGACAATTCCTCTTTCCTCAATGTTACAACTAGGCCTATTATTGGTGCAACCCATTGCTAGGACTGTCAATTGGTCGGGCTGGTCCCATACCCACCTGCTCAGCCTATAAAAAGATTTGAGTTAAGCTTTATATGAGTTTGGGCATGGTTGGACTGAGCTTGGACATGTTTAGGCCCGGACTTGAGTTTAGGCTGAGCTAGGACTATGTTAGATCGCCCGTTTTAAACTGCAATCGAAAGTAGTAAGGGTGTTTTTGGCATTCCACCTCGAACAAATTTATTAATTTATGTATGTAAATCTTATAATTATATATAATGCAAAAAGAAACACCCCAACTATTATTAATTATGAAATTGAAAACAAAAAAAAAAACTAAATTAGAAAACTTGTGCTTCTAATTGTTAAAATATTAGTTTATTCAACTTCACCCTCTCGATATATTTTGTATGCTTCAATTTATTGGGAGAAGAGGTTCTACAGAAGTTGGTTTTTAGTAAAAATTGACATTGTTTAAGGCGACAAAATATTTTTATTTTACATTTTATGTATTCTACTATTAAAATTATGTTGCATTGTAGTGAAATGATGACATTGTCACTTATATGATGTAGGAGTATAATGAATGATAGATTTTTTTCACCCGTTTTTTTTTTTTTACAATAGCTCTTTTTCGGGCCGGCTCAAACTCCAAGAAGAAAAATAGGCTAAGTTTGGGCTACACAAGGTGGTAAAACTTCAGGTTGGGTTCAGAAAAACCTTGATCGACTCAGCCCAGCTCGTTTAACAGACCTACTCATCACAGCTTCCTATGTGATCGAACATTTCTTCACTCTATGTATGTCCTCGTCGGGAAAACATCTTCGTCTCCCTTCTTCATTTTCAGGTTATTAAGTTTGTTTGCTGTCTAGCAGTTCTCCTTCGTCTCCTCGATCAAAGGTGAGATCCATCTGCCAGCATATATTAAATCTCTCTCTCGAATGTTTGAGCCAAGTCAACCTTGCCAGTGGCTGAGTGGCGATAGGTGGCAGCCTCGAGCATTGCTCTCCCTCCCTCTCTCTGCCTCTATCTTTTTTTTTGTACATTATGGATCCTCACTTCCCTTTTGCGCACATCCCTGGGCATTGCACAAGTTTTAGACTAGTAGCCTTGATGGTGCGGTGGAAGGGGTCTAGGCGTCGCTAGAGTTTCATACTAATTTCACGTGACAAAAGTAATATAAAACAATATAAAACATACGACATGAGTTCAACTACTAACTCCTCTCTATTTGGTGTTCATCTGATTTTCCATATATAGCTGAACCCCAACTACTTCGATGGCAGGGATCCGATACATAATTGCACTTATCTAATTGTACACTCCATTGAAATGGCTATGGTTAAGGCTGAAAACAACCCAAGACAAGACGAGCTTTTGTCTATTTGAGCTTGGTTTGGTTGTTAAAGTTTGGACGTGGCTTGATTAGTAATCAAGTTCATTTGAGTTTGGCTCATTTATTTAACATGACTAAACTTCAGGCTTGAGCTTGGCCCATTTAATAATCGAACACATTGCGAACGCTATAGTAAGTCAAAATATTGTACCATATATATTGGGCCTATTCATGTCTTTTATGACCTTATTCACACGCCTATACACCAGCTTGCTCATGATCGTGATCCCTAAACAAACATGTTCACGAGCCCAACTACGCCGACCTTTGTTAAGGTTGAGCAATCATTTATTAAATGAGCCTAAACTCAGCTTGGGTTAGGCTCAAATAGTAATCAAACAAGCTCAAATAAGTATTCACTGAGTTTGTTTGTGAGTTGCTCATGAACAACTTCTTTCGTTTGTAGTCATAGCTATGGTGTCTGACCATGGAAACCATATTAACACTTGAATTATATGATCATATTATACTAGGACCATTTCCTTACAAAAAAAAAAGAAAGAAAAAAGGCCACCATAAAGTTTCATATTAACAATATATAGGGCTTCCTTTCATAACAAAAAAAAGAGGAGAAATGCTATTCTGCCCTAGGGATTTCTCGATTTCGCTCAACCCGATTGACATGGCCATGTACGAGCGGTGGGGGTAGAGATTTAAATGTCGCTAGTGAGATTCAACCACCACGTGTATACGGCCACGTCAGTCGGGTTGAGCGGATCGGGAAAACCTTCGAGCTAAATAGCATTTCCCTCAAAAAAGGATAAATTACACTTTACCCACCTAAAGTTTAGGTAAAAAACACTCCATGGAGTTTATTTTGTTCTAAATCGCTCCCTAAAGTATGAAATGTTAGCACATTAACCCTTATGTCAACTACTTAATTTTCTCACTTGGTAATTTTTATCTGATTAAAACTGAATTGAAGGAGGGTAAAATTTAGTTTTTTTTAACTATTTGGGAATTAGGAGCGTTTGGTTCGGCTGATTGTTATAAATAGGGCTGTTTCTATAAGAGTTTATTAAAAAGTTCTACTGAAAAATACTCTTATAATAAACAAAGTCGTTTGACAACTCTGTTTAGATAATCTTTTAAAATAAAAAAGTGTGTTTTGTTACCCTCTCTTTTATAGCGCTTATTTTGGGGTAATATTGTCAGAATTTTGAAGCGGAGGAGGTCTTACTACAAATCTCGCGGCAAACGAGGGGCGGCGGAGGTCTGCGGAGGAGGCGGACGAGAGGCGAACTGCGGAGGTGGGCGGACTGCAGTTGAGGTGCAGACTGTGGGCAAATTGCGGAGGAGGAGGGCGGACGAGGGATAGAGGAGGTGCAGACGAAGGACGGACTGCGGAAGAGGGTGGACAAAGGTCGAAGGAGGGCGGACTGCGGAGGAGGGCGAACGAGGGGTGGAGGGGGGCGAACGAGGGGGTAGAATACGGAGGTCTCGCTGTAGATCATGAGGGAGAGAAGCAATATATTTATCCTCTCGAACGGCTGCGGAGCGGATAGGTCAAAGATAAAAATAATTTACACCCTTTGTAATTTTCTGATAAGTAAGGGACTCAATAGTCTAAAAATACACTGAGCGAATAAGTACCAAAAGTCATTTTTAAAAAATCTTCGATCTAGTTGTTTTTGAAATAAAAGAAAAAAGAGCTTATCTCTTAAAATAAGCAATGCAAAAAAGTACTCCACCAAACATATTTTTTAAATAAAAAAATATTTATTTATCAAATAAGTCCGATAAGCAGTTAAAATCAGCCGAACCAAACGCCCTAAGTGATTCTGAGCTAAGTTTCATGGGGGCAAAGTGTACTTTAACCCCCTAAAAAAAAAAATAAAAAAAAATCTAGGGCTAGAATCATTAGAAAGGATCTAGGGTTAGAAGCCATACATCTCGTCCATTAGAATTAGCACCAACGGTTACAGAACGTCCTATGCCAAAAAGCGCCGCCTTTAAATACCTTCTCATCCTCTCCACCCCGCATCCATTTCGCCGTCGCGAGCTAGGGTTTTGCACAGGCCAGCAAACACCGAGGAGACCGCCGGCCGATCTCGCTCTCCTCCACCTAGATCTGAAACATGGCGACGACTCAGATGAGCAAGAAGCGAAAGGTCCCCCTCCCCCTTCTCTCCGATCAAACCTCTCGCTCTCTCCTTCTCGGATTTCTCATTTTTCTGCAGTGGATTTTGTTCGATTTTTCGATCGTCACAGTTCGTGGCTGATGGGGTATTCTTCGCGGAGCTGAATGAGGTGCTCACCCGGGAGCTCGCGGAGGACGGCTACTCCGGCGTGGAGGTCAGGGTGACCCCCATGAGGACGGAGATCATCATAAGGGCGACCCGCACCCAGAACGTCCTCGGTACAATACAACCCCCCTTCCTGTTCTCCAATCCAGCCTCTCGGGTCTCCGATGGCTTTGCATCAGAGCTCTCCGTTCTTTGTTCTTAGGTGAGAAGGGGAGGAGGATCAGGGAACTGACCTCGGTTGTCCAGAAAAGGTTCAATTTTCCGGAGAATGGCGTCGAGCTCTACGCCGAGAAGGTCAACAACCGGGGCCTCTGCGCCATCGCGCAGGCCGAGTCCCTCCGATACAAGCTCCTTGGAGGCCTTGCTGTTCGGAGGTTTGCGTTCCCCAAAATTTTCACATCTCAATTTTTTTTCTTCTTCTAATTGTTGCGTTGGGTTTATGGTTAAATCGTGTCAGAGTTGCATTTCTATTCCAGTAGTTGGTGATCCATGATGTCTTTTGTGTTCTGATGATGGCTACAATTGATTGATCTGTTGCTCTATGCTTTTATGGGGGGCTTTATGATTCTATCCAAAGTTTTGATGTGATTCTTCATAGTTACAGTCAACCCATTTTGATTATTTTAGGTTTCTTGATTTCAGTGTTATCTCTTAGGGATGATCTCTGTGATGGCTACCCTAATTTGCTCATCCTCTTCCTCCTTATCCTTTGAAAATCTATCTTGGGATCAGGGCTTAGGAGGCAATTCCTTTTCCAAAGGCAATAGTCACATGGGTAGTTGTCATAAGCCCTTAAATCAAGGGCAAGGCAGGCTTATTTAGAGTACAAGAATCCTTGATTTACAGGGGAAGTTGGTGTTTCTCTGAAATCCTTGATTTGCAGAGCAAGTTGCCGTTTCTATGAAATCCAATTAGTGTCCTTACAAATGAGTTCTCATAATACACCAAGCATTTTTACTTACCCCTGATATAACTATATTCACTCCCCTCACGGCCTGCATGAACATGATGATGAAACCTTAGTAGTACTTCCTTTATAAACCCTGCTTAAACAGATCAAGAAACTGGTTTGTTGATATGTATGCTACTGCTACACTCAGATGTACGGATATACACATTCTTATACAACGATGAGCATTATTACCATCACACAATTTGCATATATTTGTATTGCATAAGGTTTACTCGTCTCTGTATGAATGCATGCTCTGTATGAATGTATTTATCTGAGTGTAGAATGAACGCACAAACACACATTATAGGATCCTCTAATTTTTGTTTGTAAAAAAAAAGTTGTAACCGTGGATCCCTTGTCAAGACCCGTGTTTCTATCCCTATATGGGCATGTGAAGTAGCCTTTTACGACATCATGCTGTAGAACTTGAAAAAACTCAAATTCGAATTAAATATGGATTTGGGTTCTGCCAGTGTCTCGAACGTGGGTTGGTGACTATTGTGGGGTTGTGTCCCCAAATGTTATATAGGATAAAGTCGCAAGTGTGACCAAGGTTTTAAAATTGAGTATTGATCACAATGTTGGCCCGGACCAAATTGATTCAATTCGGTTGAGTTGACTTGCTGTTGATCGGTTCATGCTAATATTGGTTTTAGGCTTAAGAAAAAAAATCTATTTTTTGTTTAGGGCCCAACTGATACGACCAAGTCTCGGTACAGACCGTTGACTTGGTACTAACCATTATAAAACTGAGTTGTCTCCGTGAATACCACTCGGTAATGATCAAGTTTTGAAACCCGAGTGTAGCATTTATATATGAATACATTTTATTCGTCTAGTAGATAATGATAAATTTGCTTTATATGACGAATGTGTTTGTTGTGGAGGAGAAAAGATGAAGAAATAGATGTGGGGGAGGATAAGAGGAAGAAAAAGGAGAACAAGGAGAGGAAGAAAATACAAGAGGCCATTTCAATTGAATTGTTTTTTCCTCGTGACTTGGTAGATAGGAATGGCAATGGGGTGGGTTTTGAAATTGATTTTCATGATTTTTGAATTGGCAATACTCGGTTTTCATTTAGGAAGTAGGTGTAACCAATTTGTTAATTCTTGTTCAAGTCTGTTAAATCGATGCATACTCTGTTCTTATCATTCCTCTTTAGAGTAACTGCAATGTTAGTTAGCCATTATGAGGATTCAGTCTCCTTTATAAAACCCACTTCTTTTAGCTTATGTATTTCTTCCTTGACAACTGTTGCTTTTGCCGGACTTACTCTTATGGCGCTACCCAATCCTTTTGCAAATTTATACTCTTAAATTGATCCCCTTGTCATTAATTTAATAAATACTAAGAAAAATTCCCCATTGACAGTGACGTGTTGTATATGTAAATCCTGATTGTGAAAGTAGGCATAACTCATCCATGAAAAGGTATAAGACCAAAAGAGATGGCTGGCTGAAAAAGATGAATACCTCCTGCCTTGCTTGATGCCACCTTGATGCCCTTTAAACATCCTATCTTGTTTTATATTGTCATTTTCGACGTAATCCAATCAATTCAAGCTCCAAAAGAGCATTGAGAATAGGGTTCTATATTAGCTAGTGCCTTTTGTAGTCTTGCTGTGGCCTCTGGCAGTCCGTCCTGTTTCTTTGGCTATACATGTAGGCTTGCCAGCCATGTTAGCTCCAATGAAACCCTTATTTATGACTAACTGTAATTGAACTCATTAGTCACCTCTAGGTCGATGAGTTAAACTAAATAATTATTTGAGTGAAACAAAACAACTTATAAATTTGTAGTAAGGATAAAATCTCAATTCACTATATACAAAAAAGTGAAAGTAAACATAAGCAGTGAAAACTTTTTATCCAAAGATTATTTTGATTAGTCATCATATCTTGAAGCAGAGATAAAGGATACGTTCTGGCTCCTTAAGGTTATGAATGTTCCCTGGATTTCCATCATTCCCTTTAAACAAAGAGTTCGGTGGGTGCCGACTTGGAAGAGTACTCCTAATGCATTACATGAGCTCCGCTTCTGGACGTGTCTTCGAGTAGAGTGAAATAGGAGATCTATGGAAAAGATCATGGGCTAGACCTTTTTTAGTAACTAGTAAAAGCTTTGTTTGTATGTAAGAAAATACGAATTTTACTATGGAGTTATCCTGGGCTTACTAAAAGAAAATGAAAGGTCTTTATATCGAGATATTAAAATGTGGTTAACGATAGAATTGCAAGACTTCTGTTCTGGGCTGTGAGACCCGGAATAACTATAAATTTGGTGATTGAAAGAAAAAAGAACCCCACTCGCAGAGAAAACCGATACAGAAATAGAAAAAAAATACTTCACGTGGAGAGATCTGATGATTGAAAAATTTTGATGAATGGCTCTCTCAAAATAGACAAAAAAAGAGAGGAGAGGAGTAAAAAAGAGAACAAAATATTAGAGGAAGAAGTCAAAGGAGACAGAGAAGGGAGAAGAAAAGATAAAAGAAGATGAGAAGACGAGAGATGAAAAAGAAAGCGAAGAGTAAAGGATTTTTCTCATAAGACGAGGTTGACTATTAGATGACTTTAGTTAAGAAGGATCCCCAAAATGGTAAGGTTCTATGAAGCACGGGTACAAATACCTGGACGGCTACAATACATGTACGTTGATACGGAAAAACCTTTAAAAATTAGGGTATTGGTATGGTGGGGTACCTTGGGGTGCAACTTGGGCAGGTTGGACCCGACCCAACCCGAGCCCAACCCGAATTTTGGTCCTGTTTGGGTTGATGTATATGAAGATTGGGTTGGGTTAGGGTTGAAAAAATACAACCCGAGTTGAATTTGGGTCGGGCTCGGGTTGAGGGGTCTGGCTACCCGACCGAACCTGAACCCGAGTACTCTTGTATATCTATGAGTCTATGATATATAGGTAACAATCACAACCATCTCATACTCATATGTTGAGGGGTCGTAGTCACAGTCATCCTTTTCACCCAGTACCATATTATTTATTAGCTTCTTGCTCATCAAATAAATGCATTATCTAATGATCTAGTAAATTGCATGGATAGAAATGTTTAAAATGTTGTATGGTAGTGTTAGCAAGTAAGTTTTTTTTTTTAGATTTTGATCTTCAAAGGTTAAAATTTTAAACAAGTATACTCGAACTTGCACAACCTGATCCGTCCTACCAACTTGGGTTAACTCGAGCCCAACCCGAGCATAGAAATTTTTGCTTGGGTTGGGCTTGGGCTAGGCATCTCGGGTTGGAGGTTGGGTTGGACTCGGGTTGGAGGTTTTAGTACTTGGGTTGGGCTTGGGCTTGGGTTGACCCTCAACCCGGCCCAACCCGCCCGAGTTGTAGCCCTAGGGGTACCTATATAATTTTTTAAAAATAATTTTAGTATAATATCAATGATTTTTTTAATACTTTTGTATATTTTTAGAAAAACAAAATTAAAAGTTATTTGTATCTTTTTTTTTCTAATTTTTTGTACCCGTACCAATGCTGTACCCAAATCTGGGTAGCGTTACCGGTGCCATATCCAAATTTGGGTACCCGTATTGGATTCAAAACGTCGTACTAGGTACAGGATTTGTCGTACTCGTACCTGGTGCGTATCCGGTACTCAAACGGAAGTACCTAGTGCTTCGCAGATCGGTTGAACATCTTTAAGCACTTAAGTACTCTGAATTTTTGAGTTCTCTTGAAGGCAAAAAACTATTCTTTCTTTTTGGGCTGTGGATTCGCTAATTTGGCTGAGTCGTATCGAGTTGGCTCGGTATGGTCCGGGCCGATCGTCACCGATATCCGGTTTTAAATCCTCGATCATAACTTATAGAAAGAGAATAATCGTGTGCATATGTGAGCTTTGCCGTGTCGGATTCTTCAGCACCTGGCACGTACCATTGATCATTATTCAAAAACTGAAGTTTAGCGAACATGGCGACTATTTTGTTCAATGATGTCTTGTTGTTTAATTCTTGCTAATTGATCAAGTGGGCTACCACATCTTTTTGTGTCATCTATAAAGCAAATAGGTTATTCTGTACCAAATTTGTGTCGGAAGATGACAACATCAGTGATGCTATGCATGAGAATACTGCCATGAAATAATTCTACCCATATTTCATGACATAGACTTGCCATTGCTACATGCTTATCAAAATGATGGGTTTTTGTTTAATTTCTGCTAATTGATCAAATGGGTTGCCATATCTTTATGCTCTTGTGAGGCTTGAGTCATCTATAAAGCAAATATGTTATTTTGTACCAATTTTGTGTCGGAAGATGACTAAATCAGTGTTGCCATGCATGTTTATACTGCCATGAAGTTATGAAATAATTCTAGCTATCTTTCATGGCTTTAACTTGGTATGGCAACATGGTCATGAAATGATGAAATTTTGTTTCATTTTTGCTAATTGATTAGAGTGGGTTATGGAATATTGTGAGTGATATTTCATTTATATTTGGCTATTATTTGTGCCATGGTGACGAATACAATTACTTTTATCAAATCTTGTCTTTTACTGTCTCTGGTGATTTGACTCTTCTAGTCTTGGGATACATGGGAGAGTTGATCCATGTTTGCATGAGATCAAACTCTGTAACCAACAAGTTAGATCTATACCTGTCAATTGACCTTTAGGTTTCTTAATATGGGCTCTTGCCAAGATGCATTGCATAGGTTCTCGGCACTGATCATAGGTCAGGTTGCTTCATGCTTATCAAAATGATGGGCTTTTGTTTAATTTCTGCTAGGTTATCAAAGAGTTGCCGTATCTTTATGCTCCTTTGAGGCTTGTGTCATCTATAAAGCAAATAGGTTGTTTTATACCAATTTTGTGTCGGAAGATGACTAAATCAGTATTGCCATGCATGTTTATATTGCCATGAAATCTTGAATTAATTCTAGCTATCTTTCATGGCATCAACTTAATATGGCTACATGTTTATGAAATCATGAAATTTTGTTTCATTTTTGCTAAGTTATTAGAGTGGGTTATAGAATCTTGTGAGTGATGTTTCATTTCAGTTTGGCTATTTGTGTCATAGAGACAAATACAATTATTTTTATCAAAACTTGTCTTTTACCGTCTTTGGTGACTTCGACTCTTTTCTAGTCTAGGGATACATTAGAGAATTGATCCATGGTTGCATGCGATTAAACTCTGTAACCAACAAGTTATATTTATATATTTGTCAATTGGCCTTTTAGGTTTCTTAACGTGGGCTCTTGCCAAGATACCTTGCTTAGGTTCTCAGCAGTCAGCATTGATCATAGGTTAGGTTGACAGCTGGTCGGAAAATTATTGTCAATCTCCCATATTGTTGACTGCATCTTCAAGCCCTGTCTTGATGGGATAAGACTTGGATGATGATGATGGTCGAGTTGGTTATCACATCCTTTGTTCTGAGGATTGTGCCATCTACATATCAATTAAGTTTTTCGAGAACAATTGTGTCGAAAGACTACATCAGTATGTGTGTTGGAGGATGACTACATTAGTGTTGCCATTCATGATTATCGAGCCATGAAATAAATCTGTGCATTTTTTTTTAATGTAGTTAACTTGTTATGGACACATTCCTGTCTTAATATCCTGAATCCTGATATATCATTTTAGGGCCAATTAAAAAAAAACCCTCCCCTAAAGTATGCTTTGTTTGCAACCGTCTGCATTTCGCTCCCTCCGTCAACTTTTATTCTGAAGAAGCATAAATTAAAAATTTTAAAAATCATTTGAGTTGTTGGAAATTGACACGGGTATTTTGACGATAAAAAGTTGACGGAGGGGGACTAAATGCAGACGGTGCATATTTCAGGTTTAAATTGTTTTTTAAAAAAAGGTTGCGGGACAAATGTGAAATGGGGTGTATAGTTGGGGAGGTTTTAGGATTTTTTGCCTTCATTTTACAAATTTTATGGCCTTGTTTATCTTAAAATTCAAGAAGGCTACAAACTGTGTTTGAAGAAGACAATATTTGCATAGCATTCTTGCTAGTATTGTCATGAAGATATGATAGCTAGCTTTTTTGCTCTAATCTTCGTTCTGCATAATGATCATCCATTCGCTGATGTTGTCATTTATTATTTTTTATGTATCATGATTATTTTTAATTTTGAGAGACAATGCAGACTGATAATGCATGTAATCATGTATCGAGATTAAATTCGCAGGGCTGGTTGTTCAAATGTCATCCCCTTTTCCGAATGTGATCTTGGATTTCTATGAGGACCGACTGCTTGATTGCTATTTCTATTGATTTTACGTATAAGACTTTTTATTATGATTTGATCAAAAGGTCGAGTCGGAATTCAATCAGGTTTAGCCTCGATTGCCATCTTATATCTTTGCGCAAGAGGAACCTGCGAAGTTTATTACACAAATAAGTTAATGTATAGCTATGTTCTGTCGATTCTATTCTAACATGTCATGCATTTTACCTGTGATTTGATGAACTTGTCTCATTGTGGTTTATTGAGTTGCTTGATTATGAAACAGAGTGTTCGGACCGATAGATTATGGTAGCACATTATTGGTGCTCTTAGAAATTCAGCCCCACTGCTACTTACCAACTTTTATTTCTGTTGCAGGGCCTGCTATGGTGTCTTGAGGTTTGTCATGGAGAGTGGTGCCAAGGGATGTGAGGTGTGTGCTATGGTTTTGCAAGTACCTTTATTTTCATCTGGAACTTCTAGGCTTCAATGCGATCATCGACATTTTTTGGTAGGTCATTGTGAGCGGAAAGCTTAGGGCACAACGAGCTAAATCCATGAAGTTCAAGGACGGCTACATGATTTCCTCTGGTCAGCCAGTCAAGGAATATATCGACTCGGCAGTGAGGCATGTTCTTCTGAGACAGGTTAGTAGCTTCTTGTTTTGCTTTCTAGAGAATTTGTCATCGAGGCTGATTTGCTTGAGTTTTCAGCGCGAGTCATCGATCGTAGCATACAGTGGTTTAACACCCCTTCCTTTATTGGTTAGGGTGTTCTTGGGATCAAGGTGAAGATTATGCTGGACTGGGACCCGAAGGGCAAGCAGGGCCCCACCACGCCTTTGCCGGATCTGGTCACGATTCACAACCCGAAGGATGAGGAGGAGCTGATAAGGCCGTCTCTGCCGCCGGTGATGATGGCTACAGAGATGGAAATCCCAGTGGCATAGGCCGGTCTCCATTTCCGCCTGCTCATCTGGTTTTTTGTCGTTTTAAAAACCTCGCATGCCGGCCTAGCTGGGTCGATCGTCTTTCTTTTTGGATGTTAAAATCTTTGGAACAGTAACGTAGAATTTGCTTTCCTAATGTATCAAGGGCAGACTGGTGGATTCCCTCCAACTTGAGTTTTTTCTATGAAACATTGTTCTTATTTGTGCTTTATTCTTATTTTGGATCTTGGTCTTAGTTTCCTATACATCTTTTGTCTGAACTGAATCTATCCATTGGATTGGTATTCATCCAATGGTGAAGCATATGCCAATTTTTTTTTGCAAAGATAGCTATTGTTTTTTTTTTTTTAATGTTTAGGCACAAGAGAGACACCCCAGGTGCACATAAGTCTCGACACCACGAGCCACGGACCATCTGGCCCTCACCATGACCCGCAAGCGGAATTGTGTGACACAGCGCGCTGTCGTTAGGGCCCATCTGGCTCCAGGAAATCGCCGCCATCTGGCCCTCACCATGACCTGCAAGCGGAGTTGTGTGACACAGCGCGCTGTTGGAAGGGCCCACCTGGCCCCAGGAAATTGCTGCACAACGAGCGGAGCACCACATCGAGCGGAGAATGGGTACTGAACCCATTCTGCAGGCTGGCTATTGTTACTTGTGTTTTGTTGATTATTTCTTATCTATCCGACCATGGGTACTGAACCCATTCTGCAGGCTGGCTATTGTTACTTGTGTTTTGTTGATTATTTCTTATCTATCCGACCGATCTGATTTTGGGTTGGACTTGGGATAGTGGACTTCAATCTGACCTCTGGTTCGTATGTCTTTCGGCAAAGGGTTCAATCCCTCGAGTTGGACGTGTGCTGATCCCTTGGGCTGCCCGAGTTGCAGCCCGCACTCATCACCCCCCGATCGGTAGGTAATGTGACCCCCTGTGATTTGGGAGTTTGGCAGAAATAGAAGTCTTTATTTATATTTTGGTATTCAGGGGGGGGGGGGGGGGGGGGGGTTTGGGGTTCACAACAAGACCGCATAAACACCGACAAACCGGTGGTGAAGAAGACGGCACAATCCGGTGAAAGATCAAGAAACAGAATCCTCGCATCGACAGAGGGAACCAAACCTCTATACCCCTCTGCACTCCGGCAGAAACATGCCACATCCGGCGAAATCATTGCTGCACCCCAGCGAAAACATACCACACAGCAAACATGCACACACACACAAAATAAAAAAGAGAAGCAAAATCCTCGCCAGATCCGCCAGCCTGGCTAACAAAAACGAAGTTGCCCACCGTTACCCCGCCTTCGAGACGCCTTCGCCACCGCACCGCCGGTAGCCGCTCACCGTCCAGAGGTGGCGTTCTGAAAAACCACCGACGGAGATCCTCATGCAGTGGCCAGATCTGGCCAACCTCTGCACCCGGCGAGAAAAGACGACCTCGACGCCGCACGAGTACCAGCTTCTGAGCTTGGGGAAGCGTCGCGCAGTTCCGAAGCTCCGATCACAAAACGCCGGTTGGAGGAGATTTCCCTATCTACAAGGGAGAGAAAAGAGACAGATCCATCCCCGGAGAAGCTCGATCCACAAAGATCCTAGCTTCCTGTGCCTCCGGTGGCATTCGAAGAGGTGAGGTGCCTGATCACTGAAACTCTAGCCCTGCACGAAGGAAAAGGGGAAAAGGGGGCGCTCTGAGCCCGCGGAGCCTTGGATTTTTCGGGCTTACTATGTTGTAGATTTCTTCCGTGACAAAAAAAGGAAAAGAAAATCATGCTCTTTGTTATCGTTCCATGACAAAAAAAGAAAAGAAAATCATGCTTTTTGTTACCGTTCTTTACTAACCTTTGTCTGGCTATCAATTGGGCAATCGGCAGAGATAGACAATAGCATGAAATTGCCAAAGTAAAGAAATGAAATCCATTTTTTTATAAGAAAAGGGAGATTTTATACATACCCTAAAAACATGTAATTAGCTCCCATTTCAATCAAATTTGAACACCCCCCATAAACTTTGATCATACTCCATTCCTAACCTAAAACACCCTTGCCCTTTACACCCAACCTTGAATACACCCCAGTTAAATGGCCGGTCCACCCGTTGCTGTTTGTTTCAGATGTTCAAGACCGATGAGAGAGAGAGAGAAAGAGAGAGAGTAGGCGAAGCCGACGGTTGGAGGTGGGCGGCATTGAACATAGATCCCGTAAGCCGACGAGGGTGCTGACTCCTCTTCTTTTTTCCATTGCTAGCGGGGTTAGTGCTAGTTTGGAGGAATCCAATCAGGAGCATTGGGGGTTGGGATCTTCGAGTCCTGTTGCCAATGTTGATGCCGATACTGCCATCACTTCCTTCCCAATAGCAACCAATGCCCATTCTTCCTTCATAGCTTTCCCTTTCAAGGGGTTCTATATTTAGGTTTTATTTGGGGTGTAATTATTTGAAAAGTTCTGAGTAAGGTATTGAGAAACTGATGGGAGACGGGGGCTAATTACAGATTTTGGGGTATGTATCAAATTTCCCATAAATAAAGCTACCATAGTACTGATATTATAAAATGATGAGCAATGCTATTCAACCCGAAGCATTTCTCCCGTATGACGTGGCGTTCATCATAGGGTCCCTTGTCTGCCGGTTCTGCCATTCACCGATGGGAAC
The DNA here is from genome assembly GCA_947650365.1 of Chamaelirium japonicum. Taxonomy (NCBI): domain Eukaryota; kingdom Viridiplantae; phylum Streptophyta; class Magnoliopsida; order Liliales; family Melanthiaceae; genus Chamaelirium; species Chamaelirium japonicum. The sequence continues at coordinate 113,457,484 of OX393549.1, forward strand.
TGGGTGCAAAGGACGGGTGTGATCTGGACACGTCATTCTGGTTGACCATTGGGGGTTGAGAGGAAAATGGGTTTGTTTGGTTGATGTGTGTTTTAGTACGTGATTTTGAAAACACATGTGTTCACATCTTTAGGATTGTTGGTTAATGGGGTATGATACACATTTGCTCAATTTGTATAATTTTTATACGTAAAATTATATAAATAAAGTTTTATCTAAATACATAAAATTTTAATGGGGACTTAATGAGAGGCCTCTCACCAAGAAATTGGTTAAGCCCAAGTCCCTTGAAATAGGGGTGTGCAGGATCCAAACCAAACCGACCGAACCAAACCAAACCGATCGAATTTGATCGGTTTCGACACACTCGATGGATCGGATTGGATCAGGATTTCTCAAAACCGATATGATTGGATCGGTTATCGGATTTATCAATTAAAAACCGACCTAAACCGAATCGAACCGAACCGGACTCCGGTTTATAATTTATTAATTTAGTGGTAACTGTTGTGAACTTTTGTTTAATTGTTAAAACTGTACTTTGTAGTTTTTAATATTTAATGGATATGAATATTGTGGACATAATGGTATTGTTGTTGATAACTTGGTATTTTGGTAAGTAATGTAGTATCATTTTATAATTTTTAAAATAATTATTTTAAAGTTGAAACTATGTCCAAATAAATAAATAAAAAACTAGTAAGCATATGGGCCAAAGCCCAAACCGACCATCCAATCCAATCCAAACCGACTTTAATTGGATTGGATTGGATTGGATTCCAGTCTCAATCGGTTTGGATCGGATTGCAAATTCTCAAAACCGACCTAGGTTGGATCGGTTTGGGTTTTGCCTAAATAGGTCGGTTTCGAACCGATGCACACCCCTACCTTGAAATGCTATGGACGGAATTGCCCTCCATAACATTTCAAATTTTTTTTTGAAATACCACCAAACCAGCAAACCACCCCCCCCTCCCTCGCCGCTGTCGGATCTAACCGAACCCCCCTCCACCGCCACCGCCGAACCTAACCAAGTCCCCTTCCCCCCCCTCCCTCGCCGGACCTAACTGAACCCCCCCTCCCCCCTCCGCCGAACCTAACCGAACCCCTCTCCCCCCCCCCACCCAGCCGGCCGGACCTAATCTACAGGCTATGAGATGAACCCGACCTAGCCGTAGACCTAACTGAATCCCCCCGCCGCCAGAGGTTGAGCTCGCCGGGGTCGGGAGGTTAGGGGTGTGCATCGGTTCGAAACTAACCTATTTCGGCAAAACCCAAACCGATTCAATCTTGGTCGGTTTTGAGGATTTCCAATCCAATCAAAACCGAATTGAGATTGGAATCCAATCCAATCCAATCCGATTAAAGTCGGTTTGGATTAGATTGGATTGGATGGTCGGTTTGGCCTTTGACCCATATACTTGTTGCGCTTTTTTCCCCTTCTATTAGAACATAGTTTTAACTTTAAAAAATAATAATAATCAAATTATTAGGTCTAAATAAGATTTGTAATCATATAGTATTGCAAAGGTTGTTGGTAGCAAGGGTATATGGGGACATATGGTATATTTAATAAAGTATTATATGTATGTACATATGTTGGTTAGGTTCGGTTTAGGTCGGTTCTAAATTTAAAAGCCCGTCAACCGATCCAATCATGTCGGTTTTTAGAAAACACAATCCAATCAGATCCATTGAGTGTTGAGTGTGTCGAAAACGATTAAAATCGATTGGTTTGGTTTGGTTTGATCCGTTTAGTCGGGTTGGTTTGGATCCTGCACACCCCTTCGGGAGGTCGAACTCACCGTCGTCGGAGGTTGAGATCGCCATGGTCGGGAGGTCACGAGGTCGCCGGGATCCGGAGAGAGATGTGGGGGGTAGTGTCGGGTTTATTATCATCAGAAGACAGGGATCGTAGGCTAAACTGATCCTCTTGTTTATCCTTAGGCTAAATCAATCTTTTTTTCAGGGACCTTATGCACATTTGTTTAATTTTAAATTAATTGGTCATATCAAATGTGCAAACAGATATATATATATCCTTCGCACAGCAACCACAGAAGCCAAGATAGCATTTTACTAAAATGACCAGCAGCTAAATGGCAAAAGTAATGACTAAACAGGATTAAATGGCGTGATTTCCAAAATTATTCATCCAGTCCAGTCTGTATCCGCTCTCCTCTTTCAGCTCCGCCTGACGGGGTCGAAGTTCGCGGACGGCGATGACGGCCCCGACGATCACGCCAAGCACGACCCCTCCGGCCACGATGCTGAGCAGGAAGTTCTTGAGGGACGAACACGCGATCTAGTGTCGCCTCCGCAACATCCGGGATCACCAGGGCCGCCGCAACCGCCGCCGCCGTCAGCCCGCCGATCGCCTTCTCTTTCATCGACGACGCTCGGACCTTGAGGCTGCGGGCGGGCCGTGACGGTGGAGCAGCAGCTTGGGGTGGGAGCCTCATCGATTGATGAAGGCGTCGGAGGTGGTATGGGCACGGAGGGGCCTGTTGCGGCTGACGGTGGGCGTCACCATGGCGACGGCGGAAGCGGATGCCATCAAGGATTGGCTGTGGAGGGAGAGAGAGGAATGAGGTGGGGGAGAGAGATAGAGAGACAGAGAGAGAGAGAGAGAGAGAGAGAGAGAGAATAGGATAGGTGGATGATGAGGGAGAATGTGGGAGGTGGAAACCTCAGCTGCCAGGTTAGCATGTGTGTCCAACGTGGTGGCATGTGATTGGATTGTGGTTGTGGAGGATAAGGTCCATTCTTTGGATGGATGGTTGTGATAGGGCAAAATTTTGGGGGTTAATAGCCTAAGGCCCTACTAATTCTAACTTCTAAGTACTAACTAACCTTGCTTAAGGCCCTACTAACTATTTTTTTTAAATGACTATTTTGCCCCTATAGTATCTTTAAAGCAGCTGTATAATTTTCTTTTTTAAACATGCGTTCTACATTGAAAACCCCAATAGTAGATCCACAATACTTTACTTGCTAGCTACAATGATTTTACTGTAGAACCGAAATGATACTCTACTGTCCGAATTGATACTATAACGTCACTATAGCTGCTATAGTTCGTGATTCTGGAGCATCTAATATTCTACTACTCGAATTGATACTCCAGAATCACTATAGCAACTACAATGATTTTAGAGTATCAATTCGGGTTAGTGGAGTATCATTTGGTTGCTACAATGATTTCACTGTAGCAGCTATAGTGAAATCATTGTAGCAACCAAATGATATTTCGATACAATGAAATCACTGTAGCAATCACCGTACAAACACTATTGATTTTTTGTTACAAGAAGGATAATGGAAGGGGCATTTTGTCATTTGATAGAGATTGAAATAGTAGTTTTTTTTTTTAAAATATAAAGTTGTCTTTTCGGTAGGGGTTTGAGCTCAAACGAGGACGGAATTTTTTTGCTACGTGGGGATTTCGCTGCATATGCTGAGTGTGGCATCTAGGCAGTTCCCTAATATGCAGGAGAAAAGGGAGCAAAGGGTATGATGAGTGCATGGGTCGTGGTTGTGGGTAAAGTATAATCAGATGACTCTCTATTATTTATTCAACAGTTCAAATGCCTCACTCAGCATCTGTAGCAAAATCCCCGTGTAGCAATTTTTTTTTTCAATGAGCATATTGTTGGGGCCGGAGCTTTAAAAACATCTCCTAAAAATGGCTTTTCATCGAGTCTCCAACAAATTTCAGCATGGTTGCTGTACTCCCACTCTGTACAGCCAATCAGCGGGCAGGACTCCACATGGGTTAGAGCAGGTGTACAGTAGTCGTCGTGACATCACAGCTACTGTACTCCCACTCTACGCAAGCCAATCAACGGGCTGCACTCCACACAAGCTAGAGTGGGGCCATTAATTTAGGTAAGGTAAAATGCTACTCCAACATCTGATGGCACCTGTTCACAACCGTCCGAAGCACCCACCCCAACTGGTGAATCATAATCCATCCAGTAGGCGGGGTATCAGACGGGTTTGACTGGGTGCACATCAGGATGTCAGCATAGCATTTTTCCTTACACAACCTCTTAGTTATTACGCTCCTATTGGAGAAAGATACCCCTCCTCCTTGGAAGATCCATAACTGTATTATGGAATGCAGAAGACTTGTTTGACTGTTCGCTTTTTATGAGACGGCTCATGCCAATCGATAATGTAACCAGGCAGCACATATTTTAGCTTCTCATGCTCTCCATTGCAATACCAATGTCCCCCTATCCTCTACCTCAGACTGTATCTCTCCTCTTTTGAAGAGGTGATTTGTATGGAGTCTATTTGGAATATCAATGGAATAATTCACCTATATCCAAATCTTCCCTATTCTCTACCTAGATTTACTGCTCTAGGCAACCCGTTGGGATTGGTACCCAGTGTGTAGGTGGAGAGTAGGATGAGATTTGGAAGGATTAATTTTGATTGCCAAAAAAAAACATTTATTATTTTTATTTTGATAGCAACCATGAGGGATCTATTTATGACACTTCAGACCCACAACAAAATCCATACATACCCGATCATCAAGATTAGACAGATAAGAGGTAGACTCTTCCTAAAAAAACAAAAGGAATCAAATCCTGAGCTGCTAGATTAGCTAAATCTCCATAAATGGAATTTGTGTGTGTGTGTGTGTGTGTGTGTGTGGGGGGGGGGGGGGGGGGGGGGGGGGGGGGGGGGGGTTATGTAAATTTCATTTAAATTCCACTCACACTCAAGTGTCCATACTCCATAGTTGGCATGTGGCTTAGTTTCCTATTTTCTAATGGGTTTTTTTTACAAATTGATTCCTGTAATCTTCTTTATTTACATATAAATCCCTATAAATTAATATTTACAAATAAACCCCTTAATATCATCCAATATTTACATATCGACCTCTACAGTTAGTTGGCATCCAAAATGAAGAAATATTTATGAAATATTCATTCATTGGCTGTTATTTTATTGATCTAATGAGGAAATAACTGATTTATCCATGGTTTTAATGACTTAAAATGATATATCTTTATTGAACATGGACTTAATCCAAAACAAACACCGACATAACCCAAATCTAACTTGGACCTAATCCGAAGAATTCTCACATTAGAGGGGTATTTACTGAGTTTAGGTAAAATATCAAGGATGAAATCGAAAATATTCTCATTTTGGATGTCAGCGAACTGTTGGGGTCAATAAGTAATATTTGAATGAATTGAGGGGTTTATATATAAATATCACTTTATCGGGGTTTATATGTAAAAAGAGAAGATTGTAGCGGTTGATTTATAAAAATTATTTGTTGATGTTGAGAGAGAGAGAGAGAGATTGGCATTTAAAATCCCATGTTAGTCATGTGGAACTATGAGCGCAACACTTCTAAAGTTCCAACATGTTTAAACTCACTCATTTTCAAGTTCCATGTGGATACATAGAATTTGAAAGCTCACACGAGCCCATCTCTTGCCGTCACTAGCTGCCGCCCGTCACTACCACTGGCTGCTACCACCGGATGCTGCCATCGGTCGTTGCTGGCCACCCCTTACCCCTTTCCTCGACAGGCGGGAAGTATGAGGGCTAATTAGCTTAGCGAGTGAACGAAGTGGTCGAGTTATCGGCCTCCCTGGTTAACAGGAGAAGGAACACTTACACAAGTGTCAGAAATAGCATCATCAGTAACAATCTTGAAAGTCTACTGAGATAGGAGCAAGGAGTAAAGATAGATCCCGGTCCGCACCCAATGTGAAGCCTGCGATCGTATGAGCTGCTTGATTAGCAATTCGCCACGTGCTGTGTCAAAAACTAGATAATAACTTCAACAGACTCCTGCATTCCACAACCACAGTGTAGATGCACGTGTTAACATAGGGGTGGCAATGGGTCGGGTCAGTCGTGTCTAGTCGGGTTCGTGTCCAAAAACCCCAGACCCGGACCCGACCCGTTTAACTAATCGTGTCTAGATCCTAAACCGTAAACGGGTAGCCCCGATAAGACCCGGTAAGACCCGTTTATCACCCGGACTATTCAGTTGAACCGATCTGACCCAATCCAACTCGACCCGACCTGACCCGAAAGACTCGCTGGTATTATATATTATAGTATCGGATTGCGGGTAGACCCGACTCGACACGAGCCGTTGAATACTAAACAGGTCTTCCCGGATCTACCGTGTCCAGACCCTAAACCCGGACCCGACCCGTTTATTAAATGGGTTTATCGTGTCGACTCGTTTACGACCCGAACCCGTTTAGCCCTGACCCAGACCCGCTAACTTTGTGTCGGGTCCGAAATTGCCAGCCCTATGTTAACATGGTCTAAGGAAAAAAAAAAAAAAGACCATCGAATCGGCAAGTCCCCAGTATTGTACGACGGACGTGAAGTCTCAAATGAACAGCTCGGTATTTTATGGGCTGTTTGAATCAGGCCAACGGATTAATTAGTGGAGTAAATCGTCCGCCAATATTACTTGCACCATTTGATCTTAAAAAACTATTGCAAAGTAAATTGTTTCAATTTACTTTTACAAGTTACTTAAAAAAACCCAAATTAACCCCCCCCCCCCCCAATTATAATTAAACACCCATTGACCGGTGCCAGTAGGCTTGTCAACAGGTCAGATTCAGATCAGGATAGATCCAAATTTGTTTCATTTATATTTCAAATCAGGTCGGATTGTTTTTAATCGGTTCTCAGACCAAAATACTAATACCAAATATGGTGTTTTCAGATCCGGGTCAGATTCCAATCATCATCCTGTAGCCAGTTCTGGTAGGTTAAAACCAAGGTTTGAAATTTCCATTTCGGTCAATATTTCGACCCCTCTGGATATGGAAATATTTCGTGGAAATATTTCGACAGTGTGAAAATATTATGATTTTATTGAAATGGTGAAAAAATTGTTAATTTAACGAAATTTTCCAGTGAATCTCTGCATAGTCATAAACCAAGTATATATACACAATTTTGAATACTCAGATAATAATTATACCCAATCTACAGGTGTAGAGCATCACAAAGCATGTATTCTATATTTGAGTCTGTGAGACTTTTGCAGTCTTGTTTGGTCATGTTTTGATCTATGTATTTAAAATAGTTTTTAATCTTTTTTGTGGATAAAAATATTTTCAAAATAAAGATTAGTTGATTGTTAAAATAATGCTTCAAACAATTTTGAAAACGGACTTAAAACAAGAAAGTTGTGCAAGTTTGAAGTCGTGCAAAAATTATGCTGAAATGCAAAACACTGTTTTTTACAAAGTCTGAAAAAATGAGTTTTTATAAAGAAAAGTTTTTATACATTCAAAATTTTCTTTGACGGACCATGGTTTTCTAGATGTACTTGTAGTTCTACATCTTGTGGAAGTTTTTGAGCTAAAAATGAGTTGATTTAACCACTTTTCTCAACATACAAATTTTATGAAAAATCGAAAAAACTATTTTCTCCTATTAAAACTGAAAACCTACATTTTGATTCACTTGGTTTTTGATTTTTTTGATATTTTTATTGAAATCAAATGGGGGGGTATTTGCTTATTTATATGTAAGACGATATTTACTTAAATGTTATTATATGTAAATAAGCTACTGAGAACGAAACCCCCAGTCCCCTTTTATAACCAGTCAGTCCCAACATTTCGGTGCCAAAATCCTGAAATTTCTCAAAATTTCCCGAAACGTCTCGAAATTTCCACGAAATATCGCGATATTTCGTGCCGACAAATATATCGTGCGAAATATCGCGATATTATCGTTATTCCTATTTCGTTCGATATCACAATACGAATTTCATGTTGAGGTTTGAGAAAACCGAAATATTTCGCGATATTTCATGAAATATCTTGATATTTTGTACCTTGGTTAAAACAACATAAGCAATCAAACAGAAACTCGCGACTTCTAAGCTTAAATCGTTGATTAGCTCGGGTCAATGGATTTGGCGATCCATAGATTTCGACAGTTGAAATTATATGACTGGACTAGGGATCAGATGATTGAAATAAGATGGTTGGGTTGGCCATTGGAAGGATTATATATATATATATATATATATATATATATATATATATATATATATATATATATATATATATATATAGATAGATAGATAGAGTAAGAGAGAGAGAGAGAGAGATAGAGAGAGAGAGAGAGAGAGAGAGAGAGAGAGAGAGAGAGAGAGAGAGAGAGACAGAGAGAGAATACGGGGTATGAGCTGACAGCCCATTTGCTGAAATAGGCTGTCAGCAGCAGCCGTTCGATTGTAAATTTTTGACCGTCCGATTTTGTTTTAAAAAATCAGCAGCTGTTATACAGCTGTATTTTTTTTCTCTCTTTCTCTCTCTCTCTTTTGCGAGCGGCAGCCCCCGACCTCCCCGGCGACCCGTCCCCCTCCGGCAGCCCGACGACCCCCTCCGGCGACCCCGTCCCCCTCCGACAGCCGGGCGACCCCTGTCTACGCCGGCATCCCCGTCCCACCGGCAGCGGCGGCAGGAGCCTCCGGAAGCCCCCCGTCCACCACGGCGGGCCTACCGGTGCTGCGATCGGCACCGGGAGTTCGGGGGGCTGTCGGAGGTTGCTGCCGCCGCTGCCGGTGGGACGGGGGTCGTTGGGGTGGATGAAGGTCGCCGGAGGGGGTGGCTGTGGCTGTCACCGAGGGCGTCGGAGGTCGCCGGAGGGAGACGGGGTGGCCGGAGGGTGACAGGGTGTTGCCGGAGGGGATCGCCGGGTTGCCGGAGGGGGACGGGGTCGCCGGAGGAGTCGCCGAGGTGGAAGCGGGTCGGGTCGGTGAGAGAGAGAGAGAGAGAGAGAGAGAGAGGGGTCGGGCACTGTAACAGCTGTAACAGCTATTTAAATAATTTTTTTTTTAATTTAGACAGTGTGATCGATCAGTCCAATCGGACGGCTCTCGGTGACAGCCTATTTCAGCAAATGGGCTGTCAGCTCATACCCCGTATTCTCTCTCTCTCTCTCTCTCTCTCTCTATATATATATATATATATATATATATATATATATATATATATATATATATATATATATATATATATATATATGGGCGGGGAGCCTGCACCCGAGGTGCAGCAACAACGCTGCACCGCTCGCTTGTTTACCTACCTAGAAGTTTTGGAATTTGATGAAATTTGGTGAGGGTATTGTATAGGGTAAGATGATCATCCTCACCAATTTTTATCAAATTCCAAAACTTCTAGGGGGGTCAAATGGTCGAAGCAAAATATGCAGATTTTAACGGTGACTGTGGACGACTGATTTTGCTTCGACCATTTGACCCCCTTAGAAGTTTTGGAATTTGATAAAAATTGGTGAGGATGATCATCTTACCCTAGACAACACCCTCACCAATTTTCATCAAAATCCAAAACTTCTAGGATGGTCAAACAATGCCTGAGGTGCAGCAATGACGCTGCACCTCAGGTCCAACATCCCTTTTGCCTATATATATATATATATATATATATATATATATGTATATATATATATATATATATATATATATATATATATATATATATATATATATATATATATATATATATATATATATATATATATATATATATATATATATATATATATATATATTGAGGAATGGGATTCTGCCTATCAAAGCAGCATTTTTTGCTGCTTTGATACATTGTTTGACCATCCTAGAAGTTTTGGAATTTGATGAAATTTGGTGAGGGTGTTGTATAGGGTAAGATGATCATCCTGACAAATTTTCATCAAATTCCAAAACTTCTAGGGGGTTCAAATGGTCGAAGCAAAATCAGTCGTCTGCAGTCACCGTTAAAATCTGCAGCATTTTGCTTCGACCATTTGACCCTCTTAGAAGTTTTGGAATTTGATGAAAATTTGTGAGGATGATCATCTTACCTTAGACAACACCCTCACCAAATTTCATCAAATTCCAAAACTTCTAGGATGGTCAAACAATGTATCAAAGCAGCAAACAACGCTGCTTTGATAGGCAGCATCCCATTCCTCTCTCTCTCTCTCTCTCTCTCTCTATATATATATATATATATATATATATATATATATATATATATATATATATATATATATATATATATATATATAATATTTCACTAGGAATGGATAAAGAGAGCCGTTTGATACAAACATAAGTGACGGTTAGAAAATCAAAGGACAAGATCTCTCTGCATTAGGTAGTTATCACAATACTTTCTCCAAAATTGCATTCCTGGTTGTCGTCTGTGCGCAGACCGGTGAATCACATTGGTGATTACCGTCTGTGTCCCGACCGGTGCATCACATTCAAAGATTACCACCAGACAAATGGACGCTATGATCATATGCCATGTCAATCGGGCATTCAAAGAGACACTGTGTAATCTATGCCACGTCAATCGGCTTGAGCTCACACGATCTCCCGATCTAGACGTCCCCCCCTCCCTCCCTCTCTCTCTCTCTCACTCTCTCTCTCTCTCTCTCTCTCTCTCTCTCTCTCTCTCTCTCTCTCTCTCTCTCTCTTTCTCTTTCTCTCTCTCAACCACCTCATCCGCACTCGGATCACATGATCCCTCTCTCTCTCTCTACCGGCCAGATCTCCACATCCCTCTCTCTCTCTACCGGCCCAATTTCAGTTCTTCTCTCCCGATCTCCACACCCCCCTCTCTCTACCGCCACATCTCTCTCTCTCTCTCTGAACCCACAGCCATTCGACACCTCATTATGCGCCCTGCCCCCCCTGGAATTGCAAGCACGAAGAAGAAATGGAGCGGGTGGGAGCAGGAGCAGGAGCAGGGGAGAAAGAAAGAGGAAAATAAAGGGAAAATCGTTGTGCTGCTCTGGCTTCCCCTCAGTATCGTCGTCGCCATCACCCGTATCCTTGCGGGCATGCTGCTGCCTTATAAGCTAGGCCTGCTGGGCTCCGTAGCCACCGGACTGCGAATTAGAGCACAATTTCCCACCGTTAATGTACCAAACAACAGCAACTGGCGGCGGCGAGGCACGATGTACGCCTGCTCGCATCTAGCATCCTACCAGCTTACGCGAGGAGCTGGGCTTCAAGGAGCTGGAGGGGATGGTCGCCTACATGCACGGCTGGGATCGCGTCGGCCACCATGTCTGCTGCTTCCTCCGGTGGCGCGTCCTGGTGATGGAGAGCGGCATTCGTCTCCTTGAGCTCCGCTCCGGCGATGTCAACTTCATCATTTAGGTCACCGATCTCTGCAAAACCATGAACCCATTAATGAGTTCTTTTGTTTAGATCCCTGCAAATCCATGAAGTAGGTTTTCAATCCTTTTCTTTTCCTGAGTTTTTTTTTTTTTGGATCAAATCTGATAATCTTGAATGAGTTGTTGGGTTGCAGGTTTTCATCAATGTGCTATGGTATTTTAGCATGATGTACTCAATGATCAGTCCCTTTCTCACTGAGAGGACCAAGAGCTAGTTCCTGATTGCCAGAAAAGGGAATGTGGCCGAGACCCTTTACAAGTAAAATATATAATTAATGCCCTGTGCCCATCTCTGCTCTGCCTCAGCTCTATATCTTCCTCCTCCCCCTCTCTGAACAGCTTCTGATCGGCCATTGGTCTTCTTCCCCCATTTCGGGGATAAATTCAGCATCGTTTACCGTACGACATTAATGCTGTAACGTGTTCGTTTCAATACTTCTTCACGTACCATGTGATTGCTCTGTTCTTTCAGATTTATTTGGTCGGAGTTCGTGCCGGTCCAGTACGGTGGCATCAGTTGGCCGGGAGATTTGCAGAGCGGCGGCCCTCCCAAACCTGCTTCGGAGTTCACCATCAAGGGCGGAGAGAAGGTGAATCTCGAAATAGATGGGATCAAGGTGATTAATTTCTCATTTTTTCCTTTAATAAATTGCATATTGGATGAACTTTTCATCTTAAAATTGTATAAAAGATTTCATCTTAAAAGATACTGTGGGTGCAAAAATTGTACCGGACCAGATCAGAGCAGCATGGGCCCGCGCAACGGCCCAAATGGGTAAGCCCGCCTGGGCTCACATTGGCCCACTCTACGAGGCTCGCAGATCAAGCCCTACCCCTTATTGGGCCCGAACAACGGCCCAATAAGGGCCCAGCAAGGAGGCCCAGAACCAGTGCCACGTCATCAGCGCTACGTCATCACTACCATATCGGGCACGTGCCTACGCTATAAAAGAACCCCCAAGGCATCCAGGAAAGGGGTTGGCCATTCAATCAGAGGAGGAGGATCCCAGAGCAAGTGCTAGAGCTCAATTCTCCCCTTCTTGTTCTCTTCTAATTGCTCCGTGTAAACATATTGTAAGAAGCTTCTCTTGGCCTGTCAAGAGAACGCTCACCCCTTATTGACTTGAATTATAGTGAAGATCAGGTGGCACCTCTCGCCCGGAGACGTAGGTCGTAAAACCGAACTTCGACAACAAATCCTTGCGTCATCATTCTTTACTCTCTCTATCTATTCTCCCATCTCTCTAACTCTACAAATCGTCCACATTCAATCAAGGCTGTGGGGTGGGGTTCCCGATCAAGGCGGCTCGGAAATTTTCCCCCACAATCTTTGGCGCCGTCTGTGGGATATCGTTAGAGGTCTTACCCACACCTCTACCGACTCTCATTCAACTTGCGGTGACGAGCCACAAGTCCTCATCCAAATCAACATCAACGCCATCATCACGCCGACATCAACACGCTCGATGGTGAAGGCCAGCACTAACCCACCAAAGACGGGTGCTAAACGAACAAACGATATGCTGATCGAAGAAGAACAAAAAGTCTCGGTTGCAACCAACCGAAGAAATGTTCGGGAACGACTGGGGCCGCAAGGCTGCCTTCCAAAAGGGCACAGCGATCGGCGAGACCCATCATCCTCGAGGCGTCGGTCCGGCAAAGAACCTGTTATTCAAGGAAACAAGCCTCAGGCTATGTACGAGATCTCGGCTGCTGATTTCCAGCTATTGAACCTTCTCAAGAGGAACGCAGCCCTCGAGCAAGAGAGGGATTCCCTAAAGAAGGTAGCTGAAAGAGCGGGGGTTGTGGCCCACAACTCTCCAACTGCTGATGAAGACCAACCAAAGACCTTCGATTCCGCCCCTTCAAGTCGGAAGCTCGAAGGCAATTCGGCTACGCCCTCTTGAGGCTAAAGTCCGATAAAAAGGCTCCTGGCAACCCAGGTCAACCAAAGACCTTCGATTCCGCCCATTCAAGTCGGAAGCTCGAAGGCAATTCGGCTACGCCCTTTCAAGGCTAAAGTCTGACAAAAAGGCTCCTGGCAACCCAGGTCAACCAAAGACCTTCGATTCCACCCATTCAAGTCGGAAGCTCGAAGGCAATTCGGCTACGCCCTTTCAAGGCAAAAGTCCGACAAAAAGGCTCCTGGCAACCCAGGTCAACCAAAGACCTTCGATTCCGCCCATTCAAGTCGGAAGCTCGAAGGCAATTCGGCTACGCCCTTTCAAGGTTAAAGTCCGACAAAAAGGCTCCTGGCAACCCAGGTCAACCAAAGACCTTCGATTCCGCCCATTCAAGTCGGAAGCTCGAAGGCAATTCGGCTACGCCCTTTCAAGGCAAAAGTCCGATAAAAAGGCTCCTGGCAACCCAGGTCAACCAAAGACCTTCGATTCCGCCCATTCAAGTCGGAAGCTCGAAGGCAATTCGGCTACGCCCTCTCGAGGCTAAAGTCCGATAAAAAGGCTCCTGGCAACCCAGGTCAACCAAAGACCTTCGATTCCGCCCATTCAAGTTGGAAGCTCGAAGGCAATTCGGCTACGCCCTTGCAAGGCGAAAGTCCGATAAAAATGCTCCTGGCAACCCAGGTCAACCAAAGACCTTCGATTCCGCCCATTCAAGTCGGAAGCTCGAAGGCAATTCGGCTACGCCCTTTCAAGGCGAAAGTCAGATAAAAATACTCCAGACAATCCAGGTCAAGCTAAACTATCAACTATACTTATCCGAGGTGACCAATGCCTCGGCACTCTACAAGCCCAAGTCCCAGCCCTTGGCACTCGAAGACAAAGTCCAAGGCGACCAACGCCTCGGCACTCTACAAGCCCAAGGCCCAGCCCTTGGCACTCGAAGACAAAGTCCGAGGCGATCAATGCCTCGGCACTCTACAAGCCCAAGGCCCTGCCCTTGGCACTTGAAGACAAAGTCCGAGGCGACCAACGCCTCAGCACTCTACAAGCCCAAGGCCCAACCCTTGGCACTCGAAGACAAAGTCCGAGGCGATCGATGCCTCGGCACTCTACAAGCCCAAGGCCCAGCCCTTGGCACTCGAAGACAAAGTCCGAGGCGACCAGCGCCTCGGCACTCTACAAGCCCAAGGCCCTGCCCTTGGCACTTGAAGACAAAGTCCGAGGCGACCAACGCCTCGGCACTCTACAAGCCCAAGGCGTAGCCCTTGGCACTCGAAGATAAAGTCCGAGGCGATCAATGCCTCGGCACTCTACAAGCCCAAGGCGTAGCCCTTGGCACTCGAAGATAAAGTCCGAGGCGACCAATGCCTCGGCATTCTACAAGCCCAAGGCGTAGCCCTTGGCACTCGAAGATAAAGTCCGAGGCGATCAATGCCTCGGCACTCTACAAGCCCAAGGCGTAGCCCTTGGCACTCGAAGATAAAGTCCGAGGCGACCAATGCCTCGGCACTCTACAAGCCCAAGGCCTAGCCCTTGGCACTCGAAGATAAAAGTCCGAGGCGACCAATGCCTCGGCACTCTACAAGCCCAAGTCCCAGTCCTTGGCACTTGAAGACAATGTCCGAGGCGACCAATGCCTCGGCACTCTACGAGCCCAAGGCCTAGCCCTTGGCACTCGAAGATAAAAGTCCGAGGCGATCAATGCCTCGGCACTCTACAAGCCCAAGGCCCAGCCCTTGGCACTCGAAGATAAAGTCCGAGGCGACCAATGCCTCAGCATTCTACAAGCCCAAGGCGTAGCCCTTGGCACTCGAAGATAAAGTCCGAGGCGATCAATGCCTCGGTACTCTACAAGCCCAAGGTGTAACCCTTGGCACTCGAAGATAAAGTCCGAGGCGATCAATGCCTCGGTACTCTACAAGCCCAAGGCGTAGCCCTCGGCACTCGAAGATAAAGTCCGAGGCGACCAATGCCTCGGCACTCTACAAGCCCAAGGCCTAGCCCTTGGCACTCGAAGATAAAAGTCCGAGGCGACCAATGCCTCGGCACTCTACAAGCCCAAGTCCCAGTCCTTGGCACTTGAAGATAAAGTCCGAGGCGACCAATGCCTCGGCACTCTACAAGCCCAAGGCCTAGCCCTTGGCACTCGAAGATAAAAGTCCGAGGCGACCAATGCCTCGGCACTCTACAAGCCCAAGTCCCAGTCCTTGGCACTTGAAGACAAAGTCCGAGGCGACCAATGCCTCGGCACTCTACGAGCCCAAGGCCTAGCCCTTGGCACTCGAAGATAAAGTCCGAGGCGACCAATGCCTCGGCACTCTACAAGGCCAAGGCCTAGCCCTTGGCACTCGAAGATAAAAGTCCAAGGCGACCAATGCCTCGGCACTCTACAAGCCCAAGTCCCAGTCCTTGGCACTTGAAGACAAAGTCCGAGGTGACCAATGCCTCAGCACTCTACGAGCCCAAGGCCTAGCCCTTGGCACTCGAAGATAAAAGTCCGAGGCGACCAATGCCTCGGCACTCTACAAGCCCAAGTCCCAGTCCTTGGCACTTGAAGATAAAGTCCGAGGCGACCAATGCCTCGGCACTCTACAAGCCCAAGTCCCAGTCCTTGGCACTTGAAGACAAAGTCCGAGGCGACCAATGCCTCGGCACTCTACGAGCCCAAGGCCCAGTCCTTGGCATTCGAAGACAAAGTCCGAGGCGACCAATGCCTCGGCACTCTACGAGCCCAAGGCCCAGTCCTTGGCATTCGAAGACAAAGTCCGAGGCAACCAACACCTCGGCACTCTATAATCCCAAGGCCCTACCCTTGACACACAAAGATAAAGTCCGAGATGTCGTCGCCGACATATTGGCATTCGATCAAAAGTCCAGGCTTAGTCCTGTCACTCAGGTCCAAGCATTAGATTGTCAATGGCCATCACCTTTTCTCGACGACTAACAGTTCCAAGCCGGTCAGGGGGTGGTTGGTCTGACTCTGTCAGTGCGTGTCTCCACACTGGTGCAGTCGACGGTGGGTAACACAGGATAAAATGGTGCTTCCTTGATCCTGGCCAAGTCAACACCCTCGCGTGACCGTAGTACCTGGTGAATACAGTAACCAGGTACGGTAATACATTGGGTGAAGACCGGCTGGCCATCATGCGGCGTCATCCTAGATTATCTCTATGAAACCCCCTCGAATGTAGCATTGTCCCTCGCCGACATCCTCGCGCACCAGCGTTTTACCGAAAAAGTGTCGGTTTCAAATGGGGCTAAAATTCGAAAAATACACTATTTTCAATACCGACACTTTTTGGCCTCTTCTAGCAGCCCCAATAATGGGGTGTCGACATCAACAAGCAGCCCCCCCTCGGTTTCGCACAAAAACCGAGTGGGGAAAGGGTGACGGCACACCGTCAGTAGCACACCCCTCGGTTTCGTCAAAAAACCGAGAGGGGGTGTGCGTCGGCATCAACAAGCACACCCCTCGGTTTCGTTAGAAAACTGAGAGGGGGTGAGTGTCGGCATCAACAAGCAACCCCCCCTCGGTTTCGCACAAAAACCGAGTGGTGAGGGGGGTGACGGCACACCATCAGCACACCCCTCGGTTTCGTCAGAAAACCGAGAGGGGGGGTGTGTCGGCATCAACAAGCAACCCCCCCTCGGTTTCGTCAGAAAACCGAGAGGGGGTGTGTGTCGGCATCAACAAGCAACCCCCCCCTCGGTTTCGCACAAAAACCAAGTGGGGAGGGGGTGACGGCACACCGTCAGCAGCACACCCCTCGGTTTCGTCAGAAAACAGAGAGGGGATGTGTGTCGGCATCAACAAGCAGCCCCCACTCGGTTTCGCACAAAAACCAAGCAAGGGGGGGGATGCGACGGCACACCATCAACAACCCACCCCTCGGTTTCGACAGAAAACCAAGAGGGGGGGTGTTCGGCATCAATATCAACCCACCTCGTGGTTTCGTCAGAAAACCGAGAGGGAGGGTGCTCGACGTCATCCAAAATCTATTAGTTAACCCGATTCAAGTGTCATCCACACACAATGATCATTCAAAGACGAAGAGCTATCTTCCATTGAGTTGGTTGAATAACATCTCAAATAAAACTATCAAGTTGGTTGTACAAACTTCACAAGCTTGGAAATTCCTCTCTCATCCGGGGGTGGACCCGCGGTAACCACCACGTCATCGTGGAGGCCTGACTGTAGTCCCTAGTGAACACAGTAACTAGGTGCAGTTGGGTGCCGACCAGTGATACGTGAATTATTGCAAGTCAATGCGTCTCAGAGATGCGAGCAAAAAAAAAAAAAAACTGGCCTGCTTGCTTTTTAAGTCACCTTTTTACGAAGATGAATATCGAAAATGTTACACGTTAAAGTGTATGATGCTTCACGTCCACTTTGATCGATTTTTCGGTGCCGACGTGATGGCGCCTTATACGCATCGATCCGGCTTGTGTATGAAAAGTTACGGCTATCCGAAGTTTTGAGGTATTTTTCTTCAAAGACAGACATCGGAAAAGTTGTACGTCAAGGTGAACCATATTTCACGTCAATCTTGATCAGTTTTTCGACGCCGACGCAATGGCGCCTTATACGCATCGATCCGGCTTGTGTATGAAAAGTTACGGCTATCCGAAGTTTTTGAGGTATTTTTCTTCAAAGACAGACATCGGAAAAGTTGTACGTCAAGGTGAACCGTATTTCACGTCAATCTTGATCAGTTTTTCGACGCCGACGTAATGGCGCCTTATACGCATCGGCCCGACGCAACCTCGAGAGGGTCAGACAAACAAAGCGACCCCCCCCCTCCAGCGTGCGTCCTCAGCACGTGGCGCGGCCCGAGACATGAAGTAAAGGGAGGGACGAGGAAGCCGACTCTTCCCCCACGCGCTCTCTCATTCGAACCCTCTCTCCCACCGAGGTCTCTCTCTCACCGTGGGCTCTCTCTCGCCTGCTCTTCCTCTCACCAAGGGTGAATGCAAAGAAAGTAAAAGAAGGCGCGGGGGTGCAACCCGCATGGCCAGCACCCGTGCCCACCTCCAACCCGGCCAGAACCCGCGCCCGAAGCCGCTGACCACCGCCTCCGTCCGCGTCCGGAGCCGCACGCCGCTACCACCATCTCCACCTCGGGCACCCCCTTGTACCGGTAGAAGTGGGCGCACACCAGGAAGTACATGAGGTTGAGCACCCCCATCATGGCGATGATGTAGTAGAAGTAGTCCACGCTCCCCTTGTTGATGTCATTGTTCAGCCACGTGGTGCTCCGCTGCACCACCGCCACCAGCACGCTGCTCAGGTAGCTCGCGCCCGCCAGGCTGCAGTAGAACAGCGACCCCGCCATCGTCTGCATGTGCTCCGGGAACTGCCGGTTGTAGAACTCGCTGCTGCCCTCTCACCGAACGCAGAAAAGGAGAGAGAGAGAGAGAGAGAGAAAAAGGAAAGAGAGAGAGGGGAGGCTGCTCTCACCGAACGGAGAGAGAGAGAGGGACGTCCGCCCTCACGTTTGGAAAGAGAGAGAGAGAAAGGAAAGAAAGAGAGAGCAGCGCCAGCTCTCTCACGCGAACCGAAGAGGAGAGAGGCCAGGTCGGGTTAGCTGCGGTCTCACGTGAACGTGAGCCAAAGAGGAAAGAGAGAGAGGAAAGGAAAGAGAGAGAGAGGGGAAAGGAATGAGATTGAAGGAGGCTGATCTCGGGGGTCCGATTTGCATGCATCCGACGGGGCCCGGACTTGTGCGGAAAAGATTCACCAGATATTCCAGCAATCTGCCGATTCGAGTCACCGTCAGAGAAGGAAAAAGGAAAAAGTTGTTCTTTCACCAAAAGGGTCTCGGCATGCTCTCGGTACCCTCTCGGTACCCTCTCGGTAACCACTCGGTATGCTCTCGGTACCCTCTCGGTATGCACTCGGTATCCTCTCGGTACCCACTCGGTCGGAAAACGCACTACCTTTTCGGAAACACCCCCTTGCAAAACCGAGACTTTTTGGCTTGCACCAAAAGGGTCTCGGTAACCACTCGGTATGCTCTCGGTACCCACTCAGTATGCACTCGGTACCCTCTCGGTATCCACTCGGTTGGAAAACGCACTGTTTCTTCGGAAACACCCCCTCGCAAAACCGAGACTTTTTGGCTCGCGCCAAAAAGGGTCTCGGCATCGGCGGAAGAAGGATCTGCTAATACGAACCGCGGCACCGACAACCCTCGCCAACCGCACCAGGATCCTAAAGCGTTTGCACCTTGGAATCCCAGCCGACCCAGGTGGTCCTGACCCGACTGGGAGGGGGTAACTGTGGGTGCAAAAATTGTACCGGACCAGATCAGAGCAGCATGGGCCCGCGCAACGGCCCAAATGGGTAAGCCCGCCTGGGCTCACATTGGCCCACTCTACGAGGCTCGCAGATCAAGCCCTACCCCTTATTGGGCCCGAACAACGGCCCAATAAGGGCCCAGCAAGGAGGCCCAGAACCAGTGCCACGTCATCAGCGCTACGTCATCACTACCATATCGGGCACGTGCCTACGCTATAAAAGAACCCCCAAGGCATCCAGGAAAGGGGTTGGCCATTCAATCAGAGGAGGAGGATCCCAGAGCAAGTGCTAGAGCTCAATTCTCCCCTTCTTGTTCTCTTCTAATTGCTCCGTGTAAACATATTGTAAGAAGCTTCTCTTGGCCTGTCAAGAGAACGCTCACCCCTTATTGACTTGAATTATAGTGAAGATCAGGTGGCACCTCTCGCCCGGAGACGTAGGTCGTAAAACCGAACTTCGACAACAAATCCTTGCGTCATCATTCTTTACTCTCTCTATCTATTCTCCCATCTCTCTAACTCTACAAATCGTCCACATTCAATCAAGGCTGTGGGGTGGGGTTCCCGATCAAGGCGGCTCGGAAATTTTCCCCCACAGATACTATCGTGTTGGTTCCAAAATTGCAAAATTTCATCTTATAAGATGCTTATAAGTCTATCTTATCGGGTCCAAGATTGCAAACCCATTTAACCCACCTCCAATCTCTCGCCCGCTGCCGAGTCCGGATCCTCTCTTAAAATGTTAAGTTTCTTTCACACCTCACAGTGAAAGGACATGCTTTGAAATGGCCTAACTTCAAACAATCCGCGCTGAGTAGTAGCAATGAATTCGCATCTCATTGGCAAAGTTTTAATCACAAAATTCTTTGGATGCAGAGATGCAACCTCTCATACTGAAATTGATACACGTCTGGGAATTTTATTCATTCCACTTTTACCAAAAATTATTCACAACCATAACAAATGTGTAGAGATAACAAGTCTAAGTAAGAAGGTGGGCTTCAATTATGTAAATGCCACGAGGGATATCACTAAATTTAAGTTCGTTTTTTGTTGTTTTTTCCTATTTTTTTTTACTTATTTCCCATTTAGATCATGTCTAATCATGATTCCCCTTTATCGTATATTGTATGTCTGCACGAATTCGGGTATGGATTGAGTCCATACCTGACCCATACCCATTCGGATACAAGAGGGTCCATACTCGATCCATACCCAATCGGGTTTCGCATTTTGGTTCGGATTTCGGGTATGAATTGGGTATAATTTTGTTTCATTTTATCCATAATTTATGCAATTACTTGAGGAAAAAAAATCCAAGTATCACAATGCAATGTTAAGCTCTTTTGGCTTCTTATTAGAGTGATTTTAGTAGAGTATAAGTTGTTGATGAAAAAAAGAGCTGCTCCGAGGTATGATTTGCATATGTGTGTGTGTGTGTGTAGTAGAATTTTACGTACAGAAAGGTAAAAATGGGATACAAGTTCAAAAGGAAAATTTAGTGCAAACACTATAGATCTACCAAGTAGCAATATTAGGGCATCTAACACCATGGGCTATAAGTCTAGGCTTAATGAAGATTGTAAAACACCATCAAGCTTCAAGTTCTAAGCAGGAAACACAAACTAATATACAAGGTTAACTTCAAATAGATGAATAGGGGTGAAATCTGTATAAGATATAAAGATATGGATGCAAAGGAGAATATAAGAAAGAATCAGGAAGAACAATAAAGAAAATACTCATCAAAATCAGAAATAAGTCGACCAATAGTGTGCAAAAAGAGAGGATTGAACAGCCTTTCTAAAAGACTCAAGGTTGACTGTACTAGAAAAAAGGGGCACGGTGAAGGATGAGGTGAGAAAGAGATGTGGTAAAGGCTGTGGGATTCCACATGGAAAGGAATCAGGTAAGGATTTTCATACAGAACTAGAAAGGGATCCACAGAGGTCCCCCTCTGCTGGATGTAATATATAGACTATATATTTTTAATACTAAGGAAATGTAATACAGTGGCTATAGTGCTTGGAAATTACAATCAGGTTCTATGTTGGAGTCTACCTATTATCCTTTGAAACTTTTTTTTATTAAAACACATATTTTAACCCAAACCCGACCCGACCTGGCCCAAAATTACCAATATACGTATATATGGGCCGGGCCCGGGCTCAGACCCTAGGCCCGAGGCTCGGCCCGGCCCGACGGGCTACTCCGGGCATAGCATATGTAGGCCCAACCCAACCCGGCCCGGCCCGTCTTACACCCCTAGGGTTATATAACATATCCAAAACACTTCACCACCCTATAGTTAAAAAACTACATTTTGCCCCCTTCAATTCAGTTTTGATCAAATGAAAATTGCCAAATGAGACAAAATATTGTGATACCAAGGTGTTACCTTTTGAGTTCAGAGTGTCTTGAATTTGCTTGCAGATGCCTTGAATTAGAGGTATGTTTTTTCTCTTATGTTCATTCTTGAATGACATCTCATTCCCTTTTGGCTTTGTTTGACCTGTTCTGCATTCGAAGTATCTCTCTTTAGTTGCATCTCTCTTTAGTTGCGTCTATTTGTGATTTGTAAAATAATCTGGATCATACCTTCATCTGTGTTGAATGTAGGAAAACTCAATAGAAACCTTGCCCATCTAAAAATATGATAGAAAATGAGTTTTGAAACTCCACTCTAGAAATAGAAACCTTGAACGTCTTGAATTGGCTTTGTATTGCGGCTATGATGCTCTGACGTTTCTTCCTCAAACTCCATGTTAGTAGATTATATTGGAAAATCTTTTTATTAGATATGTGAATAACTCTCTCTTATTGGGTTTAAAGATTCAAATTGAATGGTTCCATTAACTATTATAGTCAAGTATATTTCTTTTACCAAGTTGATTTTGCCGCTTCAAACATTCGGGTCGAGTTTAACGTTCAAGGGGTTAGTGAGCTTGGGTTCGAAGTCTAATGGGATTTTGCTCTTAGATCCGTCCGCCACCGATTCACCACTTGAGTCTGTCGATGCGACGGCTAAGCAAGACTAGCCAGCCCAAGTCACGCCATAGCAAAACTCCATGCTAGAGCTGCATCCTCGAGGTCTGGAGTCTTTGCATGTTTTCCATGTGTGTTCGTTTATTTAGGTTTAAAAATTTTAGGCTTTTTTCATGGTTCCAATTTGAAAAGATAGCTTATTAATTTTTTTGGTACATCTGCAGAGGCAGAGCAATTGGTGAATGGTGAAACTACTTGGGCCACTGGATATGTCAAGGATGGCTGCCCGAGTTGTCACGGGAGGAAACTTCGCTCACAGAGATCACAAGTATATAGAGATTCCTTTGTGTCTTTGTTTGAAATCCTTTGTCCTTTATTTCTGGTTGTAAAAAGCCCAATTAGATGCAAGTCACCTTTTTTGTGGTCCAGAATATTTTGATGTACAATGAGTTATTAGAATAATTTGAAGAGGTTGAACCCCTGGGCTTCAAATTCTTGAATTCCAAAATTGTTTAAGTAATTGTCATTTGATGCCTTTTGACATTTATAACAACCAATAACTTCTTTGACATATATGTTGTGCCTTATATATGGCCTTCCCTTTTATCTCATTATTAGTAGTTAGTTTTTCGGACTTTTAGTCTCTCACTCTTAATATTACATTGTGCTCCAACTGTTTGACTGTATCACATTGTGAAATGGTTGGGATTAGTAATCGATGTTGAAATATCAATTTTTTTAACCAACAATATATACCCACCCTTAAAACTTGGACGTTTAAATATCAACTTCATTTCGTTTTTATTTTTATCTTTTCTATTAAAAAAGGTTATGGAAGTTCACTAGGGATCGGTCATGGACATCAAAATTGGGATGAAGTTCACTAAGGATCGATCATGGAGCATCGGCCATGGAAGAGCAGTGGGGGGTAAAGGACGCAAGGATCTCTCTCTCCGTCTCTCTCTCTCTTCCCCATGATCTCTCTCTCTCTCTCTCTCTGTCTCTCTCTCTCTCTCTCTCTCTCTCTCTCTTCCCATTCCAATCTCTCTCTCTTGCCCACGATCTCTCTCTCTCTCTCCATCTCTCTCTCTCATTCACGATCATGTACCTGGCGCCGGGTGCAATCGGTGGGTTGGTGGGGGAGGGGGTGTGGGTGCGGGAGGGTGGTCACGCCGAAGGCCCCCGCTTCGTACCAATCGACACGGGCATGCACCATTGATATAACACCACGTTCAATCCAAAATTAATATATGTGTTAATTTATTTAAAAAAATTAAAAATAAGAAAAAGGATATATTTTGCTCGCCGACGAATTATGTTGTTTTCGTTAAATGTTGGTTCCCAGTCGAATATGAGTGCCCCCGTCAATTATGGGCATTGCCGAACTAATTTCACTGCCCCATTTGAGTGTCGACATACTCGAGTATTATCACCACTTATGAAATATTATCAAATGTCTCAAAATACTATCACCGTTCTCGAAATATTATTAACACATTTGAAATATTGTCTCCCTTGAAATATTGTTGTCGATCTCGAAATATTTTGTTACCACCTTCAAAATAGTCTACTCCCTCAAAATTTTGTCACGCCCTCGCCGAATGTGTATGCTGACAGGCACGGGCATTACTAGTATGTATATATATATATATATATATATATATATATATATATATATATATATATATATATATATATATATATATATATATATATATATATATATATATATATATATATATATATATGGGTCAGGATCGGATGACCCAGCAAATAACCTAGCACCCTTTGATGCACCTAGAGGTTTTAGAATGGGCTGATTTTTGTAGACATGTTGTCTATGGTATGTTGATCATCCTCACAAAAAATCAGCCCATTCTAAAACCTCTAGCTGTATCAAATGCGCTCTTCAAATCAATGGTTAAAATTGACAATCGAAAACCGTTGATTTGAAGAGCGCATTTGATGCACCTAGAGGTTTTAGAATGAGCTGATTTTTTGTAAGGATGATCAACATACCATAGACAACATGTCTACAAAAAATCAGCCCATTCTAAAACCACGAGGTGCATCAAAGGGTGCTGGGTTATTGCTGGGTCAGCCGATCCCGACCATATATATATATATATATATATATATATATATATATATATATATATATATATATATATATATATATATATATATATATATATATATATATATATATATATATATATATATATATATATATAGTTCTGCTCTCCTGCGGGACGTCCCGCACTGAAGAAATCCGGGATAAATGTGGGCCGTCCGATTCCTTCCATCGGATGGCTGGGATTCACCCAGACCAAACCCGACTGTTACTGTGGCGAACACAGTAACATCGAATTTTTGGTCTGGGTGAATCCCAGCCGTTCGATCGATGGATCGAATGGCTCAAACCAATTTTCGCTGTTACTGTAGCGGCTACAGTAACAGCGAAAATTGGTCCGGGTGAATCTCATCCCTCCGATCGATGGATCGAATGGTTCAGACCAATTTTCGTTGTTACTGTAGCCGAGACTTAAACATCGAAAATTGGTTTGGGCTGTTCGATCCATCGATCGAACGACTGGGATTCACCCGAAACAAAAATCCGTTGTTACTGTGGCCGCCACAGTAACAGCCGGGTTTGGTCTGGGTGAATCCCAGCCATCCGATGGAAGGAATCGGACGACCCACATTTGTCCCGGATTTCTTCAGTGCAGGACATCCCGCAGGAGAGCAGAACTATATATATATATATATATATATATATATATATATATATATATATATATATATATATATATATATATATATATATATATATATATATATATATATATATATATATATATATATATATATATATATATATATATATATATATATATATATATATATATATATATATATATATATATATATATATAGGGCTGGGACGCTGCCTCTCAAAGCAGCGTTTTTGCTGCTTTAACAACCCACCACGGCCGCGCCACATGTGAACTCCGGCCAGAATCAACATCAACAACCTCCGATTACCTCCACCAATGATCTTCTCTGACACCATCTGTCGGTGTCCACCGATAGAGGACTATGGTGACTACATCCATTGTGAGCCGTCCATTCATCACCTTACCTCATCCAGCAACCTTCGACGACATCCACCTCCGGTGACTTCTAACACCTCCAAATTGTGAGTTCGGATGACCTTTGTTGTCATTTATGGCTTTGATAGCCACCAACGACCTGTCAAAGCAGCAAAGAACGCTAAGGTAGCATCTTGTTTCTCTTATCTATATATATATATATATATATATATATATATATATATATATATATATATATATATATATATATATATATATATATATATATATATATAGGGTCGGGATCCTGAAACACGCTACTTTGCCACAAAGTTAGACACGCATCATCCAAAACCCTAGATAGAGGTTTTAGAATTTGTTGATTTTTTGTAAGGATGATCAACTACCCATAGATAACCCATCCATAAAAAGT
This sequence comes from Chamaelirium japonicum, assembly GCA_947650365.1. Lineage (NCBI taxonomy): Eukaryota > Viridiplantae > Streptophyta > Magnoliopsida > Liliales > Melanthiaceae > Chamaelirium > Chamaelirium japonicum. Next base: position 113,483,412 of record OX393549.1, read on the forward strand.
CAGCACATTCTAAACCCTTTAGGTGCATCAAATCTAAAGAGCTTTATCGACCGTTCATTTTAACCGTTAAATTGAAGGGAATATTTGATTAGTCTATAGGTTTTAGAATGTGCTGATTTTTTGCTGATGTGCTATCTAAGGCAAGGTTATAATCCTCACAACAAATCAATAAAATTTGAAACCTCTATTTAGGGTTTTGGAGATGCGTGTCTAACTCTGTGGCAAAATAGCGTGTTTCTGGATCCCGACCCATATATATATATATATATATATATATATATATATATATATATATATATATATATATATATATATATATATATATATATATATATATATATATATATATATATATATATATATATATATATATATATATAGGGGACGGGGAGCCTGGATCTCAGGTGCAGCGTTAATGCTGCACCGGAGCCCCAGCGTGCGCCACGTGTCCCATTCCCGTTCAAATCCCGCGCGGCCCGCCCCCAAAATCCCGCTGAAATTAGATCAAAACCGCAGCCGTCTGATCCCGTCGATCTCAGCCGCCTGATCCCGTGCATGCAGTGCGCTCTAATCCCTAAAAACCCGCTGAAATCTGATCAAAACCGCAGCCGTCTGATCCCATCGATCTCAGCCACCTGATCCCGTGCATGCAGTGTGCTCCGTTCGGTTCGATTCCCATCCGTTCGATCGATGGGAATCGAACGGACATGAATCATTTTCGTTGTTACTGTAGCGGCTACAGTAACAGCGAAAATGATTTAGGGTCGTCCGATTCCCATCGATCGGAAGGATGGGAATCGAATTAACACAATTGGTTCGGTTCGATTCCCATCCGTCCGATCGATGGGAATCGAACGGACATGAGTTTTTTTCGCTGTTACTGTAGCCGCTACAGTAACAGCGAAAAAGTTTCCTGTCCGTTCGATTCCCATCGATCGGACGGATGGGAATCGAACTGAACCTTTAATACTGCATGCACGGGATCAGGCGGCTGAGATCGACGGGATCAGACGGCTGCGGT